>PVIW01001207.1:221763-327312 GCA_004026585.1 Noctilio leporinus
TACCTATTTTTGTTTTGTTTATCTCTGTTTTCTAAATTTTCTTCAATGATCATGAAGAAATGCTTAGGAGGCAAAAAAAAAAAAAAAAAAAAAAAGGTGGGTGGGTGGGGGAAACATTTTAAAGATTCATTTCATCAGTTTGGCTAGCTTTTGTCATCCAGTTATTTGGAAAGAGTGTTTCCATGGATTCCAAGAATGATCTAAGGGAGAAAAAGCTTCCTTTTACTTCCCAGGTTCTGTGGCTGAGCTTACGAATTAAACTGATAGGAGACAGATTAACAGAAGAAACGCATGCAAATCTTATTTAATAGTATTTTGCATACATGGGAGTCTTCAAAATAAAAATGATGACCAGAAGGAGCTACTAGGCCCCACAGCTTACACATCTTTTAAACAAAGAACAGATAAGTTGTGGGGAGGTGAGAAGACAAAGGTTTGAGCTTGGGGTAATAAACTGTGAGACAGGGACCAGAAAATACAGGGGGAAACTAATGGAAGTTAAAGGTTATTTAGTTGGTTGGTTTGCACACAAGTCTCTGGTGATAAGAATGTTCTTCTCTGCTTGCTGCAGAGAGGACACCTTTCTCAGAGGACATTTTAGGATCTGTTCTAGGTATAAAGAGAGATCAGAGAGCCATCCTACATATCCGATTTTTTCCAGTGCCTTCAGTTCAAAATAATGTGTAAGCCAAAGCAGCATATTTTTAGTTAGCATGTTTGAACCCCTTCAGGGCCACGACCTTAGGGAAGCCATGTTTTTCTCCTGACTCAACTGGTGGGAGTCACTTGCTTACAGGTAAGTGAGGGCTGATGGTGTAAACAGGTGTGCTGAGGAGTGGTACAATGGACAAAAACTGCTTCCCTTGCCCTCCCCTTCCTCCTCACCTTATTCTCAGTGGGAGAGAGGATCTCTATTGCACAAGGTCAAAAGTACTTCACTATCTGAGGTCTCAAAAGGGGGAGAAAAAGAGACAGCAATCCTATCTCGACCTGGTAATCAACACTGAGCTCTTAAACCACAAAGGCTCCCTTTTGCCAAACTAATTATCTTGGTTGAAAGCATATCTTTGAGTTGCTCCCAACAGACAAGTCTCCATGATGAGGAAAAGATTTGAAACTTTTGGCTAACAACTCATAGGTGTGATGCCAACAGGTCTCCAAAAGCAGTTCTCTGGCTTTTCTGGCAGATTTCCAAAGCCCAGACATCTGAAAAGTAAAAATAAACAGGACAGGGAAGGGTGGATTCTTTCCTCAGAGCGTGTGCAATTGGCCTGGAGCTCTTCTTCCAGGCTGCAGCTGCAGCCATGGCTCTGGGTGAACCAGCCAGTGAGTAACTTCAGGTCTAATGCTCACTGTGTCTCCTGCCTGAGAGTTCTTTTTGTTTGCAGTGGCCAGGATGTTGAGGTACCACTCACTTGTTTCCAGCCTGGGATTTCCCTTTTCAGCGGAATACTTCAAATTAAATTCAGGCTACCATGGGTCCGCCCTAGGTGCAAGGAATGTGGCTATAAAGAAGCACTGTATTTGGTGTTACAGTGAAGGTCCACAGCTCTGGGCCTGAGTTACCACTGGCTGGACAACGGTTTAAGCAGAATTTCTAAGCCTCAGCCTCTGCCTTGGGAAATTGAGAATAAAAATAAAATAGTACCCACTTCAAGAGGTTACTGTGGGGCTTACGTTTCATTTTGTCCTTAAATGCAGGCACATAATAAGCATTTAATAAAAGTCAACAGGAGCAAAGAACAGCTTTGGGGGAGGTAAGGATTTGATTCTTGTTTGAGAGGTGGTGGAAGGGCAGCTTGGACTGAGTTTATGGCTAGAATTCATCGAGTCAGGGATGTGACCACCCTTCCCTCCCCCTTGAGTAGAGCTCACCAGGCAGTTACTTCTTTAGTCGAAGTGCTTCTTTCTATTCCCAAGCCATAGTATTTAACCCATTCATGAAGGCGATGTTTTGGATATCTGTTGTCTTAACTCATTCTTAAATTTATGTTCCTTCACCATAGAACCTCAGATGTGCCTTCATCTGATGAGAACCTTTCCAGGGAAAAAGAACGCTGCTTCTTATGCTGTCAGTTTCCTTGTAAAAGGAACACCAGGCAGCTCAGAATATTCTGGTTATTTCAAAACAGTATGAAAAAGTGAACTACTAAATGCTGAAAATGAAGACAAACCATTGACTCTACTTAAATTGACTGCTACCACTGGTAATAGTTCATTGAAAGTCAGTTGCAAACGTGACAACTTTGAAAGAACCTTTTCATACACTTGCTGAGGTCTTTCTGAAAGGATTCCTTTCTTTGTGAACATGGCTGTTACCCAGGGCCTCTGTACACCAAGATGAGTTTGAAGGTAAACATGGTTCTTAAAGGAATAGAAGCTTGATTCAGGAATGGCGATTGAACTGGAGGAATCCAACAGACTCTGCTGCTCAAGCACATCAGCTTTTCTCTTTTCAAAGCAGACCCCACTTCTTCCATGGCTAAAGTGCCATTGGGGACACCAGTGAGCAGCTCTGGGTGCGCAAGCTCATGCTACGTATGTGTCAGTTCATTTTTCTGTGAGATTGGGCTGCTGTGGTGACCTGTCGGGCTGCACCCTCTGCAATTTTGAAACTGGAAGAGCCAGTATTCTTCCTGCCTCCCATGGATTGAATAAGCAGAAGTCACAGATTGAATCTTTACAGGCTCTTTAGTTGAATGGTCGGTGATCTGAGAAGATGGCGGGGTTGTACCCTGACAGACCAGATCGTCTTAAATCCCATCTTGTTTATCTATCTATCTATCTACCTACCTAGTTAGTTATTTATTTTTAATGGCAGAATTATAAATCCTTTTTGTTTACACAGATCTGTATTCTCTCTTTTTCTCTCTCTTTTTAAAATTGTATTCTTTTCCAATGAAAGCTGTCCCATTTAAATAGACCCTTTTTATAAAGAGAAGAAAAGGGTAGGTAAGGGGTTTGGAATTCAGGGGAAAAGTTAATGAGATAAGCTGTAGCATTTTTTTCATCTCTGTGGCCTGGGCAGTGGTCTCTGTGTCCAGGGTGGTGGTTCTCTCACCCTGGAGCACAGTGGCTCAGATACCATCTTGATGGCTTGCGGACCTCCTGAGGTGCAAAGGTGAAACCACTTATAGTTTCCTGGAGCCAAGGTGGGTCACCCCTCCAGCTCCTGAAACTAAAGATTTTTATATACGTTGATTACTAAGCTTATTAGCAATTACCTGAAACTAAACTTTTTCTGACATTTGAGTCCCCCATTAATCTTTCAGATTACAAAGCCACTAGTGATCACTAGTGGTTTCTCAACCTCCACCCTTTAGTTAAACATTCTCCCCCAAAACAGAATACTTCCTGTTTTCTCTTCTGAATCTTCACTGACCTTCCCCTCTCAGAACTTTTACAAGGACCATCAGTTAATACGAGAACAGTAACTCAGGGCCTGGGAAGATGAAACTGGACATGCAGAAGTGACATGCTTCAGTGTTCCTGCTATGCCTGGGAAGAAAGGTGTTTGTGTGCCCCAAAGATCAGACACTTCAAAGCTAAATGTGAAGACCACCTGAGATAATGCACCAGAGGAATGCCTGGCTCAGAGATGGGTCACAAATGTTCAGCCTTTTCCCTCTTTTCCACTCTACCCTGTAGCACCCTTTTGGTAATGGAGGCAACTATCATGCATCCCCTGAATCTTTTTTTTTTTCCTTCTGGGCAAACACCTGTTTTTTTCTTTGCAGTTGCTCCTGAAATGAGTCTGTGTACTCAGTGTCTTCATATTGTCCTCAGTTTAATAACATTCTTTGTCATTTGAATTGTGGTATGCGTAATTCTCTAGGTGAGGTGACCTTTGCAGAAGGTAGTGGCCTTCTGAACACACGGCTTCTATCACATGTCAGACCTAACTCACCCTTCTGGTTCTCTCATAGTGCCATTGATCTATATCAAGTTATACTTTCCTACACATTTATGCCATTTGTTCATCAGGAATCCCCGCCATTCAGTCAGTTGAAAAGATACCCTCTTTATTAGTATTTCATGAAAGGCTTCGTAAAATGCTTTCTGGAGATCCAGCTGTGCTCTGACTATGGTATACCAGGTGCATGGAAGCCACTCAATAAATGACTTTTGAGTGAAGGAATGAACAAATTGAATTGGCTCTGGGCAAGTTCCCCACAGCTCCTGGTTTTGGGGGTAAGGAAGGAAATAATACAACTTTTAAGATACTTTGCATATCTATAGGGCAGGCTGATAGCTAGGGCAGGTAAAGGGTGGACAATACTGTTTAAGATACTTTGCCTATCAATAACAAGATAAGAGCCAAGCCTTTCCTGACAGGGAGAGCCAAAAAAGGAAAGGAGCCTGTGAGAAGGAAAGGAGCTGAAACCAGACAAGCCAGTGTTCATGCTGCTTGTCACCTACCAGACCCAATAAGCAGGGATTGAATCTTTATGGGCGCTTTATTCAGATGGTCAGCAATCTGAGAAGGCAGCGGGTTTGTATCCTAACAGACTGCCTTAAATTCCATTATAAATGGGCCCTTTTTATGACAAGTAAGGTATAGGTAAGGAGTTTGGAATTCAGGGAAAAAGTTAATCAGTAAAAGCTGCAGCATTCTTTCCTCTGTGTCCTGGGTGGAGGTCTTTGTGTCCTGGGCATGTGTCATCTCACCCTGGAGCACAATGGCTCAGATACTATCTTGATGGCTTGCAGTCCTCCTGAGACACAAAGGTGGATCTGCTTCTGGTTCCACCTGGAGTCAAGGTGGGTCATCACTCTAATTCCTGAAACAATAGCTTTTTACATACATTGATTACTAAGCTTATTAGCTGTTACCTGAAACCAAAATTTCCCAATATTTGAGTCCCTAATTAGAGCCAGCCATAAAGAAGGGGGCCATGTACTTTGAAAGGAGAAAGGAAGACTCCTGTCTGCTGTAAGAAGAAGCATGACAGATAGAAGGAACATGTTAGATGAGCATGGTGGAGCAGCAGGTTGCGGCAGCCATGAGAGAAGAAGTAGCTTTTCAGTCTGCAGTCAGGATTCAGCCATTCGTCCTCAGCTAGTAGGAAAGCAGGCACGCTGCTGCGTTGATCGTGCCCCTTCTGGCTGATTCCAAAACCACCAAGGACTCGCCTTGCAGACCTGGACTCTATCTGCACTCTTGGAACTTGGGACATGTGGACAGGATACTCTTTTAGGACTTATGCTTTTCCTGGACTTCATCATGATCCAGTCAACACTGCATGCTTTCCTGGGCTGTCACATGGAGGCTGAGGACAGCATACCCCAGGGGAGAGCTGACAGGGAATAGGGAACTGGGCTTGGTTTTGGTTTATAACCATTTGGGAAGTGAGAGAAGCTCTGGGTCTTGTGGGAGGACAGGACTCTGAGCTCAAGTACCTCCAGCCTCCACCAAGGTTGGAATATTGTGCGTAAAGACCTGTTTTTCTCAACACTGATTGTTGGGTTTTACACTAAGGCACCATGTGAACGGTCCCCACTTTGCTGGGTAACATCGGTATTCCCCGAGATTGGTTTCAACATATGTCCTTTAAAGCCAAGCTCTGGCTTGTGCAATTTAGTGTAGGAAATGGTAACCATGGTAGTTCCTATGATCACCTGTCCTTCAGTAAATATATTTCAGTTCGCTTCTCAGAAGGAATTGGAAATGGCTCAGAAGTCGTCAGAGCAGTGTCCTGTGTGTGCACCGCTTGAATTTGTAGGGATGAGATGGTTCAGAGTAGCCTCCCTTTGTGCCTCACAATCTCACCTATCTTGTGCTTCTATTTCCTGTCATTAATGTTTGTTCTATCACTTTTGGCCTGAAGTTCATTCTTCTTGGAAAAAAAAACAACAACTGAAAAGCAAAATCTTTTGTCAATATTAAAATATTTGCCCCAGGAAATGAGCCTGTGTTCTTTAGTGTTCTAATTTTGCAGACTTTTAATGGGACCACTTTGTTATTCTGGGTGTTTATGATTTAAGAAATCCTGCTATTAGACAATTGTATGTTTTAGTTGCTGATAGTTTCTAGTAGCTAACTAGTTCAGTTAGCTGAAGTTCTCACAGAGAAACCTGGACAAACTTATACTGTTAATGAGCCTGAACATTTTGAATAGTACAGAGAATGCTAAAGTGAGAAAATATTTTTAAGTATTCAAGCTGTAGTTATATCTTATAGAACACCAAAAAATAATAATAATATTATTATATATTTTTAACTATCTCATATAAAAATATTGTGATGACTGTGAGGTATATGATTGTCTAACCACTAAGCTGTATACCTGAAACCAATGCAAAATAAAATTGAAGGAAAAATAAATAAAAATATTGTGATAATATCAGTAATAACTATATCTATGCCATATTGGGTGCTTCAAGCATAATTCTTACAATTGTTTACATTTTTATAACTTAGGAAACTAAAGCTTCATACTATGTCAGTCACCCAACTAGAAGAATGGTATCTCTCTATCTGATACATAGACAGATGCTCATTAAAAAAAGTGGGCATAAGGGCCTTTGAGGATGGTGGCCATGTTTGGAGTGGAGATTTAAATTGGAAGGTAGCAAGGTGGGCAGACTGATCATGAGGTGGGCAAATTGAAGGACTGAAAGGATCTGATGAACCTGGTTTAGATTCTGGCCTGCTAGCTCTACAGCATAAATAAATTAGACCTCTATAGAGCACTTATGGGCAACATGTCACTGTATTAGTTTAAAGCAGTGTTTTCTATAAACAGAACCCTGTGGAAGAGAATACATGTGACAGCCTTAGGAGGGTAGCTGAGCTGAGAAGACCATGGGATGCAGAGCAACATGAAAACTTTGGGAATATGAAACATCGTTTCATACCAAGGCACCTTGTTCTCAGAGCTCTTTCACATGTACTTTCTTGTCTAGATAGCCCTTGCCCCTGATGGCAGGTTTTTCATCTCAATAGGGGTCAACATCCCTAGTGACCAAAGGATGCTCTATCTTGTTCCACTTGCATCATTGCTTCGTTGGATGCAGAATCCTGGTTTAGCTTGTTCATCAGTTTCTGCTTCTTTCTTTTTCTTTTTCTTTTTTAAATTTTATTGTTGCTGTATTATATCCATCCCCTTTTTGCTTCTTTTTATATCTAGAAAACTTGTGCTGTCCTGAATGCTGTCAGGGGTAAGGTTCAATAAAGGCTGGAAAATAAACAAGCAAACCGATTTCAGAGTCCCTTTTGACTTCTATGTATACCCTCATTTGTCCCAGGCATTTCAGAGGCTCAGTGCCCTCATTCTCTCTCCCTTCCTTCCCTATTGGAACCAGTTTCCAATCATCATCAACTTACCTCCATTAATTTTTTTTTAAAGATTTAATTTCATTATTTTTAGAAAGAGGGGAAGGGAGAGAGGCAGAGAGGGAGAGAGACATCAATATATGGTTGCGTTTCACCTGCCTCCAGCCACAGACCTGCCTGGAAACCTGGTTTGCAACCTTGTTATGTGCCCTGGCTGGGGAATCGAACCTGCGACCTTTGGGTTCGCAGGCGGGTGCCTTAACCACTGTGCTACCAGCCAGGGCTCCATTAATTTTAAACTGTCAGGTAAAACATATTCTGTTATCCCTCTTAAGAATATTTGCATTTTGTCCATTAAGGGTTACTACATATGCTCTTCAATGCATTTAATACCAAACACCATAGCTTAACCTAGCCTACCTTAACATGCTCATACTTTCATTGATCTACATACAGTTGGCCAAATCAGCTATTACAAAGTCTATTTTATAATCAGTGTTGAATAACTTATGTAATTTCTGCAAAAACATGAGACCTCATATCTAAAAACTTCTGGCAACACAATACATTTGTTTACCCTCCTGATCACATGGCTGGTTGGGAACTATCACTCGCTGCCCCTGCCACTGCCCAGCTTAGGCTGTGTATCACTAGCCTGAGAAAAGATCAGAATTCACAATTTGAAATATGGTTTCTACTGAGTACATATCATTTTAGCACCATCATAGTCAAAAGTAAGGAACTATCTTAAGTCAGGAACTGTCTGTAGAGGTAAATAAAGTATTAAGCCAATCAAAGGCAGTCCTAATGTTGTATTTATTTATAAGATTTTATTATTTTTAGAGAGAGCAGAAGAGAGAGAGGCAGAGAAGGGGAGAAACATCAATGTATGGTTGCCTTTCACCTGCCTCCAGCTACAGACCTGGCTGGAGACCTGGCTTGCAACCTGATTATGTGCCCTGGCTGGGAATCGAACCAGCAACTTTTAGGTTTGCAGGCTGACACCTTATCCACTGTGCCACCAGCCAGGGCTTCATGTAGTAATTATTTAATTTCAGCATCTGCTGGCTACTGATCCGATGCTGGACTCTGGAGGCTGTGCTTTCTGACATCACAGCCTATGTCAGTGAATGAACAGAAGACATACAGTCACTCTTGCCTGACACCTTCATATCTGTCCTTCCGAAGGTTGGGGATCCTTAGGACTCATGATTAGTCTATGTGTAACAGGGGCTTCACTATTTTATAAAAAAGATTTTTAAATTTATTTTTAGAGAGAGGGGAAAAGAGGGAGAAAGAAAGGGAGAGAAATATCATTGTGAGAGAGAAGCATCAACTGAATGCCTCTTGAACACACCCAGACTGGGGAACAAACCTGCAGCCGAGGTATATGCCCTGACCTGGGATCAAACGGGTGACCTTTCACTTCTTGGGATGATGCCCAACTAACTGAGCCACACTGGCCAGGGCGGTTCTCTAGTTCTGATTAGAGAAGATAGAGACCATAACATCTTTAGACTTCACTCTTCAGGAATCACCATCGACTAAGGAGAAATGTAAATATTCAGTAACTCTGAGGTATAGAAATCAAGCCAATTCATCATCCTGTTGGTTACTGAATGGTAAACTGACTTCCATCTTTGTTTCTGTATAAGAAATAATCAAGATTACGTGATTACATATATGCATTTATATTTCCTGATATTTCCAGCATATGTGATTTTAACTTTGTTTACTTTTTTTTTTTTTTTAAGAACTAATGAGAACTGCATTCTCATTAGCAGAGCTATATTGGAGACTCAGAAACAATTAATTATGAAGAATCCTGGTTGCACTAATGAAGTCCAGGGTCTATGTATTTTTCTGTGGTTACTTAGCACAGGTAAACCCACACTTAGGTAAACCCACACTGACAAGTGTGCACTAGGTTTCTCCTCCTCTCTTCCCTCCCACTTTGCTCTCAGGAGGCTGGTAAAGAAGGGAATTGCTCTGTTTGGGATGGCCACCTTTGAAACCAAACTCTCATCCAGAACTCCGTCTGCTTACTCTCCAGGCACAAGGCTTCAGCTTCACTTGTGACCCCTGGGTATCAAGTTTACAGTTTCTATAGGAAAGCTGACCGAGGAAAAGAAGGGTGGGACAAACAGGGTATCTGTGACCTGGGCCAGGGGCTGATGGAGGCTGGATTTCTCTCCTTTTCACCCTGGGAAGCCAGTGATCTTGTTGACATCCACACTCAGTAGAAATCCTGGCTCTGGCATGAAATCCAGGCAAATTCTCACAGGAGCAGAAAGAACAAAAAATATGAATAGCATTTCAATATTTCAACATCCATTCCTCCCTTAGAAAACCAAATAAACAAAACATGATTTGAAATTTCAAAATTGGTATTTTTATTTGTTTTCCAAATATAAACTTTTATCACAATATTGAGGTTTTTTGTTTTTTTTTTTTTCAAAACACACATGCCTCCTTGAAAGTCTAATATACCACCAAAACTCTTTCATCTGAGGTATGGGTGATTTCACTAGGGGTCCTAGTCCGTCTGAGGCTTCAGAGTGAGGTGTGGAGAGCCAATGGAATCATCCAGGTCCCTGCTCATCCCTGCTCCACAGAGGATTCACTTTTAGAAACACTCCTAGTATGTTGATTCTACTAAAAGTATGCGACACACCAAACAAAGGAATGGATTTGTCAATTATCCTAGTGATTTCATTATGGACAACAGCCAACTGAAATAATACAACTTGAGAAACACATTTTCGTTCTTCTATTTCGTTTGATGTTTTGGAAACAGAGTGAATGATTCCCAAATTTAAAACCTGTGCAAAGATTGATCCTAATACTGGTGAAAATTTTAGAGACATGGAATGCTACATAAGCCACATATTTATTTTTTAAGAGCTTAATTATTTTTCATTGTAAGCTTGTTATTATTGTAGGAGGATCATCTTTTTAAAGGGCTGTTTCTTTAACAGGATAATATCATTCAAGGACTTCTTTCTACCATTAGTCAAAGAGTAATCTATAACCAGCAAAACCTTCATTTATTTGTGATAATAATAATAATACAATTTGGTATTATTACATGTAATTACATTGTGGATATCATATCTTTGGAAAGAAAAAAAAAATAGAAGATATTGAAGGTGGGGAAAGAGGATCAAGGACTATCCTGAATCTTCCTATGAAAAGATATTTGAATGATGCTTGTTATCTGAATGTTGGTGTCACATTGGAATAACAGACTAAAAAGAAGTGACAATAGGCCAGGATATAGTAAAGAAAAAAAAAGTAGGTAATGTTGAGCAGCAAACAAATCTTATGTGATTTCTTTGGAGTGAAGATCATTATGGGGAAGGAAAGGGGGTAGGGACAGATATATTTATCTCAGCAACATAGAAAGACACTAAGTTTTCTTTCTAAACTCAAATTTTACTTAGAAATAAAAGGTCATTTTCTTACATAGACTTCTGTATATTTAGGAATTCACTTTGGATTCTCAGAATGTCTACAAATTTATACAAAGAATGTCCTTTGGAGTGATTAAGGAAAACCAGTTTTCCGTCTCTGTAGTTATAACCTGTATATATTTTTTCAGGGTAAACTATTTGTTTTTCTAATAGTCATGGTAGGAAATAAGAAGTGAACATTAATTAATTAATTTTTATTTTAAAAGATTTTATTTATTATTTTCAGAGAGGGGAAGGGAAAGAGGCAGAGAGGGAGAGAGAGAGAGAGACATCAATGTATGGTTGTCTTTCACTTGCCTCCAGCTACAGACCTGGCCAGAGATCTGACCTGCAACCTGGCTACATGCTCTGACTAGGAATCAAACCAGCGACCTTTGGGTTCGCAGGCTGACACCTTATCCACTGTGCCACCCAGTCAGGGCAAAATGAACATTCATTTAAAACATACAATATTTACAAGATATGTTTGCCAATACTTACTTAGTTTGAAACACTAAAAAAGTAAAAATCCTAGGAATTTTAGAGGAAACAAAGCACCACCCAACTGTGGCTAATTCACCCTGAAGAAATGAACAGTTTGCCTTCAGCGTACAAGTATTCCATAGTGATTACAACAGGACATCCTCACTCACCCAAATGGGCTCTTAAAAATTTACAAAGGCTTTCACGTCCAGAATGTTAATTAATATTTTGAACTGCCTTTAAAAAGAAATGTTATTTTTTGGAATTGGCAGGGCTGATAATATTATGATCCTCACTTTTAAATTGTGGAAAACACAGCAGGAAAAGGTTAACTGACTTGACTAGGGTGATTCAACTATTAAATAGAGACACAAGGACTTTAACAAGGTATAATGATTCCAGAGGTTTTTCTCACCACAAAATATTTCTTCAACTATCTTTATGTACAAACATCTGCAGACTTACCTACACCCCAATCCCCAAATAAATTCCAGTTGGGTACTGACTTCCTGCCACCACCTCCCCTGCTCTTCACCCATTCTTCAAACAAAAATCTCCCGTTAAAATATCTGCAACCAAAGGAAGAGGTTGCATGAGTAATTGTATTTTAAGAAGTAGATTTTCCAAATGTTGAATTCAGAGAAACAACTATTTTTTAATAGATCTTGTGATCAGCCTGAGATTCCATATAAACAGATAGACATATAAATACTGAGGATGTCTTCAGTGCATCGCAGAAATGATAAAAAGAAAACAAAACAATGCAAAATTATGTGCACTATCTACAAACCAATTAAAATATACTGACTCAGACATAACTTTTCTTGGATTTGTTTCAAAAGTTCAAAAATACAGGTTCATATTTTTTTCCCAGAGATGACCAAAAGAATTAAGCAACTTTTATTTATTTTAAAAAAAAATTTTAAGGATTTTATTTATTATTTCCAGAGAGAGAGGAGGGGAGAGAGGCTGAGAGGGAGAGAGACATCAGTGTATGGTTGCCTTTCACCTGCCTCCAGCTACAGACCTGGCTGGACACCTGGTTTGCAACCTGGTTGTGTTGCCCTGGCTGGGAATCGAACCAGTGACCTTTGGGTTCACAGGAAGGCACCTTATCCACCAGCCAGGGCCAGAATTGAGCAACTTTTAATAAGATGCGTCTATATTCTGCTATGCCTCCTCTCCCAGAAGAATTCCTCTGACTATGCTTCAAAAGCTACCTGTTCTGTGATAGAAAACAGGACTCCAATACGGAAATGGGCTCATTCTTCCTTCTTAAAGACAAATTTCCACCTTGAAGATGATGCCAAGGCCCTGCAAGGAAACACTTGCCCATCTCAGGATGTAACTCTCCCTCTCCTTCGTCCCCACCCCTGCCAGTCAGACCAATAATTAGGGTCAAGTCACCACTTGGTGAAATGATATCTAGCTGGTGACCTGTGGGACCTCTTCAGGGCGAAAAGGGACTGCATATATGTATGCAGTTTCTAAGAGAACTTTTGGGAGTGTGCCAAATCAAGTGGGATGAAATATGTAATATTTAATATAGTAAAATGATAGTTGATTGATATAGGAACCTCCTCTCTTGACACAGGGCTTAAACTGGTGGGGTCCACTGAAGATGGTATTAATATATTACTAGGCTTAGACTGGTTTTGGAAACTTTGGGACAATAATAACTCACATTCACTTAAGTGGAAATTCCAGAAGTCTATGATAAAAGGTTGAGGAAGGAATCAAACGGCTCATAGGTGTGTGCATGCTGGAGTGAATAAATTACGTAAGGCTAGAAAGCCCACCAGCTGAGGGAGAGCCTAGAAAATAGAAAAACCGACTTAACAAATTGTAAGGAACTTGCTGTAGAGGATACGCTGGTGTTGGTTGGAACTCAGTTACATTTCTCTGGAGGCCAAGGCCAAGAACAGGAAGAGGTTTATAGAACTGGGCTCCCTGAAAGCCACAAGCAAACAGGAAGCCTGGTGATGGCATTTAACCTCCTGAAGCAAGGTGGGTGCAGTTATTGCAATGAGCTGCATCATAGGTGTGGCAAATGGCAGAGCCGGGGCCACCATGAACTACGAAGACAGTTAATGGAGAGTGATGTTCTGAGGGCAAGGTACTGGAGCTGAGAAATGCAAATAAACACCACAAGGAGGTACCAAAACAAAATCTGAACCACATAATAAGGGCCTGAAAAGTGTGGGCCCTGGCCTCCATCCAAAGTCTGCGCAGTTGGCTAGTTGTGTCCCCTTGGGCGAATGTGTTCATCTCTAGTTGCCTGCGCTTCTCATATGTTAAATGGTGATGATAACAATAGTACTTACCTCTCAAAGTTTTGTGAGAATTGAATGGCTTAATGTTAGTAAGCCATTTAGAACAGCAGAGTTGAATAGGCACCAAAATGGGATTGCTATCATTATTGCTGCATTGAGAGGTTGGGGGTGGGGACAGGACCACTCATGCCTTTCCTGTGGGAGACTAAATTCATGTATTCTACATAGAAGGCCATTTACCAGAGTCCTTAGATACTAAAATAAGTGACAATCTAGCATTTCCATGTGTAAGGGGACATCATAGAAATGTTCAAACATGTGAGAAATATAGTACATGCGAAGGTACTGATTGTATGTAACATGTTGGTAACAAGATTAGAAACAACCTAGTATTCCACTCCGTCCATGAGATATTGGTTTAAAAATGTGGTTCTCTGCTATAATGAAAAACTGTGAAACTATTGAAAACTTTTACTTTCCTCACTAGTAAATAGAGCTGATGAGACCTGCCTCCTGCACTTATATGGATGGTGGCAACCCAGCTTTCTAGCTGTTGCTAGTTTATACACAGTGAAGAGAAGTGATCACAGAGTATCTGTAAATTGCATGGCTCAGTGCCTAGTGTACTCTTAATGCCCCCAAAATGATACCTACTATTATGTTACTGTTTGTCATCATTTACGTTCTCCATATAGGAGAGTCACATTGCCACAAGGTGCCTGTGATGGTTTGTGCCAATGTTTGTGAGAGAGCCCCTTGACTCAGAAAAGCAGCTCCATGTCTCAGCTGCTGGCTAAATGTCCCCAGCAGAGGTTTCCCAGTCAGGCGCAGTCATGGCTTACTGCCCGAGAACAGGCACGCAATTCAGTGAATCCCTAACGTCCTTTTGGTATCCACTTGGGATACTTTACTCGTGTTTACAATAATACAGCAGCTGCTAGAGCCCATTCTGTTCATGTGGCAGCCCAGGCTGGGAAGCCAATCCCTTCCTTGTGGAAAGATGGACAAAGGCCTAAACGTTGTGACCCACAGTGTCCACATCCTCTTGTTTGGGAAAACACATAATAATTTACTAAAATGAAGTTTTGGTCCATTTTACAGTTTGTGGCACCATATTTATAAGGTTTAAACATGTCGACTCTGAAGAAAGTGTAAAAATAACCAAAATGAATCTCTATGTTGCATTTTCCAGTTTTTGGTCATTCCTATGAAATGTCTTTGTAAGATTAATTTTATATGATTGAAGAGAAAAAGCACAAAGCATTCAATTTCCTATTATAACCTACTATAAGTAACTTGTTACCATGTCTCACAACTCAAATGAAATCAAAACAATAATATTTTAATGATTTTCTTCCTCAACATCATTCTGTAACTTGCTTTCTTTCTGAGTCTCCTTTTATATTTACATTCCTTATTTTCAAAATATACATTTGAATGTATGTTCAAATGCGTATTTTACTTAATTTATGGTTTCTCTAATTTAAATTACACACACACACACACATACACACACACACCTGAATTGCATTTCAAATGCATAATATTGTTTTAATCCCTTAAAATTATTTTTTAACTTGCCAATTCAAGTGTCCCCTAGTTTCTGGATCCCAAAACTATTTCTGGCAATGTTGAGGTGTGGGATCTTGAATTGTGCTCATGTATAAAAAAGAACCCATAAAATTGGCAGATTAAGAACTGATAGTCTCCAGTTGATGATTTATGGTTAATCTATTTCATTTCTTCCTATGTACAGATCTTACACAACCAGCAAAGCCATCTTTCTAAATCATCTGGGTCTGTGGTCTTACTTCCACTTCCTCCAATTCTAAGCTCTACTTATTTTTTAAATCTTGGCTTAAGCATCACTCCTCCAGGGAATTCTTCCCTGACCACATCCTACCCCTACCACAGATTGGTTCAGACACTCCAGTTATACATTCCAGCCACTCATACTCTTTCACTATAGTGTTTATTATAATTCTCAGCACTTATTTGATTAATAGACTTCACTAGATTCTTAAACTCGTTAAGGAGACTGGCATTCTCTCACCCTTGCAGACTGATCCTAGAATAGTGCTTGGCTTACAGTAGAGATTCAATAAATATTTAGTGGATAAATGAATAAGTAAAGGCATTAAAAACATGGATGACTGACTAAATTCCACAGAACCATGACCATTACACACCATAAAATGGTAGTTAATATTATTGTGAGTTTCCATCCAGATCAAATCAATTTGCTGAGAATTTCAGTTTGTTGAAGACCTGACTATAGCTTCAGAAACTAAAAGTTATATTCTCCTTCAAATATGTTGTCTTTTATAGTTGAATTGTTTCTGTTGTTGTGCAATAGACAGATATGAAGATTAAAAATAAACATATGTGTGTACATATGATTGTGTAGTAATAAAAAATAAATCAATGAATTTTCAGATATGCAAAATAACCTTTTTTAATTTAGTAATCACCCATATTAAAAGATATGTCTGCCCTGGCTGGTTGCTCAGTGGATAGGTGCCGGCCTGTAAACCCAAACGTCGATTCTAGTCAGGGCACATAACTGGGTTGCAAGCCATGTTTCCAGTCAAGTCCGTAGCTGGAGGCAGGTGGAAGGCAACCATTCATTCAAAGGCAAACATACATTGATGTTTCTCTCCCTTTATTCTGCCATCCCTGCCCTTCACTCTAAAAAAAAATTTTTTTAATGTATATCTACCTTGATTTTATTAAAACAGTTAAATTTTTAGTATAAGTTTTACCAGTTCTTATTAGGATTTTCAGTCAAAAAATATATAGCCTGGAGTAAACAAAGTCAATTATTCATACATTTTTTTTTTATTCATACGTTTTTGAAACTGACTGTCTTCATTTTAATTTGAACACTTTAATAAATTTGCAAGCTCAAGATTTTCATTTTCCTTTAGAAAAATATGATAATCCCAATAATATGGGGACTTGTGAGCAATTATTTTTTGCTATAATAGTTCATTTTGATTTTGATTCTCAATGTATTGATAGCAAGAACTTGATTTTAGATCCAAATGGAAAGTTTGGGACTTGTAAAAATAATGTTTGTGACTTGTGAATAATTACTATTGCATTCATGTTACATTTACTTTTTTAAAATAAGTTTAATTATAGCTCTAGATAATCAAGATATTTTAAAAGCATTTTCCCCACTGAAATAATTTTCTAGACAGTATATTTACACACAGCAATAGTTCTGTAAATTTTTCTCTTAGACCCAGAATATTACAACTTATCCTATCTTTTTTATCAAATGTATTAGGGTGACATTGGTTAATAAGTTATGTAGGTTTCAAGTGTATATTTCTATTATACATGATCTGTATATTGTATTGTGTGCCCACCACTGAAAGTCAAATCATCTTCTGCCACCATATATTTGACCACCTTTACTTTTTTTTTAAAGATTTTATTTATTATTTTTAGAGAGAGGGTAAGGAAGAGAGGCAGAGAGGGAGAGAGACATCAATGTATGGTTGCCTTTCACCTGCCTCTAGCTACAGACTTGGCTGGAGACCTGGCTTGCAACCTGGTTATGTGCCCTGGCTGGGAATGGAACCAGTGACCTTTGGGTTCACAGGCTGATGCTTTATCTACCCACTGTGCCACAGGCCAGGGTGACTTTACTTTTTACAACATTAACTCCCCACCTTCTTTCCCCCTGGTAACAACCATATTGTGTCTATGAGTTTCTGTTCACTTATTTTTCTTGTTTTTCATTTATCGCATTCAGTTTTATATCCCACATATGAAGGTCTGTCTTGAAAGTACCAAGTGCAAACTGTTTCAATTATATTATCATGTTGCCTGGATACTTTTTGGACAGGCATTGTATGAAATCATGCGGTTCTTAGCATTTACTGCCTAACTTATTTGGCTCAGCATGATATTCCCAAGGTCCATCCATGTTGTTGTAAATGGCAATGTTTCACCTTTTCTTATGGCCGAGTAGTATTCCATTGTGTATATGTACCACATCTTCTTCACCCAATCATCTATTGAAGGACACTTTGGTTGTTTCCATGTCTTGGCCACTGTAGAAATGTTATGTCTTCTTAACAAGCTAGTCTTTTTGTATATAAGGAAAGAAACCCACTAAAATTAGATAATGGCCAAAAGAAGGAGTACTCTTTTCTGAAGACAACAGGCAAACTTCAAAGACAGTAAGCAAAATATATCCGAGCCACCCAAGTCCTGGTCTGGGACACTGAAAATCAGTAGGTCGCTTCTTGTTCACTCTCAGCGCTGCTTCTCTCCAAGTGCCTGCTCCACGCTCCCCTTGGTGTCTGCAACAGATTCCTCTGATGATTCTCCTTGTGCAAGGCCCAATGTGGTCTCTCTCACTCGCTCTTTAAAGCTGTATCGTCACTTTTCAGCTGCATTTGATGCAAAATTCTCAAGTGACAGCAGGACTCATAGCTCAAGCCAGAGTAAACCTCAGTCACAGGATAGTGAATGGATGGGCTGGGATTCTATGATGCATCTGATGAAATCAGTCATGATCACAAGGGCAGGGCCATTCCAAGGAGATGTGAAGCTGGCTGTCAGATAAGTAGGTTTTCTAAAGTGGACTACAGGAGGTGTAAGCAATGATGGCCCTATGGACTATGGCCCTCCACTTTGGGATTGGTACCTTTCTATGGGCTTCCAAAACCATGGGATACACTTTCACAGTTCTCAACATACTATATTGATATTAAATGCAAATATTTCTGTCCCATCCACTGGGCTAGGATGGGACAGTGAGGATGGCTTATACTTGTTTTTCTTCTTCATCCCCAGTATTTCTAGTAGAGTATACAGTAGATGATAAATGTATGTTCAGGGGGCTGGTGTCTTAGCATTCAGTACAAATATTTTCAATCTGTCTTTCATACTAAATGTATTACTTTGGTAATCATTTGTAACTAATTAAATATATTAACATGATAATTTCATTTTCTTTTTACCTTTTAAGTTTATGCAGTTTACTGTACGTCAATTACAATATGTTAATTTCTTATGTTTCAGTACTGGAGTCCTAGAGCTCAAAGGCTGTTTTATTTTCTCCACAGAAAATGCGGATGTGTTACAGGAAAAATGCCATATTTTGCCAGAATTAAGTCCGTATTAATTTGCAGTATAGGGTGAATTAAAGATGCATAATATAATCTCTAGAGAAGCTATTATGGAAATCACTTTTTTACAAAAAGCTAAAATTTAGCAGAGGAATTAACATGACATAATAAAAAATAGTTTTAAGATAAACTTAAAGAAGTAAAGGAGGAACAGAAGACAAGACAGTTAAAAGACATGAAGCATATGGAAAGCAATAACAAAGTGACAATAAATGCAGATTATTGGCAACTCTAGGTTTTGTGCAAAATGAGGTACAAGAGACAAAGGGGAGAGACAGAGATTGTAGACAACTAAAAAGTGAAGAACGGGCAGCAGCTGCCTTTGGGTGGGGTTGCGTTTTCCATTATTTCCACAGCTTCTGTTATTCTCAATTGCATCTTTCACTTCCGGGTTCACTTCATTCATTTTGGGCCTGATTGACAGGGTGTCTGTGTGCCATCCCACGTGGGCCAGTAACTGTATTCCTTCCTGCCTCTGTAGATGTGTACATCCAACTGCAGTGCTCCCACCTTCCCCAGAATTATGTATAAACCACGCCTAATTTATGTAAAAATAAAATAGGGATCTTCTTTCTCTTAGGGGTAGGAATTGGGTGATTTAAGTGCAAAAATAATAAATTAAAAAATTTTATGTAAATTTGGGAAACATTAAACATTTTGTTGGCATTTAGAGAGAGCAGTGCAATTTTATGGTATTTTGTTTTTTTTAATTAATTCTTTTTTTTTTTTTAATTAATTCTTTAAAAGAGATTTTATTCATTATTTTCAGAAAGAAGGGCAGGGAGGGAGGACGAAAAGGAAAGAAACATCAATGCACAGTTGCCTTTCACCTGCCTCCAGCTAAGGACCTAGCTGGAGACCTGGCTTGCAACCTTGTTATGTGCCCTGACTGGGGAATTGAACCAGCAACCTTTGGGTTCACAGGCCAGCACCTATCCACTGAGCCACCAGCCAGGATTTTATGGTATTTTGTAACACCATGTTATAAATGAGAAAACAAAGTGTCAGAGAGTTCTTATAACCTCTACCACACCACACAGTTATCCACATTTATTCCAGAAGGCATATTTTTGTGCTTACAAAAAAGAGAAATGAAGATGTCATGCAAAAATCTTTTTTTTAATTTTATTTATTATTTTTAGAGAGAGGGGAAGAGAGAGAGGCAGAGAGGCAGAGAGGAAGAGAGAGAGGCAGAGAGGCAGAGAGGAAGAGAGACATCCATGTATGATTCTGGTTGCCTTTCACCTGACTCCAACTATGGAGCTGGCTGGAGACCTGGCTTGCAACCTGGTTATGTGCCCTAGCTGGGAATCAAACCAGCGACCTTTGGGTTTGCAGACCAGCACCTTATCCACTATGCTACCAGCCAGGTATCTTAAAAATAAATTAGTATCATAGATTTTTTCTAAGTCAGTCTCTCTTTTTTTAAAATAATTTATTTATTTATTTTTAGAGAGAGAGGAAACGAAGGAGAGAGAGAAGAAGAGAAATGTGTGAGAGAAACACCAGTCAGTTGCCTCTCACATACCCCTAACTGGAGAACTGGCCTGAAACCCAGGCATGTGCCCTGACATGAACCAAACCAGCAACCTTCCAATTCACAGGTTAATGCTCAAATCCACTGGACCACTCCAGCCAGGGCTCTAAGTCTCTTAAAGATTAAAGAGCCTTGTGGTGTTTTTCCTTTTTCGACTGGGCTAGATGTCTTACGTGTTTCATTGGAGAATTGGAGAAAGCTGGGGAAGCTTTAGAACAGCTGCAAAAATAATTAGTCTACAGCATATTTCATTTTCTAAAAGCTGAGAAGAATTGTTTCTCGGCTTTGAAAAGTTGTAGTTTAAACATAGATAAATAGTGTTTTGGCCCAGTCTACATCTAAAGCACTAAGGGAGAAATGTTTAAATACTTCTGTACAGTGAACCTTAAGAAATCTCATAAAATCTTATACTATTATTTTTATGATGCACTAGATTAGAGTCCTCAAGCTTTAAAACAGAATGTCTTAGGACTGAGAGTGAAACATTCATTGTTCACCTTTGCACTCATCAGAGGACCAAGCCATGTTGCAGTTCTTTGTCTCATGAGCGCATTGTACTTTGGAGTGCAAAGCTGTCCCTCAGACCATTTAGAATCTAAATAAGACCAAGGCAAGGCCTAATGACAGGCATTGTGATGTCTACAGCGAAACAATATGAGTGGCATACTTGATTCATTTTTATTCCTCTGATTTTAGAATTGCAATTGGATTTTTATAGTTACCCATAAAATTTCCAATTGGCATAGGCACGGCTTGAGTGCAAGGCAGAGGGCCACATCCTGGTGGCATGTGTGCCAGGCCCACCTTGCAGATGTGTTACATTTTGTTTGGCCTTTCCAGTGTTTAAAGGAATTGTTTTCATGAATTTGGTAGACAACATTTCGCAACGCGGAAGATCCAAACAAACACCTAAATTTCTTGTTTCTCTTGAGAAATCTATCTGGCCACAATAGGCACATGATCCATTTATCGATGAGCAAATTCTGACCCCATTACCAGGACACATCATCTAAAGGAGGCCAACTCACTCATTTTTGGATCCTGAGGATGCCTTGATGTTTGAGTTGGTAGCCCTGACAACTGTACACAGATGTTTCTAATGGCTAAAGTCTTTAAAGTGGTTTATTATCTTGGGATACAGACAATGCACTTATTCTGTTTGTTTTGTCAGGTTCAAAGTCAAAGTCACTTTGGAATATCTGTTGAGTTGCTTTTAGAAGTTCTGACACTTGTTTGACCAGTGTCCTTTGAGTGAATCTTTGTCCTTGAATCTGATTTTTGGAAACCATTAAGGGAAAATTTGGAGCCAAGTTGGGAGTAAAAAAAATGTGACTATGAAATGTTGAAAACTTGTTTCTCTTGGGTGGTTTGTAAGCTGACTCAAAGGTAATTAAAAAAAAAAAAAAAAAAGCTCAGTAATGCTTTGACAGATTGCTTTTCCTTCCAAATGCCAGTTACCCTTTCCACTAAGCCTTTGAAATATCCTACCCATGACTCTATAATGCATGTATGACTTGGTTTTCATTTTTTGTTTATTGCCTTCACCCCCTTGGACCATACTGTAAGCCACTTTGGAAAGCTATACTTTTATTCATCTTTGATATGGTATGCAGAATTGGAGGCTAACATCTTAAATTGAAGGATTCCTTATTGAATGAATGAATGAAAAACAAAGTGAATGAATGAGTCAATGTAAGTGGAAAGTCTCCCAAGTTGCCTACTTTTTTTTTTTTTTTTTAAAGATTTTATTTTGTTATTTTTAGAAAGAGGGGAAGGGAGAGAGGCAGAGAGGGAGACACATCAATGTATGGTTGCTTTTCACCTGCCTCCGTCCACAGACCTGACTGGAGACCTGGTTTGCAACCTGGTTATGTGCCCTGGCTGGGGAATCGAACCTGCGACCTTTGGGTTCGCAGGCCGGCACCTTGTCCACTGTGCTACCAGCCAGGGCCCAAGTTGCCTACCTTAAAGAGGACAACGCATTTTATTTTTGTTAAATACTTGTTCTCATTTTAAACACATTGGAATATATTCATGTATTCAAAATGAACTGAATATGAATTGTTTTGGGTATTTGAAAACCCTTGGAAGTCACTGGTTTCCCCTTGACAGGCAACACTCCCTTCACTACACATTTGCGGTTTTTCTCACTGATGAGCAAGGAAATGTAAAAGTTGTAGAATCAAAGGTGAATCAACACCCTCCAAGAATTATGACCTACTGTTTGTGTCTGGGTTCAAAGGTAAACTATCAAAGTTATTTCAGATTATGTTAGATGTTTGATGTTAGTAACTAATATCAGCGTCCACTCAGGAGATAGTGACACGACACTTTGAAACCTTCAGTATAGAAAGTGTAAAAGAGCCAATACGCAAATATTGTAAAGCAAAAGCAAGGACAAAAAACACAGACCCCCCCCCCCCCACACACACACATACATACACACACTGTGGAAAACTAATAATTACTTTCGAGTATGTTTTGTAAAACCAGATCTTAAAGGCTGGCTATTCTGCCCTCAGGGTAACATAGATAACGTAGTTGCGTAGCAGGGTTTTGAAGGAATTCTTGTTCATGTCTACGTGGGAGAAAAAGAAGGTCGCAGTCCCCCACGCCTGGCCCTAAAGTCTTATTTGCACGTGCTCCCCGCCCCCAGGAACCTGGGTCTGTTCCGACGCCACTCTCCCACCTGGCAGCCCGGCCGCTGCATCCTTCCCCTGCCGGTCTATTTCGGGGCCCCATGATCTCATGCGCTCTGCAGACCGCACTGCAATTCCAGCCCAGCCAGCGCCGCGAGGCCACGCAGGGCAACTCCTGCAAGTGTTTGAAAGGTGCCCGGGGCGCGGGGAGGGGACGGCTCTGGGGGAAGTTAAAGACACGCCCACGTAAAGGGCCCAAAATAACCGACACGCAGTGTGCCCGAAATCAGACAGGAAGCCAAATAATCCAGGGCGCTGAGTTGCTTTCCCCCCACTCCTAGCGCTGGGCGGCAGGCGAGGAGCCAAGGGTCCGGAGGGAGGGGCGGCCGCGCCGGCCGGCCGGCGGGGCGGGACCGCTGCGGAGCCTATTAAAGGGGCGGCCGGGCGCCTGGGCGGGAGCGCCGGGGCCGAGATGGAGCGCGACGGCTACGCGGGGGGCGGGAGCCGCGGCGAGAGCGGGCACGGCCCGGGGGGAGGCCCGGCGGGGAACGGCCGCGATCGGAGCCGCGGCTCCGGGGCCGAGGCGCCGGGGGACCCGCAGACGGCAGCGTGTTTGCTGGCCCCGATGGACGTGGGGGAGGAGCCGCTGGAAAAAGCAGCGCGCGCCCGCCCGGCCAAGGACCCCAACACCTATAAAGTGCTGTCGCTGGTAGGTCGGCGGCCGGGCGCCGGGTCCGCGGCGGGGAGGGCGGCGCCCAGCCGGGCGCTCGGATCGCGGTCAGCACCCGGGCCCCGGAGAGAGGCATCCTGCTGGCTGCTCTTCACCTCCACGTTCCGCTCCGCAGGCTGCCGTGGTGCTCACCATCCAGTTGCTGCTCTTGACCCCAGGGCAATAGTTCACTCGCACTTGCATTGCCTGGTGCTTATGAAAGAGCTTGTTTATAAAAAACAGGCTGTTAAAGAAAATTGTGATCTTTAAAGAGGCCACCTGTAACCAACCGTCCGAGCGTACCTGGTCTTAGGGGGGGAAATGATCAACCAGAAAGCTGTTGGTCAGGGAAACCACCAACCATGTTTTACCCCTGCGGGGTGGCGTTTAGGTGGCTTGGGGTGCATTGCTGATGACCGCCCTGATTCTGTTCATTGATTCCACTTGGAAAGATTGAACAGAGCTCAAGTTTTATCGGAACTTTAGAAAATAATTTTCCCTTTGGCGCTGTTTATGAATTTCCTTGCTAGCTGTTCAATAGGCGTGCCGTGGGTATCAAGAAATGTTTATGATCCTTTGTCCACGCTTTTAACCGGAAGCTACATGTTTTCTGTTTGCTAACAGAAGTCCTCCTTGTTCCTCAGCTATTTTATGATGACAGTTTCAGGATCCACAGTCGACTTTATGAAATGGGGTACTTGTTTTTCCGTCTAGATCCGTGGCGGGAAGTGCTGGACTGAGAATGAGAAGCAGGTGTTCTTGGTTTCATGCCTGTTATTATTAATTGCTGAGGCCTTGTGAAACCTGTGCTCCACCTCAGTTCTGTGTTAAAATGAGGACGACCGCAACCCCGTTGCACATTGCATAGGATTATTGTGAGGATCATGTGGAACAACGTAGATGGGGAAGTAACTGGAAAACTACAAGGGTGTGCAATTATTTTTATTGTGTTATTGGGAAAGAACAGATTTCTATGTATAATGTACCCTAAAATATATCTTCACTTATGTATAATGATTGAGCAATGCTGTGAAGAGAATATCTTTTCTGATTTTGAAATATTTTTTTCCTCGCCTAAGAATTTCCATCTTCACTATGTTTTGGGTATCATGGAGATATTACAGTACTTTCAAGGAACCACGTATGTTTTTATTTGAAGATATTTTTTGCATTCTATATTACTATTCATGAGAACTTAGTTTTTGTCTAGAGTCACATTTTTAGTTTGTTATAAGAGACCTTCACTCTTATAATCCGATCATCTAAGTTATCTGGTATGAGTACTTTGAGGTATTTAGCACATTACAAGGTATTTAATAAGTATACATTGACTCTTTATGTGAACTCCAGTGTGAAATCGTATCTAAATGCACAGTCTTGAAAGGTTGCTTACTTTCTAACTGCTAAGTTTAGTTTTTAAATCTTTCCTACTCATTTACTTAGAGATCCATAATCAGTGTCATTCCAGGCATGCATTCTAATCTTTGACCTTTGCAATTGACTGGTGAGATAGCATTTTGTTCTGCTCTGCTGATACAGCTCTGGGTATTTGACATGGAAGTGTTCTAGGACTCACTTCCACAAGTAGGACAGTCCTGAACATTGTTTATCTCATACATGGGGTGTTCTCTAACACAAATTGAATTGGAAAGACTCTTTGCCTTATGTCTTTGGATGAAATACTGTGGGACATTACTATACAACAAAACTCATTGCTATATTTTTAAAACTCTTAATTTACCTAGTCTTCTTGTTATTTCCTACTTCAGTACCCTTCTCCCCCCAGACCTTTTCTAAATGATGCACTTCCAAAGGGAAAAGTCTGTAAAAAGAACGTGACAATTGTCATCAAAGGGTTCTGGGTCATGTCTTCTAGAAAGGAGCTGCAATTATGGGATTCCTTTTTCAGGTTAAACATGAGCATACTTTTCATAAAGCTAAAATAATGGATTGACTCACCGCATCTGGGGTTAAGGTTATGAGAGGCCAACCACCTAGAAGGTCCTTATGTACAGTTTATCTAACGGGAGGAACACAAGAGTTCCCCCGCAGGAGAAAAATCAGTTGCAACCTTACTATTGGCATTTTTATGAAGATATTTCAGATAAACATATTTTTTTTAAAGATTACATTTATTATTTTCAGAGAGGGGAAGGGGAAGAGGCAGAGAGGGAGAGAGAGAGACATCAATGTATGGTTACCTTTCACCTGCCTCCAGTCACGGATCTGGCTGGAGACCTGGCTTGCAACCTGATTATGTGCCCTGACTGGGAATCAAACACGTGACCTTTGGGTTCGCAGGCTGGTGCCTTTGTCCACTGCCACCAGCCAGGGCTATTTCAGATAAACTTAAATGATGTAGAGAGATATGTGAGAGTGAACGTGGAAGGGGAAGATCCTACCCTACCCTTGCTTTTCCCGAGCGAGGTATTTGGTCCCACTGGAAGACATCTGGCCCCACTCTAGGCACCAAGACAGACTGCAGAAAACTTTAAGAGTTTTCTGCTTGTATAGAAAGTAGTAATCTCTGTATGCTTCAGTAGGCATGTTAAATACTAGATGTCTTTCCTTGGTTCCAAGTTTACTTTTGAACTGACATGTCCATTTCCCCCTGAGGTTGGACTTAAAGATGTATTTGAAATGCCCTTGTTCCCTAGTATAACTTTAAAGAGTTAGGTAACTTTCAACCACATAGCAGTAAATTTCTCCAGTCTGCAGTGAGTTGTTCTACAGCATTAATTTTGTTTGTGACTTTCTGCTGTATTTATGAATACATAGACTTCTGTGTGTGTGTAAAGGACCTGTGTGTTGGTGGTGGAGTGTAAAGACTACTTTCACCTTTCACTGAAAGGGTTCTTTCTAAGTGGCAGAAGTAGCCTTGTTTATTAGAAATTTAGACATGAATGCTCTTAATTCTGTTTCTCTGTGCTTCCTTCTGCAACATGTTATCTTATTTCTAGAATGTAGCATGTAGAATATGTAAGTTCTCTGCTCCAGTAATCTGAGTCGGAATTTAACACCTGTCCAGCCTAGTTGTGCATTTTATTTCAAAACGAACAGAGCATCTTTGCAAGTGGCAGAAGTTGGCCTTGCTTATCAGAAACCTGGGTATGAATGTTACTAATTCTCTTAGCTTCTCTGTCCTTCCTCCAGCCACACATTATCTCACCTCTAGAATACAGCATGGAGAATATTCAAGAGAGTTCTTAATCTTGTTTGCAATTGACATTGCCTTTTGTTTGTAAAATTTAATGCTAGTCCAGCCAGTTTCACATTTTATTTCAAATGACCAGAGCATCTTAAAGTCCAGAGAAGTCTCCTGTTTTTCCCTTATAGTATTTGTTTTAGATGTTCTAATAAAAATGCACCAGATATTTCATGGAACTGAACAAGAATGTTGTATTTACTACTGGGCATCACACAGTGCCTTACATTCATTATCAGCTTTTGGTTGAATGAATGAGTGAATGCATTGCGTATTCACTTAGACCTAGTGACACTTTGACTAGGAAAAGGACCAGATAGAAAGATAAAATAGGCAACCAGTTACTCATATGTCCAGTTGATGGTGAGGAACTCAAATATAGGTGCATTAAGAGAGATGAAACTTGGGTATAAATTTAGGGAGGAAATCAAACTGGCATCAAACATTCATTAGCATATAATGATAATTAACACTATAATATATGTATACTTATATATAATATAATTATTGCTATAGAATGCGGATGGAAAAGGCAATGAATGAACTGTAAACAAAAGTTACAACTGAGGCCAGTATACTTAAGAAACCAAATAGGGCCTTTGTGATAACTTGGATTCATATCTAGGCTCTGGCCACTGGGTATTTGCTCAGGTACAAACAACCCAAGTGTGACCATCTGGCATGTACAAGTAAGGCCATCCTGTAGGCATACAAGTGAGTCTCCTTGGCTTATATCAAGGCCTCTTTTGTTGGTGACTTTGCTGTCACACCCTGAATTCAGTCATTGTGGCTCTTGTAGGATCTAGCTTTGCTTCCTGTTACTTTCTTTCTTCTGCTTTGTGTCATCTTCTAGTCTTTCTTTCAAAGCTTTTGTATCTCAGCTATTTCTATTCCATGCAGTCTCTTTCCCATGGATACACAGCCGCCCTTTTAATATCTTTCTTTTTCCCTTCTATTCTATACTACCTTTTCAGTTAACTCTGGACACTCAGTTTTACCTCATCATATCTGAATTTTGTTTTTGATGATTCCATTGCAAAATATTTATGATGTTTAAGACATAGCAAACATATTTTACCTAAAGTATATCTTGTTGGTCAAGCCAGAGAACTGAATTGTGATTCATCTTTTTTTTTTTTTTTTTTTTTTTTTTGCCAGAGGATGGGCATTTGAAGTTCCAAACAATTTAGAAACAAATAAGTTTTTGGAATACAACTTATAATTAGGGGTCTGCCTGCCTTTGGTTAAAATAAACATGGATCTACCCACTATGAAATACCCTGTAAACAACAAGAAATAAACAAAAATATGTTTAGCATATTTTTTCCTAAACCTAAATCCTAAGCAACAAGAACTGATAATCAGAATACTGACCCAACATGAAAACTCTTTGGCATCAGATAAGAGCTAAATTAGGTATTTACCAATAAAAGAAAGTATAATAATATATTTAAGAGAGTTTTTTTTTTTTTTAAGTCCAGAAAGTTTAGCTAAATATTAACTGGATAGACCACTTTGTTTCCTGAGTCTTTTAGTTATCCGAGATTGAATTACAAGAGTTAGGATAACATCTGTAATGTTTTCATTATTTTCTTCGTTACTTTTAGTTTTTAGAATAAGATTTGATGATAATATAGGTAGTAAAAGCTTAAATGATTATAATTATTCACATAGCACTTTGCAGTTTTAGAAAGCATTTTTTGTATATTTAAGAAAAAGATTTTATCTACTTATTTTTAGAGAGAGGGAGAAAGAGAGGAAGAGAAACATTGATGTACAAGCAAAACATTGATCAATTGCCACTCATGTGCCCCCCACAAAGGGACCTGGGCAGCAACCCAGACATGTGCCCTGACTGGGAATTGAACTAGTGACCTTTCGGCTTGTCGGATGATGCTCAACCCACTGAGCTACACCATTCTGGGTCCATATAGTCTTAAAATTGATACTCAACACCTCAACAACTTTGAAATAAGAAAGTAGGGTGACAATCTTACCTTATAGATAAGGAAACTCATCTGGCTCACAAGGATACAATCGGTAATTTTCAAACATTCGTGTGTATATGAATCACTTGGGAACTTAAAGACATGGATCCCTGGGCTGTAATTTCGGAGATTTATTTGGGATATTTGGAATTGTAATGGACTGAATGCTTGTGTCTACTCCCACCCCAGTTCACATGTGGCAGCCCTACCTGCAATGTGGTAGTATTTGGAGGTAGGTCCTTTCGGAGGGATAATTAGTTCTACATGAGGTCATGAGAGTGGGGCTCTCACAGTGGGATTAGTGGCCTTATAAGAAGAAGAAGGGGAGAGAAAGACCTTACCCTTTCTTTTCCTCCATGCACTGAGGAGAGGCCATGTGAGGACACACAGGTGGCCATCTATAAGCCAGGAATCAAATTGGTTAGCATCTTCATCTTAGACTTCTCAATCTCCAGAACTGTGAAAAAATAAAGTTCTATTGCCCAAGCCAGCCAGTCGGTGGTATTTTGTTATAGCAGCTGAACAGACAGGCATGGCCCCAAGGAATCCACATGGACCCAAAGAATCTGCATTTTTATTTTTCATTTTTTAATTTTTTAAAAGATTTTATTATTTTTAGAGAGAGGGGAAGGGAGGGAGGCAGAGAGGAAGAGAGACACCAACGTGTGGTTGCCTTTCACCAGCCCATAGCTACAGGACCTAGCTAGACACCTGGCTTGCAACCTGATTATGTGCCCTGGCTGGGAATCGAAGCAGTGACCTTTGGGTTCACAGGCTGGTGCCTTATCCACTGTGCCACCAGCCAGGGCAGAATCTGCATTTTTAAACAAGTGCCTCAAGTTATTTAGTTGTAGATGGTTCATGTACTCTGCTTCTAGAAGCCGTGGGTTAAATTTATAGGCAAAAGTGACACCTTTAGTAAGTAGTAGACTATGATAAGTGAAAGGACTTTTAATTCAAATTTTTATTTTGGACTTATGGCTATTACCATCTCTTCCATTTGCCATTTACATTGTGCTAAGTCAGTAGACCTGTGTTAGTGTGAGCTTCCAGTGTAAACCGTTAACTCTTGGGAAAGAGACTTTCTTTTTATTTTGAGTTTCCTTCTTAATACATTTAAAATGTACTAGAATAGGAGAGTAGTTGTGATAGAAAGTCATTTTGAAGGGAGTGATTTTTCCTAGCATATCTCATTTGTGGATTGATCATTTTCTCATCGTATCTTTTGACTTTACACACACTTAGGTGGCAAACACTTTATCACAGGTTTGATTCACAAACCCTTAGAGATCATTTGGTCTGGGTTTTCCGGAGCATAATCCTGAGAGTGTAGCATGTTCTAAAGTGGATTCTTTCCCTTCACAGGCTTTTTGACTTAGCAAGCATCTGGAACTTGTGTAGTCTCATAGAGAGAGAGAACTGAACAGAAACTCAAGTGGATCTTTTTTTAAAAAAAAGGATTGTATTTAGCTTTAGACAGAGGGGAAGGGAAGGAGAAAGAGAGGGAGAGAAACATCAGTGTGTGGTTTCCTCTTGTGGGCCCCAACTGGGGACCTGGGCCGCAACACAGGCATGTGCCCTGACTGGGAATCAAACCAGTGACGCTTTAGGTCACAGGCTGGCACTTAATCTGCCGAGCCGCATCTGCCAGGGCTCAACATAAATACATCTATTGTGAGACTTTTTTCAAACAGAGCCTCATATTTTCCAGAGTACCTTTATGTGATTTCAGATAAATATGTTTATAAATAAGATTATGCAGGTAGAGGAGGGCTTCAGCCAAAATATTTCACGTGGCAGTTCTCAAGCATGGTCTGTAGATTAGGGGTGGGAGTGGGGTTTGGGGAGGGGGCCTTTCAGGGGGACCATGAAGTATTTTAACAGCCCAGTAAGATGTTGTTTGCCCCTTTCCCCATGTTTACATTGACACACTGATTGGTGCCAGTGGAACTGCTGGATCCTAGCAGAGATCAGGCAGTGGTACCCGTTGTACATGTAAGGATGCACTTGCCCATAAAAAAAAGTTTTACTGACTGATGCTTCTCTCTCTCCCTTCCGCTCTTTCTAAAAATAATTTTTAAATGGCCTTGAGTGGGGATAACATTTTAAAAAATGTTTTGTTTAAAAGAATGTACTAAATTCTTTTTAAAATGTCCCTGATGAAGCAGATTTTATTCAATTTCAACCCTGATGTACCTGACTATTCTGTGTGATGAAATTGGAAGTGTGCATATAGCCTGTCTGCTACACACCATTGTTTTCTGGAGTAAAAACAGTTGTGTGATTGGGTTGTAAGCTGAACTAGCTGCTGCTTTTCATGGGTCATTTTCAGTGGAACAACTGACAAAAGGGTTATTCAGACTTGGGTATTTGGCACATATATTCTCAAAAATGAATGCTGTTAGCATGTTACTTCAAGGAAGAGAACTGAAAGTAACTGTCGCCTCTGATAAAATCTGAGCTTTCAAGCAAAATTTAGAATTTTGGAAAACTTGGACCAGCCATTGTAGGCTTGACAGCTTTACCAGCCCTTTAAAGAGTTTTCTGATGAAATTGATGGAGCTAAGAATGTGATTTTTTAAATATGGCATGACATGTGTCAGCATTTGGAAGAACTACATAACTCAGTGAACCAATATTTTTCCAAAGGATCAATGGATGATTTATAAAACTATGTATGGGTTTAAGTGCCATTCAAAGTACAATATAGACTAATGGATTTTAATGTTACACTATGAAAAACTCATTAATATTGTTTCAACTTTCATGTTGCATTTTTGCCTTTAAGAAATTACCACTTACAGAATTTTGGTGGTTTAAAAGAAGAATGCCCTCAATTGTCTTAAAAGGCTTTTTAGGTTCCTCAGTAAGTTTTAAGAATATAAAGAAATTCTGAGAGCAAAAGTTTTGAGAGTATCTGCTTTAAGAAAATTTGTACATTCATTACTAGTTAAGAACAGGGGCAGGGATTAAAACATAAAAAGAATTAGTGAATGACAAAAATTATATAAGTAAAGTCCTTTATAGATTTTAAAATAACCCTATTTGGTCCAAATCGCAGCTCTGCCATTATTCCTATGCTAGGGATGAAAAAATGATGGATCAGAGAAATTCGGGGGTTCTCCAAAATTACTAAAGTAATAAACTTACTAATCTTGTCACTATAGCTTAATGACACATGGTCTTGAAGTTAGATAGAACTGGGCTTAAATCCTGGCACTGTTATTAAGTTTCCTGAATATCCTTCCACCACCATAAAAAAAAAAAACAAAAAACTAAAAAAACAACCATGTTGGGAGTTGTTAGAATTAAATAAATATATACAAAGTGGCTAAGAATAAATTCTTATTTTTCTTGTCTTTATTGCTAAGTTTCAGTGTGACTGGACCATTTCTTTTCCTTTACTCAGAAGCTGCTTTCCATCTTTGCTACCTAAAGTGTGACCTGCAGACTAGCATGTAAGCATTGCCTCCTTGGAACCTGTAAGAAATGCAGAATCTTGGGCCTCATCCCAGACCCACAACTGAACCAGAATCTGCGTTTCCACAGATCTCCAGGAATTTGCTTGCACATTAAAGTCTCTTTAGGCTGTGGGCCGTACAGAAGGTACAGCAACTAGAATTTCTTTAGCTGGGGTTTCTCATCAATCCTTGTTCAGCCATTGACTTCATACATGGTGCTACGATAAAAAATGAAAACATTATTAGATGACCTCAACCATGTTGGTGTTGGGGTAAAATTGTGCTGCAGATTGCATTTTGCTGATTTTCCTCCTTGGACCTCAGAGGTACATTGATGAAAGTGGTCCATTGCTGCAGGATACACTGGTTACAGTCTCTTACTCCCTTCCCTGTGCACTTTCCATCTCTCAGGAGCCTCCCCGTGCTCTCATTTTTTCTTTTTGTGTGCCATAACTGACTCTTCCTTACTCTGTCCTGGCTTGCCCTTTAATTGCTCTTCTTTGCTTTCAGCCCTGCCAGTCTTCTGCCGTTGTTGTGATCCGATGATAACATCGGAGGTTTTATCTGATTCAACCATCCACCTATCAGAATATCAGCTTGATTTCGCTTTGCACCTTAATGACCACTAGAGCGCTTTAAAGTTTCCACGGCAGTACCTTCTCCACAATCAACAATGTACTTGACTCAAGACCAAAACAAAGGAATATTTTACTAGGGCTTTTTTTGGGTGGAGTTGTATTGGGTTAAGTTTCCTTGGCACGGAGTTTGTTCCATAATACTTAGCCAAACCCACTGGCTTTCCATAAAGTGCCACCCAGCATCATTTGGATTAGAACCTTCTGGAGAATAGGGAACAGAAGAATGAAGTATATTCAGGTGGAGAGTGTGTGGATTATGCACATTATGAATAGACTGTGTTGGTCTTTTCTGTTTTTTGGATTAAATAGGGAGAGAAGTGTTTAACAACTCTATACTTCTATACCATTAATTTAAATACCTTACTGTTAATGCAAAGGAAGTAAATGTGAAGCATGTGGCATGTAAAAGTGTTTCGCGTTTGTCATTTTTTGGGAAGCTTTCGAAGAAAAAGAGAACATTAATATTTTGGGGATGATTCAGACAAAGGTTTTGAAAGACAGGGATCAGAAAAAGAATTTGAAACTTGGAGTCACAGGAATTGTTTACGGTGTGACCTTTGAATAATCACTTTGCTTTTCTGACTTTCTGCTTCCTTAACAATAAAAAGAGGGGCTTAGATTATGTGGGTTCCTTCTATGTCTAAAATCTTTGTATAGAGAGCTTACAATGTTTTCTCCTTGTTATAAAAATATTCTATATTGCAGAAAGTTTAGAGAATTCAAAAAAGTATACAAAAGAATATAAAAATTGCTACCTTATATGCTATTTATATTTTATTTTCAGAGGGCCTTTTTTTTTAATGTGTATGGATCACTTTTTATAATTTTTACAAAAATAGGATCATACAGCTTACAAGGTCTGTCCTGAAAGTATTGAGCCAAGATCAATGTAATTAAAAGTTTGCATGCCCAATACTTTCAGGGCAGACCATGTGTACTGTATCATTCCCTTTTTTCACTTATGTTCATTTGTGAATTCACCACCATTAGAAAGCTTTTCAATGTCTTTCAGGAATAGGATTTGAGACTTTTATTTTATTAAGCCTAGTTCATGGTATAATCTTTGAAATGATCCCTCTAGTACCTCAGACATAGTTGGCCCTCAATAATTAGTTTTTTAGTACACATTTTTTGTTTTATTCATGTCTGAACTTTATTGCTGTTTCTTGTGTCTCTTTTTTGTGGGTTGATTATTAGTTTTCCTAATGATTTCCCTTCAGGATGATTCTGCTCAGCATTCCCCAGAGATTGCCAAACCATGTTCAGGGAAATGTATGCTCCTAACCTCAATATTCTTTTTAGCCTTATTTCTCATCACTTGAGCAGTACTCAGGTGCTTAGTATGAGCAGTTTCATCTGTTCATAGCACTCCTGAAGGGCTGTGACATATGTGTAGTCAATTATGAGCCAATATTTGTCAAGCACTTGGAGTAGGCCCTTGCACACAGTGTTACACAGATGTTTGTTCAATTCATACATACCTTCCTGGAGTTTACTCTTTGTCAGACCCCATGGTAAGCACCTGATCTCCTTGAATTGATAGATATGTGAGGTAGGAGAGAGCAAACCAGTTGCTTGGTGAGTGAGTCTGGTCTGGGGCCCACGTACCAGTGAAACTGTGTCCTTTATCGTACATGGGACCTGTGAATTAATTACATGCATAATTTGGAATTAGGAGTTCAAAGGCCTCAGGTATGTTTCAGTGAACCGCTACTCTTATTACACTTTATCAATTTAGAGAGGGCTCAGGGTGCATGTCTCCCACAAAGGTTCTAGCTTCCCTAAAACACGCCTTTCATTACCATTAGCTCAGGCTTGTCCTCTGCCCCAAACACGCTGTGTAGGTTATTTCTGTCTCTACCCCAGGAATGACCTTTTCATGTCCCTTTGATTACGCAACACACTGGGATTCAGCTCAGTTTATCCTCCCACAGGAAATATTCTTTATCTGCAACTTTGGGCAACTCTCTCCTGTCCCTGAACCAATCAGTTGTCCCTGAAGCATATCAAGGCCATAGAATTTCGTAGTTAAGGGCCAGACTCCTGAGCCAGACTATAAGAGTGTGAATCCTGTCTCTGCCAGTAACTGCTGTCTGTCCTTGGGGGAGCCCCTTAACTCCTATGTGCCTTAGTTTCCTCACCTGTAAAATAGGGATAGTAAAAGTAGCGACATCCTAACTGTATGTTTGTTGAAGGTTAAATGAATAATTATATGTAAAGTGTTATAAAAGTGCATGAGAGATAATAGATGCTAGATCAGGGCTTATTGTTACGGTTAGTGACTAATTCTACAAATATTTATAGTTCCTAGTCTATGAGCAGTTCTTTAGTGGAGGTGGGGCTAAACAGTGACAATGGGAGAGGAAAGCCTTATTCCCTGCTCTCATGGTCCATTCCCACAGGACCAGATTTTTTTTGTTTGTTTGTTTATTAAAGTATATTTATTATACAATATCATGTCAGTTTCAGGTGTATAACATAGTAATTTAATGCTTAGATGCCTGACGAAGTGATCACTATAGTAAACCTAGTCACTTGTCATTGTACAAAGTTATTACAAAATTATTGACTTTATTATCAGGACTAGATATTTATCAAAGAATTCCAAAATGTTGTCTCATGTTGCACCTGTAGTAAGTGCTGCCTAGAAGCTAAACACAGGGCTTAGTCATAAAGGTCTGAGGAAGTGACAAGTGAGCAAGAGAGGACTCTGAGAGGCGGCAGCAGCATGTGCAAAGGCTCTGGGGTAGCAGGGAGCACGGGCCTTCCCAGAAAGGGAGAAGGCCAGGGTAGCTGGTGTCCAGAGAGTGTGTGTGGTGGGTGACAAGACCGGAAAGGTGGTCAGGGGCCAGATTCAAGCAGGGCCTTGCAGAGCATTTTAGGGATTTTGGTTTTTGTTTTTAAGAACAATTGGAACTTACTTGTTTTTCCAGTTGTTTGTTAGCTCATTTTTATTTTTTAGCTCTAGTCATTATATTCCAAAAGTTATTTCAGAGTAGAAAGAAAGAAATCACAGAAACTAACTGAGCGCGCTGTTGGTTTTTTCCACCCTTGGGGTTTCATCTCCGACCTACTGTCTGTGCAGGCAAGAAACCTGCCTAAGCAAGAAAAACAAGGTCCTTTAGATAGAACCCATGTGCTTCACCTTTTAGTCCGTTTTATCTTCTGCCTGAGGGTAGGACGGGCTGTCCCTGTCATAAATATAACTACTTTTCTTCCATTTTCCACCTCAGGAGCTTAATTAGACTTCAACCATTTTTGCCTAAATAATTTATTACTACTTGTACTTAATGAGTCATATCATTCTTGATCATAGATTTGGGAGAAACAAACTATTTTCAGGATTATCTTGGTCATATTGTTTTTCTTCCTTGAAATTCAACTGAGACAAGATGTAATTCAAATATTTTTTGCACCTAAGAGATTGAGAATTAAAAAGAACTCAAAATGGAAAGTTCTTTGCTTATTTTAAATTTAGCTCAGAGTATGCTGTGGTGTGTGTTGTGTGTGTGTGTGTGTGTATGTGTGTGATCATTTGCTTTACTGGCCAGGGTCCAATCAGAAAAACAAAAGAGAACTTAATGTAAGAAACACAGTACAAGGTTGTTGGAAGAGCTGAAAGCCGAGTAGGGTGTGGTGTGGCAATGAGGCGATATCAGTGATCATTTCCATTCCTCCAGTAAAATGATTAAGAACCAGCTCGTGACCTCTGAGTGAAGCTGGCCTGCTCTGCACTTTGAGTAGAGTCAATCCTTAGATTCCTTCATTGATCACTTTGCTTGGGAATGATTTAGACATATAACCTGGGAGAAGGAGAAAAGCAAGCATGTTTTCTCTTGTGGTCAGGGAACTATGTTGGTGAGGTCTACCAAGTTGTTAAGTTCATCTCTGTTCAGCGTCTGGCCTTTAGCTCTGTAGCTTCAAAAGCTGTCCCAGTTTTTGATGGGTCAGGAGTTGGGATGGGCCAGGCCGGGCAGATGCGGTTCAGACTCTCATGCGCTTGTAGTCAAGATAGATGGTGGCTGTGGCTGCAGCAGCAGGGGATAGAGCAAGTAGGAGCTGGCCCGGTGTCACTCGTCCACTTTCTAGTGTTAGGACTTGCCCAGGGGTCTCTAGGTCTGGGATAGTTTGGGTTTATTCACAGCATGATGGCCCCCAGGTAGGGGTAGACTGCTGGTGGCGGGTGCGGGGAGGCAAAGGATTTAAGAATAGTATTCCAAATTATTCCAGTGACAGAGCTACATAGTTTAAAATAATCACTTTTTATATTGTTTGGGTTTACCATATATATTACATTTACTCAGTTTTTTATGAACAGAAATGTAGGTTTGCACATTATTGCTATGCTAAATATGCTGCAATAAATAAATATCTCCATGCATATCTTTATGTGCTTATGTGGAAATTTGTGGAGGACATGCACATGTTAGATTTAAGTAGAGTCATCTAATGACTTTCTAGAAAGGAACTTCTACTTCCATGAAGACAGTGTGAAAATGTCTGTTTCACCTCACATTCTTATCATCATTGAAATAGTAATTTTTAAAACATTTTTCAGTTTCATTGCGTAAAAAGGGAACTCCTTGATTTATAGTTCTTTGAATTATTAATTTTTAAGATTTTATTATTATCTTTAGAGAGAGGGGAAGGGAAAGAGGCAGAGAGGGAGAGAAACATCAATGTATGATTGCCTTTCACCTGCCTCCAGCTACAGACCTGGCTGGAGGCCTGGCCTGCAACCTGGTTATTTGCCCTGGCTGGGAATCAAACCGGCAACCTTTGGGTTCTCAGGCTGGCGCCTTAGCCCTGGGCCACCAGCCAGGGCTAGCTCTTTGAATTTTAATGAAAGTAAATACCTAATTAAAAAAAAAATCTCTTTTGTTTATTTAAACATCTTGTTTATTATTTTTGGTATCATAAAACTGTGGCTTATCTTTCTACTTGATTTTTATACACTTTTTATCTATCATGATCATAATAGATTGTCATGTATTGAAAACATTTTATCCTACCTAGTTTCTTCCTCTCCAATTTTGCTTGCAGATTTTTTTTAGCTTTACAGAAATTTCTATGGATTTTAATGGATTCAAATTTATCAAGTTTTCCATTATAGTTTCTGAATTCTGCACAATGTGTTTGCAAAGGTGTTTACCACCCTAAAATTATGAAAATAATTGCCCATAGTTTCTCCTCATGATTTCGTGGTATATTTAAATATTAATTCCATTTGTCATAAGGCAAGAAATAGGAATGTAGTTTACTATATATACACTTCCCTCAAGATCTTGACTCTCAATAGCTTCTTTTCCTTAAGAAGCTTGAGTGAATCAGGTTATAGAAAGGCCACAAAAAAAGTATTCTATTGTACTAACAGTCCTACTGAAGACAGAACACAGTTACTTAAGCCATGGGACCAGAACCAGAGCACTGATATTTAATAATTCTGTGATCCCTTGTGGCATTGCTCATCTGTGGACGTAGAGATACCCTCAGGGCACAAGGCTGTGTGAGCTGTGTGAAAGATTCCCCAGCCTTCCTTGTGTACTGAGGGGTTTGTGTTCCTGACCTTGCTGATTAGGTGTTTGTGCCTCAAGATTTAGTCAGGGTGCATCCATAAGTAATGGGCTGAAGGGTGCCGTCCAAGCTGAATCTGCTGAAACCGTTACTTTGCACTCTCAATGGATGCTTTCTTCTTTAACCTTGAACTCCAGAAAGGAGCAGTCTAGGCCAGTACTTGATGAGATCTGGGAGTGGTGATTTGCTCCCTCAGGCAGGAGTTCTAAGTGTTGGTATTCTTTCCTTCGAAAGTGCTTGGTACTTATTGAAACAAAAACATATCAACATGATGGGAAAGGCGAATCGCTGCTCTTGATAAATCAGTTTTATGGAGGCTTTGCAGGATCTCAGGGAAGAGTTTTAATAGGAAGGATTATATAAGACATAGGGTCAGAAGTGATCCAAATAAGGTAAGGTCAATTCTCAGGGAGAAGCAGATTGGTAGGTCATTTAGATTTGTTAGGGACTGTCGGGAATATCCAGTCCATTCCAATGAAGGGACTGTAGATGATGTGGTTCTCTCAGCATCACAAAGCTCCAAATGTAATGCACAGCTCAATTGGGACACAAGGGCATGAGAATTATTAAGTTTCTTTGTAATTAGGGCCACGCATTTTATTTTTAATTTAAAAATTGCTAGAATTTAAACCATTTCCGTATAGTTTATGGTAAAAGACTAGCAGTATTTATTTTCTTAAGCCAGCCTTTTAATTTGATACTTTATTTTAACCTCTTCTCCTAAAAAAAATATTTCTCAATGATCATTACCAGCTTCCATGGGCTGCTGACATGGGTTTCTTTGAGACTTTTCTTCAAATGCTTATTTACCAGGATAATTAATTGAAAATCAGGGAAATGATGACATGACTTACTTACTTAAATATCAAAGGTGCCAAAAAACCTGGACTGTTAACTTTAGTTTAGATGAGAATCTCATTCCCAGAGTCTAGTTCAACCAAATGTGTACTGCCTGTGCTTATTCAAAATAATTGTTTTAAACTGTACTTTCTATTACCATTGGCTCCTAACAGATTTATGTTAGATTGGGGACATTGTCATCTCTGTCTTTTATGTACATAGGCTCATACCTGAATTAAGGAAATATGTATCAACTATTATCTTGATTTCTCAATGAGGAAAGTGTTAAAGGCCCAGTGCCCCTGAGTGATACATGAAAGCACTTAAGGGGATCAGTATTTAAAATAATAACAATAATTTAAAGATTTCTGTTTTGTGCCTCACAGAACTTCTCTACTTCATCCCGACTTTATTTTTCTTTTGCTCTTTTTAAAAAAGATATGAGGGAAAGAAGAACATAGAGATCTCAAAGAAGATAATGTGGTTTTTAAAATTTAAAAAATTTTAAAGTTGATTTAAAGGGGGCAGGAGGGTAAAAGATGGAGAGAAACTTAGATGTGAGAGAGAAACATTGATTGGTTATCACCTGCATCTCCCCAGATGGGCACCAGGTCTGCACCCCAGGCATGTGCCCTGACTGGAACTGGAACCTGCAACTTCCCAGTTGCAAGGCAGTGCCCAACCAACTGCCCAGGAGAGCATGTGTTTTTTTAATGTGAATATAGTTCTCTTGATTCACAACTGCAATCCACTTTGGTGAAGTCCTAAATTTAGCCTGCTGCTGATTTTCCCACTTACTAAATATGAGAAGTATTTGCCACTTTAAAAAATGCAGCAGATTCATGGCACTGTTTCTGACATAAAGTAGAAGCAAGTACTGTTTGAAATGATGGCCGACATCCAGCAACTCTGTTAATCGTTACAGTAAAAAAAAAAAAAAAAAAAAATCTGTTGATGGCGGAGTCTTGGAAAGTCAAACAAAATTTCTGTGATATGTCTTTGAAGTGTGCTACCATCTCTCACTTTCCCCTCTTGTGTTTGTGGAAAGTGCTGTGCCGATATCCACAGAGCAGAGATTCTTTAATGCACTGAATTAGGAATCTGTCTGAGGGAAGGTTGTATGGTTTGTGGTCTTGTTTGAAAGCCAAGGTCCTAGAAGTGCTTTAGCAACTGGGTTTCATCATAGTGACAAGTTCCACCCACTTGTCTAAATCTATGAGGAGCCAAAACAACCACCATGGAGTTCCACTCTGTTGTGTTACCGTTAGCCTTCTGATTGGCCCATAGTTATTCTCGTAAGTGGTTTTGGAAATAAATGGACTTTTCCACTAAGATCCTAGATATTTTAGGGGTTTGTTGTCATTGTGTGTGTATGTGTGGTGTGTGTAGTTTAATAAATTACTACTTATATTGCTTACAATTTTACAAAGGGACTCGACATTACTTTTATCTTAGCAACTTTGCTTCCTTCTGTCATTTGTAGTCTTCAATCTCTGCTAGTCGTACATTGATGGATACTGCCATAAAGATTTATTTTGACTCTGAATTGAGGCCTGTTAATGAGATAACAAACAATATCACTATTCCCATATTTGCCAAAGCTGACGTAATTGTGAGGATAAAGGACATTCTGCTTAAGAAAGTTAATCATATTAGATGTTTCCCCTGGTTCAGTACAGGTAGGGATTAATCATTCATAAATCTAATTTGATGAGGTTGAGCATAGGTTGGAAATTAGAGATATAAAGGATACATAAAGGATATATATATTCATGAAGGTTACCATCAATTAGAAATGGAGATAGTTTTGAAGTTATAATTTTATTCTCTAAAGAAATTGTGTTATTGTGCTGTAGAATTAAACTACTTTGAGAAGAAAATTAAAATTGAGTTAGATTTCACAGCTTTCAAGAATTGTTGATGAAAGATTTCTTACTGGAATCTTCTGATTGAGTGTTGTGTAATAGAGTAATAGGTAATCTAAATTTCATCTTTTGTTCATGGGATTATAGACGAGAAGTGACAGTTTCTATTGTACTTTTGTTTCAGTTATGTGCTATGCATTATCTTATAAAAGGTTAATCTAAGTAACATCATTTAGCAAAGAAGAGGTAACCCAAATATCAGTGTCTCTTCTGTAGCTTACCAAGAAGATAAAGGTCTACATTTACCATGTAGTCTTAAGCGAGTGGTTAAGAAAATAAAAATGATAATGCTGGAAGTGAATATCAAATCGAATATAAATGGGGTGATGGAAGAAGTAGCTAACTATGAAATGTTAACACTGCCATTGTTTACTAAACTCTAGATGTGCAGCCAGAGGAACTTAGTGATGGTAAATTTACTGACATAAATAAGGAGTGTGGTTGTGCTGAAGGATGAAGATATCTCTGAGGAAGTCATACTGACCCAAAAATTCATAGTAAAGGAGTTCTTGGAGATATGTCACAATATTGAAAGGACAAGGTTAAAGCATTGGAAACTGATCTAAACCTAGAAAGGAATGTGATAATTCACAAAGACATAGAAAATATTCTTTTTAAACATTTATTTGTATTTATTTTAAGTATATTTTATTGATTATGCTGTTGAAGTTATCCCAATTTTTCCCCCTTCCCCTCCTCTGTCCTGTACCCCCTGTCCTCCAGCAATGCCCCCTTAGTACATATCCATGGGTTGTATGTGTAAGTTCTTGGCTTCTCCCTTTCCCATACTATTACTTATTTATTTATATTTTTAAGTGTATATTATTGATCATGTTGTTACAGTTGTCCCAATTTCTTTTTCCTTTGCTCCCCTCCACCCAGGATCCAACTTCCCTCCTGCAATTCCACCCCGCTTAGTTCATTTATGTCCATGGGTCATGAATAAAAGTTCCCTGATTTGACCCTTTTCTTTATTATTCTTAACTTCCCCATGCCTGTCTTGTGGCCACCAATTATGTTTCCTAATCCCTGCACCATTTCCCAATTTGTTTCACTTCTTCTTCCTAGCTGATAACCCTCTCAATGATCTCCATACCTATAATTCTGTTCCTGTTCTGGTTGTTTGCTTAGTTTGTTTTTGTTTTTGTTTTTAGATTCACTTGTTGATAGTTATGAGTTTGTTGTCATTTTAATGTTCATAGTTTTCATCTTCTTTTTCTTAAATAAGTCCCTTTAACGTTTCATGTATTAATGGCTTGGTGATGATGAACTCCTTTAGCTTTACCTTGTCTAGGAAGCACTTTATCTGTCTTTCCATTCTAAATGATAGCTTTGCTGGATAGAGTCATCTAGGTTGTAAGTCCTTGCTCTTCATCACTTTGAATACTTCTTGCCAACTCCTTCTTACCTGTGAAGTTTCTTTTGAGAAATCAGCTGATAGTCTTATGGGATCTCCTTATGATAGCTTTCTTCTTTTCTCTTCTTTTCTGCTTTTAAAGATGCTCTTTTTATCTTTAACCTTAGGCATTTTACTTATGATCTGTCTTGGTGTGGTCCTCTTTGGGTCCAAGTTGTTTGGGACTCTCTGTGCTCCCTGGACTTGTTTGTCTATTATGTTTAGTGACTTGCCTCAAATCATATAACCAACTTGTGGTAACATTTGGACTCTAGATGAACTCTCCTATCCTTGTCCAGTGCTTATTCCCACATGCTGCCACATGCTTATTCCCACATGTGAGGACATTTTGTAGGTTTGTGTAGTCACATTGTTAAAGGAGGCATCTAATATTCACATTGCCTTTTATGGATTAGCAGATAGCAAATTGAGTCTCTTAACTAGATTTTCCTCTTTCTCCCTCTTGATAATTACAACTTCCTTAATTGGATAAATTTACATCAAGTGGAAAATTTCTGTATTAACCTTGGATGGCATAGATTTGTTGCGAACATTTAAGTAGACTTTTTGTCAAAGTTTAACGTACATAGAGAAAAGTCTGTAAAACATAAGTGTGCAGTTTGGATGTTATTAAAGTGAACACAGTTGTGTGAGCAAGGGTAGCACCAGTAAGTTTAGAAACATTTGAAGAAATAAAAGGGTTTCAAAGCTATATAATGTTCTTTTTTTCCCTACAGGTATTGTCAGTCTGTGTGTTGACCACCATCCTTGGTTGTATATTTGGGTTGAAACCCAGCTGTGCCAAAGAAGGTAATTAGTACAGTGTGCATGTGTGTATGTGTTTGTATACATGTATGTGTTGATATTCAGCCTTCAGAATGTGATGAGCCAATCATACGGCTACTTCATAGATACTGAATATTTGATGCTGGTTTGAGCCATCTTAATACTCTTTTATTTTAGTCATATAATATTTTATTTCCTTGCAAAACTTTATCCCAAAACAACAAAGAAGAGCTATGGTAGAAAAGCCCTGAAAAAAACAGAACATAAATTAAGAACAAAGAAACAAACAGTAGACATGGGCGATGGACTCTAGTGTCACAGTCCCAGAGCCAACTGCCCGAGTTCCTCCAGGCACTTGCAGGACATGCTTTCTTCCAGAGCAGTTAGATGTGAAGCAGCACAGAGGTTACTAGGTGACCAGTCAGCATCCCTGGGCAACCAGAAACCCATCTTGACCTGTTCTTAAGGCCTTCGAAATTGTGGGCGTTGGTGGTTTCAAAGCAGTGTGGTGTTTTTAAGCTTCCACATGTGTTTTTCTTCTTTACAGCTAGTGTAGAAATGATCCAGCATTAGTAAGATTACTATAAATAAAGCTGAATCATAGGACATTGTAGTAGTCATTTTGCTTCTGAGGTGGGATTTTTCCCTTGTAAAAATCGTTGGCAGTCTCTCCAGAGAATTCAATTTTGAAAATTCTTTTCCTACTCAAGTATTCTGTAAGTGTAATATTAATCACTTAAACATTTTCCAGCGATTGTTAAGCTATCATTTATTATTAAAATGAACGAAGTGTAGTAATTGAACGTATATAGTCAGCAATCTACAGGCACACCTGTAGATTTTTTACACCTGTAAATTTGCAGGCTGGGTTCCAGACCACTGCAGTAGAGCCAGCATGACAATAAGTAAGTTGTAATCTTTCTGCTGATTGAGGGTCTTGCCTTCAATTTGTTAACAGAGACCCAGAAAACAAAAACCAAAAAAAAAACCCAGCATCTGTGAAGCACAATAAAGTGAGGTATGCCTATATTTAAAGCAAAAATTAAGAAGCTGAAGACTTTAGTGTTTACCAGTATAGTTTATTTATTTATTTTTAAATTTTATTGTTGTTGTATTACATCCATCCCCTTTTTGCTCCCTGCTGTCCCCCACCAGTATAGTTTTGATATGGAGTAATTTACCTTGAGTTCAGTTTGACACATAAAGTTAGCAGTTTTAATCTAAGCCCAACATAGTATGCATAGTAGTTAAAAAAATTGTTAGGTGCGTATGAATGAGCTTAAAATAATAGCTGTCATTGTAATAGCTCTCCCCTCCACCCTGGGTCAGGAATATAAATACTTCTGATGCTAAAAATTATTATTGCAATTTTATATCCATAAAATTGTCTAGTTTCCCAGTGTCAGGAGACTATTAAAGTCAAGAGCTAAGATTATTCCTTTTTCTTGTTTGACTGCTATTATTTTACATGTGTTTTTTTCCTTATCAATGTGATTTTTTAAAAGAATTAATAAAATCCTAGGTTTTTCTAGCTATCTAGCAAAGAATTACGATGTAAAATTACTGTTTTATTTTTTAGAGATTTTATTATTTTCAGAGAGGGGAAGGGAGAGAGGCAGAGAGGGAGAGAGACATCAATGTATGGCTGCCTTTCACCTGCCTCCAGCTACGGACCTGGCTAGAGACCTGGCTTGCAACCTGGTTATGTTGCCCTGACTGGGAATCTAAAAAAGTTACCGTTTTTAATGAAAAATATTTTCTTCCATATATGCCCTTTATCCATTTAATGAAAACTTATGAGTACCAATTTATAGTTAAGTGTCTTATGGGTATAAGAGACACTTTGTGCTGTGCCGGGCAAAATTTAGATGTGGCCTTTGTTCCTAAGAAGTTAGATTCTAGTGTGGGACTGGGATGCTCATTAAGAGAGAAAACTGGACTTTGGACTGCGGGTTTAGGAAAGCTTCTCAGAGGGAGCTAGGCTGGACCTGAGGGTGAATAGGGTGTCCAAGGCAATGGTGGGAGGGGCAGCCGCGCAGATTGTGTTCTGCACAATCGCATTACTTTACACTGAGACTGGGAGTCAGGTAGGTCTGGTATTGTTTCTCCTTCTGACAGATTCATAGATAATCACTTTAAAAATACTTTCTCACATTTGGAAATTTTAGAGAACTCCATGGCTGTTGAAATTAAGCTTCAGAACAAGCCCCTCTCTTGTTTTGTTTTATTTATTTATTTTTAGAGGGGAAGAGAGGAGGAGAGGTAAAGAAACATCATGTGTGGTTGCCTCTTGCACGTCTCCAACTGGGGACCTGGCCCCCTACCCAGGCATGTGCCCTGACTGGGAATTGAACCGGTGACCATTTGGTTCACAGACCTGCACTCAATCCACTGTGTCACACCAGCCAGGGCAATCTTGTCTCTTCTTTACTACACCATAAAGTATTTAAGTCTTCTCAGACCCAGTAAAGTTTGTGACACATGGAAGAAAAAGGTTTTCTTTTTTCTATGGCAAGAGAGAAAAACATGAACTGTATATGTATTATCTTCTCTTTGTGTCAATTTCTATGTGTATTTGTGAAAGATTCTTAGGTCATTTTATTATCCCATTTGTGTTTTCTAAAATAGTATTCGAATCTACTCTGTACCCAACTTGGGTATATTAATTGATGTTTGCTTTGTAATTCTATAATGATTAGAAACATCTAACTCATTGTTCAATATTTTCAGTTAAAAGTTGCAAAGGTCGCTGTTTCGAAAGAACATTTGGGAACTGTCGCTGTGATGTTGCCTGTGTTGAACTTGGAAACTGCTGTCTAGATTACCAGGAGACATGTATAGAACCAGGTAAAAATGTGCAGAGGAAAAAAAATGCAGTCATGGGCATTCGTGAAAGATCACAGGATGGTTCTACATCTTTAGTTTTGTGATTTACCTAACTCATTCGAGATTTAAAAAAATTTGGCTTTCATATTCCCTTAGGGAAAAAAGTCCATGTATTTTTTCATTTAATCATTGTATAGATAGCTAAACTGTGCCTCTTTTTAATGCTGAAAGCCTACCCAGTCTACTTTGTATTTAAATTAAGTTCACATGAAAATATGTGAATAATTTCATTATGGACTTATTAAAGCAGGAGTTCTTAGATATCCACTTAAACTTTAAAATAAAGCCTTTAGAACATGGACATTTTTCTTAATCTGGTGTGGACTTCTCTTCATATGACATGGAATAATATTTCAATGGGAGTGAGCCAGATGTAGGTTCAAGTTAGACAGCCCTGAAAGTAGCTGCTGGGAAAAGCCAAGATCTTCCCATGAACTGTGTAAAAGGAATTGTTTGTCCCATTTTAAAATGATGAGATTCTGGTGTTTTAGTGAAATAATCACAGTGTTGCCTGCATGTTTTCTGTCTGTCGGTTATAACTGACCATTTGGATAGCTGTCTACAAAGTCCAAGAGTGGCTAAGGGTTATGCCCTAGTTTGTTGTGTTTTATGGGTCTTGCTCCAGAAGACCACAGTTCTGAGTTTACTTTAGATGTGTTCAATGTGGACCATGACATTTTTATTGATATTTATTTCTAGAGCGCATATGGACTTGCAGCAAATTCAGGTGTGGTGAGAAAAGGTTGCCCAGAAGCCTCTGCTCCTGCTCAGATGACTGCAGGGACCATGGTGACTGCTGCATCAATTACAGCCCAGTGTGTCGAGGTCAGGCGTCTCTATTTAACAAAAAGTCTGCTGTGCATTCAGAGAGTAGATGTGATATTACTGTGCAAATTTATTGGGTAGAATGTACTAAACTGATATTATTAGGATATCTTGCCTAGAAGGTTTTTTGGGTGGGTAGAAGGGGGTTATAAGTTTTGGCTGAAAATATGAGCAGTTTGGAAAGGGTAAAGGGGACCAACTGTATGGTGATGGAAGATGATTTGACTTTGGTTGGTGGACACACAACACAGTATGCATCATGTGTCATAGAAATGTGCAGCTGAAACTTGTGAATGAACATAACCCCACAAATTTATTAAAAAATGAAAATGGAAAAGATGTCTTCAAGATCTCACAAATACAATGTTCCATTTGGTCCTGCAATCATACCTTTTTTTCCTTTCTGTTATGAATTAACTCTTTGTAAACTTTTTGTTTTGAAACAGTTTACCTCCCTCTTTTCATTATATATCCTTAAAATCATGCCCCGTGCTACCTGTGTTAATGTTAACATATTTTGTTTTTGGAATCTGTCCTAATGTGTCTCACAAGCATCACAATTGTTGTTATTATCCAAGTGTGTTTATGTGTTTCATTTCTCTAACATATTTTAGGTGAGAAAAGTTGGGTAGAAGAATCCTGTGAGAGCATTAATGAACCACAGTGTCCAGCAGGGTAAGATGATATTCTGAGATATGAATTTTTTCATTTTTAGAAATACCACTATTTTCTTGCCAAATAGAATAGATAAAAATAATTATTAATTGGATCATTAAACACAATTTAGAGTCAGTTTCATATTTTGCACTGGGGGTATAGAGGCAGTATAGAGTGGTGTGACCCCCTAATCTGGAAGGTAGTGGGAAAAAGAGATGTCATGAGTATGTAGTCATGACATAATATTCATGAGTATTAGGTGGACATATTTGTATCTTTCCTCTTAGGAAGGAAGGCCATTTTCTTTCCTTTGGAACGTATAGCAGATTACAGCTTATCTTTATTTTTTGCATTTTGGTATATTTGAGGGATAAGCAACACATCTGTGAGAGGATGTTACATAATTTTTACAAATTCATATTTATTCTTTCTTTGAATATTTTTCACAGTACTTTATATATACAAGACCATCAAAAAACGTTTTTGTGGAATTCAAATGATGGAAATTTTATAAAAGGTGTTAGTTACATTTACCTTTGCTCCTCTGGAGATCTACCTCACCTAATATGAATTATTCACCTTAGGAAATATATTTTTACCTCTTTAAAATGATGAGTTTAACAAATTATTAACAATTTTATATCTGTATTTTAGTTTATTTATGTATATGATTTATTTTTGCTTTATAAACTGTATTTTTTTTTCTTTTGGATGGGTGAATATATTTTTGTTGTTTAAATTAATAGTAATAGTAATAGTAAAAAATAAACTCAAATGAAAAAGTTCTGAAACAGGCTTTTTTTCAAGGGGCACTTCTCATGTGCCCTAAGCTGCCATGAAGTACAAGGTATATTGGAAATTTTAAACATAGTAAATTTGAATTTTTCTTTTTCTTCTAAACATTGATTATTATTTTTCAATTTCAATGTTGACCTTTTAGTGGAAGATGTAACTTCTTTCCTTACAAGAAGATCATAATTTAAAATACATTTTATTATACTGGAAGTGATTATGCTAGTATATTTACATGGTGGTCCAGTAAACTATTTTAATGTTTTCTGTTGAATGAATATAAATAATTTACACAGAAAGAACCATTGGGACTATATGCAACTTCTCCTGCAGAGTCACCCAACAGAGCTCTTATACAAACACTAGTTAGTATAATTGCTTAAATTATATACACATTTATTTTTTTTTATTTATGTTTGTGAATGAGAGTAAGCTGGGGAGGAGATAGTGTTAAAACAAGCAAGGTAAGCATTGGCTCTCAAACTGAATTAACTGAGTAAATTTTCTACGAAAAGTTTTTTCATGGTTATTCAATGGTATACAACTATCCCACCATCTACCAGGTACCAATAGAAGCTGTCACGTTTCTGAACCATGCCCATTTTAGTGAAGCCATGCAATCTTTGCCTGTAGTTCTTCTCTTTTGCTGAGTATATTATTGCATGTGGGTTTTTTCCCTTTTTTGCCTCCCTGTTTCCATTTCTACACTGCAAACATTAACTGCATATGTGGCACCTGTGTGCTGTCATTGTCTATTCATTTGTAGCTTTGGCTCATTCTTCTTTATGTATTTAAATGCAGTAACTACCTCTTAAACTTCTCTGTTAAATATTAACATCTTTTAAATATATTAAACTTAAGAACTTAATATTGTATATAATTTATGTGATACTAAGTACCATCTGTTAGATTCAAGTAGAGACAGAATCAGAAAGTGGTTGTTCAGGAAAAAAAAAATAGAAACAAAAACATAGTTTAGAAAATACTGTGTAACATTTATTCTCCTGCATATTACATTTTAGTAGCATTTAGTCAGCTTGTGGAATAGAAGAAACCATGAATTATATTCTCTGTATGGTGACTTATGGTATGAGTGCTTAATAAATACTATTTGGTGATAGATTATAATATAAAAGCACCCTGTATGTAAATATAAATGTTTATAAAACAACCTTCATGAGGGTGCTTGCTGAGCTTGTTAGTTTGCTCTAGTTTACATACCAACCTCAGTGGAAAATCTTCACTGGATCTGTATCAAGGAGGGAGAAAATGCCACTTGATGTGTCTTCTTTCTTTAAACATGTGTTTCTTGTTTTTGTTTTTTTCTTCTTATTGCCCAGGTTTGAAAAGCCTCCTACACTCTTATTTTCTTTGGATGGTTTCAGGGCAGAATATTTACACACCTGGGGTGGACTTCTTCCTGTTATTAGCAAACTAAGTGAGTAACTTCAGAGTTTACTATTGGAGTATCACAATTCCAAAGAGATAGATGAGGGGCGCAGGACTATTTTTTTGGAAAAGTACTGGCTGAACTTGACTGTTTATTACTAAACTGTAGTACAAAGAGGTTGAACTTGATGATAAGGAACTAGTCTTTAATATTGTAATTACTCTAAAGCTGCATTTTAAATACTTCTAAGATAAGAGAGTTATCTTAGGATTTATTATCCCCTGGGTAATATATGGATGTTATATATGTAAATTTTTTCTTGGACTTTTCTCTTTCATGCAAGTGTCATTTATTTACTTATTTTATAAATATTACATATTAAAATAGAATTTCAAAAACTGAAAGTATTTCTGATGTTAGTTGTATAGCCATAGACTTTGCCTGCTAGTTATCTTATCATATCTTGTAGCATCCTTCCCATTTCTTTGTCTCCATTAAGGCCTTAATTGAATGATTTCTCTATAAGTGATTGATGTAGTAGAATGGTTTTTTCTTAGTATTAATGCCAACATTTTAAATCACATTACCCATCAGTAATACGGGTATCACTTGTATTATCATTGTTATTGAAAAAGAAACAAAAATTGTGTGTGGGGATGTAAACTGTAGAACTTGGCTAATTTATCAGTGATCAGTATTTAAATAGCTACAGTGTAATAGTGGGTTGAACTGGCAATAAGTAAATACAAATATTTTATGTTCTAGAATTCTAAAATATTATTTGCTGGACTTGAGTATCTGAGATTGGTTTCAATATTAAAATAATGCCCAGTAAATTCATCTGTTCATTTATTATACTCCTCTTGTGACGAACCCAAATAATTTTGGACAACTTCTAAAAATCTGAGTTTTTAGTACCTAACTGGAAGAAAAAAAATTTTAAATAATTATTTGACATAAAAACTCTCTAGTAAAGGGCTTATGTAAGCAAGGAAGGCTCACTCCTAATCAGCTAGGCCCACAGGCTTTGAAACTTGAATTGGGCCCATTGTCACCATTAGGAGGAAAGTTTGTGTTGATCGCACCAATGTGGCATCCTGAGCTCAGAATTAAGTAGCTGTAGGTACGTATATGTGAAGGTTCAAGGAAACCAAGGGCCCTGGCTGGTGGCACAATGGATAAGTTGGATAAGGCTCCGGTCTACAACCAGGGTGCAAGCCAGGTCTCCAGCAAGGTCCGTAGCTGGAAGCAGGTGAAAGGCAACCATACATTGATATCTCTCTCCCTCTCTCCCTCCCCATCTCTCTAAAAAATAATTTTAAAAAATTAAAGGAATCCAATACACAGTTAGCTTAAGTCCTAGCTTTGGGTAACTGGGGAATGTGATCTGTGATTATGAACTATTTGGAAAGCAGTGAGATAGACACATACCAGTCTAAGGAACAGTTTCAGGCAATGAGGCATTAAAATCCTAATTAAAATCCTAAAAACATTTGTTATATGTTCCTTCCTCAACAGCAGGCACAGGAGAAGGAAAACATAACAGCAGGGCTAAGTTAGGAACAGTTTGACTTCTGCACTATTTCCGACTGAAGCCAAAATAGGCTTTTTTTCTTTCTGCAGCATTGAGTTTGTCCAGTGAGCTAGTTCTAAATCCATGTGTTGGGACACTGTCACCCCAGCCACTGCTTCACTCTAGTTTTAATTTTATAGACTTAGCTATTAGTTCAGCTTTTGTTGATGCTATTGTTCTGTTTTGTGTTTTGTACTGCCTTTTGCAATTTAAGTATGTGACCACCACTAAATAGTAACAAAGATCTCTAGCAAGCATTATTATTTGCAACTTAGTTATTGATTAATATGGGATAATGATTTCATTGGCTTCATTATGTTGTTTAATGTTTTTTGACAAAGAGAAAATTGAACTCTAATATTAACGATTAACTTGAGTTCGCAGTTTTGCTTTATAATTCATCCTGTATTTGTATGTGATTATAAACTCCCCCTGGGTTATTTTTTATATGACTTAGACTGCTGTGGTGCCAAAGTCAAAGGAGGTTAACAGATTATCAGTTTATTTAATAACAATCTTTATCTTTCTTCCTTTGTAGAAAACTGTGGAACATATGCTAAAAACATGAGGCCAGTATATCCAACAAAAACTTTCCCCAACCACTACAGCATTGTCACAGTAAGCTCCGCATTTCAACTTTATGTTTCACAGAAGTGAGATGTAAATTAGGATTTTTTGAGAGATTCATTAGACATCAGAGAAAAAAAAAAACCAGAAAACTTATTTTCCAATGTATGGTTAAACCAAGAAACCTAGATTCTGGTCTTTGCTGTGCTACTAGCTAGCTACGGCCTTGTGAAGGCCACTTTACCTTCCAAGTCCCCATTTTCTTATGCGTGGAAGGAGGTGATGGCCTCAATAAATGATTTCTTGATTTCCTTTTAGTTTGAAGATCTCTGATTTTCATATTTTGGTTTTATTTACCAGTTTTGTAGCCTATCACACGCCTCTGTTCTCAACTTGTCTGTCCAGTTGTCGTGATGAGTGAGTTGGGGCCAGTTACTGTGCCTGACTATGGATTACAGCCCTGCATTTTTATTACTGATTTTTTTCTTAAAGATTTTATTTATTATTTTCAGAGAGAGGGGAAGGGAGAGAGGGAGAGAAACATCAAAATATGGTTGCCTTTCACCTGCGTCCAGCTATGGATCTGACTGGAGACCTGGCTTGCAACCTGGTTGTGTTGCCCTGGCAGGGAATCGAACCAGCAACCTTTGGGTTCACAGGCTGGAGCCTATCTGCTGTGCCACCAGCCAGGGCCTTATATCTTTTTAAAAAAGATTTTTACTCACTTATTTTTAGAGAGACAAGGAGGGAGGAAGAGAGGGAGAGAAACATTGATGTGTGAGGCATACATAGATTGGTTGCTTCTCACACATTACCAAATGGGGATCTGGCCCACATCCCAGGCATGTGCCCTGACTGGGAATTGAACCAGCGACCCTTCTGTTCGCAGGCCAGTGCTCAGTCCACTGAGCCATGCCACCTGTGGCACAGCCCTGTTTTTGTTGCAGCCAAAGTTTCTAGATTTAATTTGAATCCAGGAAAAGAAATGGAATTCATTTGGCCTTAAAGCCAGAAAATGAATAATTTAGCTTGTATTGATTGATAAAAGCCATTCTTGGACCCAACCAAAAAACGTTTGTTCTGAAGAAATGCTTTACTCAGCAATGCAAAAAGATAATAGAGTACTTTCCCCAAATTTTGGAAGGCTGCGTATTTATATAGACCTTCATCCATGGCATTGCTATCTTATTATCTGTTATTACATAGCTTAAAACACAAATTCTATATAAAATTCTGAGTGGCTCATAGTGTTTTTTGACAATACCCATTTCTTTCCTTTTCTAAACTGTGTTAAGTTTTTTGTAGCTTCAGTAACCTGTTTCTCTTTGATGGAATTGTTGTGATTTTAACATTAAAACACTTAAAACTTGCATAAAACCTGTATTTTATATTTTTAGGGTCTTTATCCCGAATCCCATGGCATAATTGACAATAAAATGTATGATCCAAAAATGAATGCTTCCTTTGCACTTAAAAGTAAAGAGAAATTTAATCCTGAGTGGTACAAAGGAGAACCAGTAAGTTGATTGTTTTAGCTACTAAAACAAAACAGTTTCTGTTACTATTTTCCTCTATTTCAATCAAGAGTCAAATATCAGATTCCCTGACACTCTTATTAACCTACATTATTTACTGTGCCAATGACCATCCTTTTGTCAATGGAGAGGAATGCTGATAACCCCAAGGCAGTTTATATTGTTGTATAATGAGAGTTGTAGTTTATTTCAACACTGGACTTGGGTTATTCTGAGCCATTTTTCTTTCTGTTTGATTCTGCCTTCCTGCACTAGAAACATATGGCAGTAGATGAACAGAAGGTAATGTTTTGATCTACACAAAGCTAATTGTTTCTGAAGGAGGGTACTGACTTCTTTTGCATATACTAACCTAGAAGATTCTCTCTGATTGTGATTTAGATAAGTCCTTTTAATTTTTAAAATTGTAACAATAATTCTATAGGATCTATTTGGATAGTCTCAATCCTTTTAGAAGAGAAAAGAGCATGATATTTAATTTACAGGTTATAAATTCAAATTTTAGCTCTGATTCTAAAGCTCTGTGACTTTGGTCAAACTAATTTTTTCTGCCTTAATTTTTCCATATCTCTGCTGTGGATAATACTCTTAACTACCTCATAAGGTTACTTGATAATTACTTAAACTAATACTCTAGGATGCTTATAGGACTACTATTTAGAGTTGTAGTTGGCAACAATAAATGCTTAATAAGTGTCAATTATATAAATTCAAATGTTAATTAATTAGACATGTACATTTGTGAATTTTTCTTCTTTCAAGGGAACCTATTAAGTGGGGAAATAGCTCTAAAAGATGCAGTAGTTGCCAACTGACTTACGTCCATATTTTTTAGGTTAAAATTATCTCTAATTATTGATTTTTGCTACTGTTCACAGTCATGCTACATGATTATTTTTGGAATATTACTGCTGTATCTCATTAACCTTAAAAACCTCCAAGTACTTGAGAGGAATGCATTGGTGTTGCATGAACATATACTTTCCTAAGAGAGAAATATTTGCATAATTTCCTGACTTTCTGTTATCTTTTCCAGATATGGGTCACAGCAAAATATCAAGGTCTGAAGACTGGCACATATTTTTGGCCAGGCTCAGATGTGGAAATTAATGGAATTCTCCCAGACATCTATAAAGTATATAACGGGTATGTGTAGATGTACCTTTTCTAGTACCTATTACCAGCAGTCTCCAACCTTTTTGGCACCGGGGACTAGTTTCATGGAAGACAGTTTTTCCATGGAGAAACTGATTAGAATAACTTTCCTGTGATATTCAAAATTCATAATGTATTGAGAAAAAGAAAAAAAACTTTTGGTGGAAAACTTTATTTGGGTAATTTTAGTGACTACCAAAAGAATTGTATTAATTTTACACTGAGAGCATTTTTGTCGCAAAATCAATGCAACAGAAAATAAATTCTAGACGAGACATGCATAATGATTTTCTTTGGCGATCCTACGCTACTGTTAATTCTTTATGGTTCACTTGAGCACAGTGCAGTGCTCCTTCCCACTTTACTGTTTGCCTTTATTTTCATTCCATGGATGGTAATTGAGATTTAATTGCCATGCCTCATACTAGGCATGGGGAATCCAAAGATTAGCGATATATGTTCTGTGGCTTCTGCAAGTCTGTTGGAGAATGCAACTAATTGTACTTGGGGTTGGGCAAGCACACATTCTGACAGAGTTTTATGAACGAAATCCTGTGCCCAGAGGAAGGTACAACTGATTCTGCTGGGAAAATGTTGCCTACCTCCCACTTTTATTGAGTCTTCAGTAAGTGGGCTCTTTAGGAGGTACCCTTTGAAGAGTATACTGACACACAGGTTTTCACATGGTAGCATTTGCTATTCTCAGGGAGAGGAAAAGTACTCTGATGTATAGGAAGCAAAATTTTAAGCCTAATGGCAACTTTAAAAAATGAATTATTGTTGTATTACAATCATCTAATATGAACTTTCAGATGTGTAAAACTTAACTTGTGTTCCTTTGTTGGAAAAAAAAAAAATTAAGTTTTCAAATAAAGCTCTTACATGGCTTTAAACACACAATTGATGCCTTAGATTATTTTTAGTTTTTCCCAATGCACTTTTTTAAAGAAAAACATTGTATTTTAAATGTAAACAATTGTTATAGATTTGTTTCATTTTGTTCTATCTTAACTTTAGTTCAGTACCATTTGAAGAAAGAATTTTAGCTGTTCTTAAATGGCTACAGCTTCCTAACGATGAGAGGTATGTGTTATAAATACTCCTTTGTTTTACAGAAGTTACACAATATATTTTAAAATAGACTACAAGGCAACTTTGGTATTGGCCATGAGGCTTTATATCCAAATGAACTCTTTATTAGCTATTATAGTCACAGTTTGAAGAATTTGAAACCTGTAAGTTATTTCCTCAGCAAGTTTAGAAATGTTACCCCAGTGTTGTATATTTTTTGTTCACTATGGATTGTTGAATTATTCTTTCCATTCTGTTTTACAATGTGTTCATAAAATATTACATTTTGATACTGTTTGATTTAGACCACACTTTTACACTCTGTATTTAGAAGAACCAGATTCTTCAGGTCATGCCTATGGACCAGTCAGCAGTGAAGTAAGTATATTTTATCAGTGGTTACTTCATTAAACCTGATAACAGCTAACTGCACCTTGATTTGAAGCAGGTTTCCAGACTATTCTGTAAGATCTCATGATTTCTGGGAAGAGTGAGTTTTACATACAATTTTACTAAACCAAAGACTGCACTTTAACCAAAATAAGAGTTGGGAGAATAGTTTTGGTGTACTTACATAGAGCTAAATTGAACTGATAATGAATTAAATCCAGTATTTTCAATTCTGAAGCCTTATTCTACTCCATGTCCCCTTACAATGGCCTAAAAACTAAGTTCTCTTAGAAAATTTTGTAAAGGAGTAGGACTTGTTTTCTAAGAAAATGTAGGATAATATGTCTAATAGCAGAAGCAGCCTCCTATGAACTCTCCCCTGTAGGAAATCTCTGACCATCTGAGCCTATGCTTACAACAGAGCTCAGGCATCAAAGGATTAGCGATTTTATCAAAAGTATAGCGAACTTCAAATAACCATTGTTTTTATTGAGTGGTTGCTAGGAAACAAGAGATAGGGAAACAGCTGTGGCTGAGGCTCCCAATGTAACATCTTATTTGATCTGACACCCTTTTGGGAACTGAGCCCCTCCTGCTATGTTTGTGACTGGTACAGTGCCTTAAAGCCTCAAATACTGCTTTCAGTTTCCGTGTGGCCATATGATTTCTTACTGTGGAGTCCAGTGAACATTTGGACAGAAAATGACACACACTTCTTTCCTTACGTTTATAAGTTGACTTTCCTTTATGACATACATTTTATCTGTGACTTCCAATATGAAGAGGAACAGGTAAGGGTGTTTAAATATTGTTGGTCATGTTGAAAAATATATTGCGAGGAGCCCTAATCTCAGAATTCTTGTCTCAATACTTTTTCCCTCCTGTGATTCCAAGAAATAAAAGACCAGGAAAACATACTCTTCCTTAATAACTAGGGTTGCACTCTCAAATTCTCAGCAGTTCTCCTGCCCAGGTAGCCCAGGCTGGAGAGCATGTGTGTCTCAAGGACTGTTTAGCACAGGGTCCCTCAAGTCGGCCTGCCGTGTCTGTCGTGGGCGTTGGATTTGAGGAGCTACATGTTGTAAATGTTACTTCAGCAGAAGGCAGAGAAAAAGCATGCTCATCCTTCTCACTTGAATGTAAAGCAGCTGATTAAACCTTTTCCCCTGGTTTCCCTCCCTGAGTCTACCCTAGATTTGCCCTGTTAGAGAGGAGGTTCCCGTTGGGTGCCTTCTCATCAGATATAAGGAAGCTGGGAGAGAGGAAAGCTGACCCTCATCCAGGTCGCATTTACTCTTTGTATTCCTTCCAGCAAAATTCATCTCTAGCAGCACCAATGTAGTTAGTAACCCTGTGTGCCCTTGCTTTGATCTTGGTTTTTAAGCAGAAATGTTCCGTGTGAGAGGAGGGATAAGGAAGATGTGTGGGCAACCATGAGGCCATAACAGAATTGGTCAAAGCGAAAAGTTTCTTGCAGCTGTTATTTTGGTTTGAACAATTGGCCAGGTGCTAGTGCAGTTGTCACTCTTCACTGGTCACTGATACACAAGACACATGTCTAGGTCACTTTGGCTGTAAGATAGTCTAAGGATTTTTTTGTAATTGCAGCTCAAACAAGTTTTAAAATCACTGCTACCTTTTCCAATTCACTAAAAAGCTTGCAAGGAACCTGCTTTTCTGATTCATCTTTATTCAAGGTTGAGTCTGTTGCTTTTGAATCATATTCATCAATTTGTTAATGCTCTTTAATTCTACAATTACTGGTACATTGACACACTGTTTCTCTTAATACTTGAATATTCCAATTCATGTTGCTTAAATATCTTTGAGTGAAGGAAAATCATATTGAAAGAGCTTGTTTCAAAAAACACTGACTGTAAATAAAGATTAGACTGGTTTGAAACATTATAGAACATACACAAAAAAGTGCATAAAAGTCTTCCTCAGGTGGCTTTGTAAAAAAGAGAGGAAAAGAGAAATGCTAAAGGCAGTTGTCAAAACCATTTGCCTGTTCTTGTGGTATTTATATACAAAACACATGCAGTTTATAAGGAAATAATAGGTTGTATTCCTAGGAGGGTTTGTTTTTTTTGTTTTGTTTTGTTTTTTAGTTCTTGTAAAAATTAAGTACATAGAAGCATTTCATGAATAATTTAACATTTTTGAAAATGAGGAAATGTTGCATTAATACAGTAAACATCAAAATAAGAACAAAGAATGAAGAGACATTGACTATAGAAAATGAAGTAATAATTAAGAATACATTTGTTTTTGGCCAAAACTATGAATTTGGGTTAGTATTACTCTGGCCTAAATTGTCTCTGGCCTGAGGAGTAACATTTTGAACTCAGGGAGGGAGAGCTAATCAGCCCAGCTAACGCCATTTCCAAGGTTTAGGGATAAGCACGTGTGGCACCTGGACCCTTCTACTGTTAACGGCCAGCAGTTATTTCAAGCCTTTCCTGTGTTACCGGACTCTCTTAGGCTAATGTGAATCAGTTCATCATAGTTTTTGCAACCACTGAATGAATTCTTTTTTCTTTCTTTTTCTCCATCTCTCTCTCCTTTCCTCCCTCTCTCTCTTCTTTCTTCCTCTTTCTTTCTTTCTGTCCTCTTTTCTTCCTTTCTCTTCCTTCCTTCCTTCCTTCCACAAAGATAGCTTTATATAGGAATAGCCATGACTGTGGAATGCATCAAATGAGATGGGTTCTCTTTCTTAGGTCATCAGAGCATTGCAGAGGGTTGACAACATGATGGGCATGATGATGGATGGTTTGAAAGAGCTGAATTTGCATCGCTGCCTGAACCTCATCCTCATTTCAGATCATGGTAATCTGAATTTGCATCATTTACCTATCAAGTTAAATGGTGCCCCACCCCACCCAAATGTACTTGATCAGTTATTCACTATTTCCTCTAATTGTTACAGTTGACTCTTTAAAAAATATTTTTAAATTCTTACTTATTTTTAGAGAGAGGCAAAGGGAAGGAGAAAGAGGGAGAGAAACATTGATGTGTGAGAGATGCATCAAATAGTTGCTTCTCTTGCATGTTCCAGTTGGGGACTTGGCCTGAAAACCAGGCATGTGCCCTGACTGGGAACCAAACCAGCAACCTTTTGGTTCACAGGCCGGCACTTGATCTACTGAGCCACACCAGCCAGGGCATGATTCTTTTTTGTAAAAAGCATAGTTGCTTCTGAAAAAATCTCCAAAGTACATATTAAATATAAAGTACAAATGAAACAGAATTCATAGAAATCTAAGAGCCTTCAATCAAAATACACCCATCTCCTGACTTGGGGAAGGCTTATATCAGGAACCTGGATAGTTAAAAAAAAATTTTTAATATTAAATTTTGATAAATCTACTCTAACAACTTTATATTTAATTTGAACAGATTATTATGTACCTTTTCTATTTTTCACCATGATAAGTTTAACTTAGGAGGCAGTCTATATTAATTTTGGCAATATTTTCTTTCACTTTTACTGTGATCTTTATAGCACATGCTTCTGTAGCTTTGGGACTGTAGATGTGTGGATACAAGAAAATAGAAAACAAGTTCTTTTTACTGTTTGTTTTTTTTCTTGTTGTTATTCTTGTTTGCTTCAGAAATAATTACCGAAGGTTATTTCTAGAAATAGTCCTAAGAAGTCATATCCTAAAGAAACTCTAGTCCTAGAATGAGGATAAGAATTAGTCTAAAAATGTGATATCCTCCTGACTTGCGTAAAGATACTGTAATACATAAATAAGAAGAAACATTAAATTAATTTTGGATAAAGTAAAAAGAAAATATTTTTTTTAAATGAAATGGTAGACACAACTGAAATTCTGTCTTACCTGTTATTTAACTAACATGAGTACAGAGCATATGTTTATTGAATTAAATTCTGTAAGTAAAAGAAATTTTGTTCTACATGTTAAGTTTTTTATTAAGTTGCAACATATTTGGGATTTTTCTTTTTAACCTAGGCATGGAACAAGGCAGTTGTAAAAAATATGTATATCTGAATAAATATCTGGGAGATGTTAAAAATATTAAAGTTGTATATGGACCTGCAGCCCGATTGAGACCCTCTGATGTCCCAGATAAATACTATTCATGTAAGTATAGCTCTCTGCTGACTTTGAATATGATTATGTTTAGAATACATTCTTCTAAATCATTATATGTCTAAACCAAAGGAAAACAAAGTTAATTTCCTTTCCGTGATTAAACATCTCCCATGCAGATCTGCACCCAAAAGGACTAGATGTGAGGACACATCTATCCACTTATTTTTTTGGTATTCATGTCAAAAAGTGTTATTCAGTGAGCTTAGTACAATTTTATGTTGTGTGTTTGCACATAAAAAAAACAAACTTAAGAGAAACGTTTGGTTATGTTTATTCAACTTGACTCCATTAAAATAACTTATCACAGTTATAGAGTAATACATTATGAGGAGAAATGCTGGCGGAGGTGATTAATTCTGTAAGCAACTCATGTCTGTCCTCAAAAATGGCTTTGTTAAGCCATTTCAAAAAGCAATAAGAATGTATTTTGTAAACAGAGAAGACATTATACATACTTTCTTGACCACCAGGATGGCCAAGAAATATTTTAAAATGTTTATATACTTGCAAGTCAAGCCTATTTCATAATTGTACGCACCTCTGTTATACCCCCTTTTTTTGTTTGTACAAGTAATAAAATGTTATAACAGGCAGGAAAACTTGGAATAGTAATGCTATCAATTTTTTCTAAAATTAGAAGATAATCTTCTTCCAGAATTTGTATGTAGAGCCATTGTTTCGATTACCATTCTTGGTAACTTTCAGATACTTAGGGAAATTCTGTTTATCTTTTTGTTACAATTAACTTTTAAAATAGAAGGAGACAAAGCTTTTCTGACAGCTCTCAAAACTGAGTTAAGTTTGGGCACTGCAGTACTATGCGTTTCTGTTGACTAGAAAATACTGTTGAATATTTGTGAAGAAAAAATAGACTTCACTGCAGGAAAATGGTTATGCAGATATGGTAACATAGTGACCCAAAACACAGACTCTGCATGACAACTTTTAATTAGTATTTTTTAAATCCATAAGAGTTAATATACAATAGGTATTAAACCTGTTAGAAAAACTGTAGAGGCCATGGCAGACCCTGGAAACACTGGTGAGGAGATGGGACACACCTTGAGCTCAGGCCCCCAAGTATCCCAGATTAAAGCAAAATCTATGTATATCTGCTTATCTCCATGCCTATATAAAACTATATGAGACAGTACACATTCTTTATCTAGATAATGTTCTCAAACTTATCTAAAGTCTAACCCAAAGTACACTAAATAGGTAACCGTGGGTTTGCTGTGCAAATGGAATTCCAAAACGATTCCACTTATCCTCTCTTCGGAGTTCCCCTGTATCCCTCTTAGTTTGAAATTCTAAAATTCAAATATCAAACCATTTCAAGTACAAAGTAGTGGTACAGAGTCTCCAATTCACAACTCAATTACTCTCTTTAGAGATGAGCACTGTTAAGTTTGGAATGTGTCTCAGGTGTTTTCTATGTGTAAATAAAACAATTCATTATTTTTTAATTTTTAATTTTATTTTTTAAATTAATTTATTGTTGTATTCCATTTATTCCATTTTTTTTCTCCCATGGCTCCACTCTGTTCCACCCATCCCAAAACACATTCATTTTTATTTTTTCACAATGAAATCATACTAGCTCTAGATATATGAATCTATGAGTATTTGGATGCATGAAAAGATAGATGGATGAGTGAATGGATAGATGGATTACAGTTAGTTGGATAAGTGGTCAGATGAAGACAAATGGATGGACGGATGGATAGGTGGATGTTCTGTAACTTCTCTCTTTTTTTTTAACTTGCCTTTTCATTTAACAATATGACATTATTTCACAGACTTGGGGCGGGGGGTTCCTAAACATCTGTCTTAGTCCTGTCAGTAACTGATATATAATGATTTAAATGAGCTGTTTGAAACCTGTTTTGGTATTCAAAAATATGGTTTGAGTCTAACAGTCTATATTTTTGTCTTATTTTTATTTCTAATTGTAGCATACCATCAACTATTATTTTTTATCTTTATCCCCTTCAGTTAATTATGAAGGCATTGTCAGAAATCTTTCTGTGAGTATCTTTATTTTTCTATTACCTCATTAGTGTTAGCTATCTATAATGTATTCGTATATTTTAGAAGAGGTTCAGTGTTCTTAAAGTTTTCAAGAATTTGTTTATTGACATTGTTTAATTTGTGTGACAGTATAAGAAATTATTGAAAGCAGTAGAAGAAAAACACAGTATAGGTATACCACCCTAAACATTGTTAACATCACAATATATTTTTTACTGGCCTCTTTTATTGCCTGTTTTTTAAATAAGGTTTTATCCTAGAACTGAACTGTCTGTACTACTTTATTTTTTTTAATTTATAGAAAATTTTCCCTTTTGGAGAAAGTTCTTACAATTGTAGTTGCATGAGTATTTGAAAATAGGATAATCAGTAATACCTCAAATATAATCTTGTGACAGACTCGATGCATCTTGGGACAGCCATGCAATGATTATGACTTCATGTTAAAATAAGCATATTCAGCCCTGGATGGTGTGGCTCAGTGGATTAAGTGCTGGCCTATGAACCAAAGGGTCACCAGTTTGATTTCCAGGCAGGGCACCTGCCTGGGTTGTGGGCCAGGTCTTCAGTTAGGGCATGTGAGAGGCAACCATGCATTGATGTTTCCCTCTCTCCCTCCCTTCTCTCTCTAAAAATAAATAAAATCTAAAAAACAAAAAAAGAATATTCAATAGCTGGAAATATTCAACTTGTAAATTGTACATGTAGTTAGAACTCAAGTGTTTTTCCATGTGTGACTTATTGGGCAGCCTGGTATGTTTGTAAGAAAAAAAATTGTATGGAGTTAGAAAGCACTTTCAAAAGAAGTTTACACTTAAGAAAATATACAAGTAATGTTTTTCTTGCCTCCTACAATTTCAGTGCCGGGATCCAAACCAGCACTTCAAACCTTACCTAAAACAGTTCTTACCCAAGCGATTGCACTTTGCTAAAAGTGACAGGATTGAGCCCTTGACGTTCTATTTGGACCCTCAGTGGCAACTTGCACTGTAAGTTCTGACACCCTCCTAGGTAAACTTAGTCTTACCTATTAGTAAGTCAAGGTAACTGTTGGGTCCTTTCCAACGATGTTGTTACATATGAAACTGCACAAATATGATTCTCCATACTCTATCCTAGGGTTTCTCAAACTTGGTCTCTTGCCATCTTGGATCAGCTAATTCTTCCTTGTGGGGAGCTGTCTTGTTATTGTGGGTTGTTCGACAGCGTTCCTGGCTTCTACTGACTAGATGAAAAAGTACTCTTTCTATAATTGTAACAACCAAAAATGTCACCAGGCATTGCCAGAAGTCCCCTGGCAAGGCAGGGCAGGGCTGTCACCCACGGCTAAGAACCACTGCTGCATCCACTCACACCCATAGTGGTTATTTTGTATGCTCCAATTTGCATTGGCACTTGCCATTGTATCTTTTCTATACATTTCAGTTTTGCCGAATAAGACTGTCCAAGTCCAGCAAATAATTGGCAAAAGCTCTTTACTTTATAATGTCCAATTATCTTCATCGTTATACAGTTTTAAAAATTCTTGTTATACCAGTCCATTAATAATCCACAGTTTATTGGGGTATTCAGCAAATTATTTGAATAATTAATATGGCTAAAGCTCAAAACTTGATTATTAACTCTTTTGATGGTTGCCAAGAACCCAGGGGTGATGAATAGCCCTGTCAAGCAAAACCTAAGCAATAAACCAGAATTTAGTCAAAGGAATTACACTCTCTCTACTTTATTAGAGAGATGTGCTTTTGGTGCTGGGAAATGTGAGAGAGGATTGTTCTTACCCACGTGGGAAAACTAATATAGTGAATATCTACTATGTTTCAAGCGTTTCTTGAGGTTAACCCATTTAAGTTTTACAAACAACCCAACATCACAAAATTGAAGCCAAGAGAATTAAATTAAATTTCCAAAGTCACAGGCAATTATTATCACAATCAGGGTTCAAAACCAGTTCTGTCTCAATGGTGGTGTTTTTTTTCCCCTCTACATATACCGCAGGTGGCAAACATGAGGCCCATGGGCCAAATCTGGCCCTCCACCTTGTTTTAGCCACCTGGCACCTTGTTTCACTTAACTGTTAAGGAGTAGTTACATTTATACAGTCCTAAAATTACATTTGGCCCGTGGAAGGCAACCGTGAGGCTGATGTGGCCCCTAGTAAAAGTGATTTGATACCCCTGCTGTATACCATGTTGCTTATAGTTGATTTGTCTACAAAACAAAAATAAAGGTGGTTTCTTAGTACTTTACAAACTATGGTGATTTTTTTTAACCTTTCCTTGATTTGTTTAACAAAATAATTACTCTTTATTAATGAACATAATGCTGTGATTATCAGTATTGCTCTATAATGGACTTGATATTAATTTGTATAATGTACAAATTAGGAATCCTTCAGAAAGGAAATATTGTGGAAGTGGATTTCATGGGTCTGACAACATATTTTCAAATATGCAAGTGAGTAAACCTATTATATTTTTAATATTAATAATTTAAATCTGAAGAAAAACTGATATGTAAAGTTTTAGATTTAAAAACACAGGCATTCGATGTCTTGAATAAGTTGTAATGAAGCATATACTTTCATATAGTTGTTTTTCTTTGGGCATTAATTAAAGTGATTAAATTTTGCTAAAATGCTATATTCATATTTCCTGAACATGTGACATTGTATCTCCTACAAAATTTTTCATAATTATTTTGTATATATTTTACTCCATTAAGAACATATAGTGCTCCACAGTAAATGAAAGTTTGTTAGTATTTGAAAAGATATTATACTTATGTTCTAAATGAAGATAATACCTTAAATTTACCTTGCATTTAAAAAAAATTTTAAATAAACTGCTGAGAATGTACCCTAAGGATCCTGCATCATTAATTCAAACGAACTTATGCACCTCTATGTTCATAGCAGCACCATTTACAATAGCCAAGTGCTGGAAACAGCCTAAGGGCCTATCAGTAAATGAGTAGATCAAAAAAATATGGTATATTTACACAGTGAAATACTATGCAATACTATGCAGCAGAAAGAAAGAAGGAACTCTAACCTTCTGTGACAGCATGGATGGAACTGGAGAATATTATACTAAGTGAAATAAGCCAGTAAGTGAAAGACAAATACCATATGATCTCCCCTATATAAGGGGAATATAATGGACAAAATAAATTAATGAACAAAATAGAACCAAAGGCATGGAATCATGGAACAAATTGACAGTGACCAAAGGGGAGGGGCAAGAGAATAATAGTGGAAAGAAGGGGAAGGGTTGAGACAAAGAACATGTATGAATGACCCATGGACATAGACAACAGTGTGGGAATTGACTGTGGGAGTGGAGGTAGGATGGGCGAAAGAGGGCAAAGAAGGAAAAATTGGGACAACTGTAATAGAATAACAATTAAGAAATGATAGAGAACTTAGGATAACTCACTAAGCCATAAACAGAGACAATAGCTCAGCTTTGTGTCATCTAGAATTCTTCAATATGAAACTTGCTGGTATTTTAAAACCTGAGCATAAGAAAAAGTAAATAATGATATTTTAGCTAATGATCATCACATTAAACAAAACATAATTTTTTTTCAAATCCTGAGCTCTAGTTATAGCTGACCCTTGAACAACATGAGTTTGATCTGTACAGGTCCACTAATACGTGGATTTTTTAAATATGTATAGTACATATTTATTGAAAGTTAATATGTTAGTTATCTCAATAAGGTACTTGTAATTAAAATATATGAGAACTACAATCACTAATTCTACTATATTAAATATTAGGAGCTATAGTTTGATAAACAACATAGCTTATATGAAAACTCTGAGCAAGTATGTGTCATTACCTGTAGCGTTCTATGTAGTAGTTATTGCTTAGTCTGCCGAAAATAATGACTGAGCTCTCTGACTTGTTTTTACTTATTAAACATGTTCACCATAGGATGATACCAATACAATCAGCAATTGCTAAATTAGATTAGGATTTAATAAAAATTGTGAAAGCTCAAAAAAATTTTCAAAATAATTTTCTAGTTTGATCCCTGAAACACTGTGTGAGGTGGGAAGGGTAAGATTTATATTCAATTTCATAGATGAAAATTGATTTCATTTTAGTTCGGTCCTGTATGTATGTCAATAATTATAGTAAAGGTAAGAGGCATATCTCAGATGCCCTTAGATTACTTGTGCAATAGGGGTTGAGAAAATTTCACAAAGTCCGTTGGGCGGAGTATTTTTCCTCTTAACATAAACAGTTTACATATGTACAATGTAGATATAACTTTAAAAATTATGTCAATTTTTTAAATTATAGTCGACATACAATATTATATTTCAGGTGTACAACATAGCAGTTAGACATTAACGTAACTTATGAAGTGAATCCCAAATAAGTCCATACATAGTTATTACAATATTATTGAATATATTGCCTATGCTATGCTTTGTATTTGGCCAACTACATGTATAATAGGAATTTATAAACTATCTTTCTGGTCAATCTAGGCCCTCTTTATTGGCTATGGACCTGGATTCAAGCACGGTATTGAAGTTGATTCCTTTGAAAATATTGAACTCTATAACTTAATGTGTGGTAAGTATAAATAGGCAGCTTTCATCCCTTCTGAAAACAACTGGAATAAAATGATCCAAAGTAGGTCACTTGATGGGTACCTTCATGGAGATGGTGAAGAAGCTTACATTTTCACCTTTTTTCTTCCTGACCCAGAGTCACTTAAAAAATGTGCTAATTGTACCACCTTATTACTTATCTGATCCTTCCCCTAGGCTGCACACCAGTAAAGTATAGCACCCAGGGCGAGGAGGTGTGTACAATCCAGAGCCTAGTACTTTGACAGGCCCTGGGGCTTCACTAAATGACCATTGAGTCAGATCACTGGTGTGGAAGCCGGAGAAAAGGACTGGGAGCCTGTGAAATGTAGACAAACAGGTGGAACTGTTAGCAGCATTAATAGATGGCTATAGCCAGTTTGTAAAAATGAAGTCAGGCTCATTAGATAATATTCTTGGTTTACTCTGTACCTTCTTAGTACTTTAAGGGTGGGGTGTTACATCTCAAATATTCCTTTTTCTGACAATGATACTGGGTATTTGCAAAACCTTAAATATGTCCTAAGTATAATTCTTGAAATGGGAGCTGATGTGTATAACTGAGTTTATAGATCTTAAAGCACTTAAAAGAATGCCTAGCATGTTGTAAGGGCTTTGCTTATGTGGTTGCTGTTATTATTATTAAGAGCATGAATTTTAGACGTGGACAAAGCTAGTTTTGAATCTTAGATCGATTATGTTAGTAGTTTTGATGCCTTGAGCAAAGTGCTCTGATTACTCAACTGCCAAATATTGACAATTAACTTATTAAATTGTTTGGAGGATTAAGTAAGAAAAACATTAGCACAGGGGTTGGCATATGATAAGCATTCCATATGTGCTAATGATAGTATTAAAATTTAGAAATTTTTAGAGAGAAAAGCATATATAACTCAGTATTTCCATGAACAATAGAATAGTTATAAACATGAAAACCCCAGAGAGTTAAGAACTCATATAGATTTGGTTTTAAAAAATAAGAATCATAATATAAGTTTACTATTTGTTTGACTTTGAAACTTTTAAGTAAATCTTGACTATTCTGGGAATTATGCAGATTTGCTGAATTTGACACCCGCTCCTAATAATGGAACTCATGGAAGTCTTAACTACCTTCTGAAGAATCCCTTCCACACCCCAAAGCATCCCAAAGAAGCCCACCCCCTAGTACAGTGCCCTGCCACCAGGACCCCCAGGCATAACCTTGACTGCTCATGTGATCCCTCTGTAAGTATGACTGAGAAGCTGAGTCCTGTGTGTAGTTTTCTTGGCACTTTTCGTGTAGCATGGGCTGTGTAAGTTCTTCATGATCAAATTAACATGTATGAGTGAGAATAAACATAATATTTATTTTTGGTTCTAGTGACACACTTGTTTATTTTTCCTCTCCTTTTTTTTTTTTTTTTTTTTTTTTTTTTTTTTTTTTTTTTTTTTTTTTTTTTTTTTTTTTTTTTTTTTTGCATTTTTGCCTCTATTTTTATCCCTGGATCTTGAGACTTGACTTGCAGGCTGGGAGAAGTAGAGCCGAGTGGTGTTATTCCAGCAGTGAGATCTTGATTACAATCCAGTGACCATATTCCTTCTCCAAAGTGCAACGCCACCTATTTTAAATTTAGGGGGGAAATATTTTTCTTTTTTCTTTTTTGGTATAAAATGGATGTGTGGCCCTGTTCCATTTTTCTCCAATCTTCGTATATACAATAGTTGTCATATGTGACAAATTATGAACAAAATTGATAAGGATCCCTAAAGATAGAAATCTGGACAGTAGTTGGGTTTATGCTTTTTGTTATGTTTTATATTTTTTAATTTACTTTTATTTTTTAAAAAGATTTTATTATTTATTTTTAGAAAGAGGGGAAGGGAGGGAGAAAGGGAAGGAGAGACACTTCAGTGTGTGAGAGATACATCGATTGGTTGCCTCTCACACACCCTCAGCTGAGGACCTGGTCGGTGACCCAGGCATGTGCCCTAACTGGGAATTGGACTGGCAACATTTTGTTTTGAAGGCCAGCGCTCAATCCACTGAGCCATACCAGACAGGGTAGTTTTAGGCTTTTAGAAAGACTGTAAGACTAGAGATAAGAATTTTAAAGCAGCAGTTATAGTCTTATTTTTCAATTAGCATGCTTATGCGAAAAATTTTGTATTTTTGCATCGGTCATCCCTACTCTTTTATCCTTTTCATCAAAAACATCATTTTGACTTGTACAAAAATTGTTTTAAATTTTATCTTTGTGCTACAATGGAAAAACAAAGCTATAAAAGTTGTTTGTTACCAAAATAAAACATATCTGTGATTCCTTAAAAATAATGTTATTAATTTTTCAGATTTTTCCAGTTGTGGACTTTCAGACACAGTTGAATCTGACCACAGCAGAAGGTAAGGCATGTTAATTCTTGAACTTGGAGCATGGAAGTAGGCTTTTCCTCAACAGTGTAAACCACATAGAATTGGTTTGGGGCATTTTTGAGACTAGTCCATAAAATAAAGGGAGTAGCGGAAGACTACTTGATGGAACATACTTTGGAGATCTCTGCTTGACAGTCTAGACTGTCATAGGGAAAGAAGGAATATTTACAGTGTGACTAGCATGCAGTATATTAGTGGAAGCTATTTTGAGATTTGGAAGATTTTTATGTTTATGATAAGTCTTCTGATTTCCATTTAGAATACCTGTTAACTCTCTATCTCACTGGGTTGTCATACAAGGGAGTATAAATTTATTTATCAAAAGTATTTCTTCAGCCCTGGCTGGTGGCACAGTGGAGGCCAAACCCAAAGGTCGCAGGTTCGATTCCCAGTCAGGACACATAACCAGGTTGCAAGCCAGGTCTCTATCCAGGTCTGTAGCTGGAGGCAGGTGAAAGGTAACCATACATTGATGTCTCTCATCCTGTCTCCCTTTCCCTCTCCCTAAAAATAATAAACTCTTAAAAAATTTATTTCTTCATAACTTTTGAATAAAAATTAAGAATATGTGAACACCTGATAAAATTGGTCAGGTGACTTGGATGCTCAATGACACTTCCATACAGTCTCTGACAGAGTCTTTGATAGATTAAGTTGTCTTGCAGTTTATGCCCACCAGAATAAAAAGTTTAATTCTGCACTATTCTTTACTTGAATTTGTCTGTATAAAATTCTGTAAATGTTCAGGGTGGAGAAATGTTCAATAATCCCATTGTGTTAAAGGATTGTGGTAAAGAATTACACTTTTGGAATTGAGTAGATCTAGGTTTGAATATGAACTTAGGAACTCTATATTTATGGAAAAAATATTTACTTCCTATGAACTGCTATTTTCTCATCTATAAAATGGGCATGTAACCTTAATTCATAGGCCTATTTAAGCAGTAAACTGCATGAGGTTTACAAAAGTCCTTACAAAGCACCTGACACTTGGGGAAAGGGCAATAAACACTATATGTATAATATTATTGATTTATTCAGTATAATTTCATAATTCTAGTTCTGAACTTTTGTTTTCCAAGTACATACATCATCCAGAAAATTTTCTTTCTGGAAATACATCCTCTGGATGTATTACTGGAAAGACTCAGTAATTGAAATAATGTCAAAGAATTTTAGTAATATAATTTAAGTCCTAATTGCTGACATTTCTTGTTTCACATATATTGTGATATCTTCCTATTACATTGCTCTTTGAGAAACTGTAGGGGCAAAAAGTGCAATAAATCCCTTTTGTTTTCTTAATTGTTTATGGTTCTGCTCTTTTTAATTAGTTTTTTGTTGGAGTTAAAAATAGCTTTTCTGTTTTGTTATTAATTCATTGTTGTTGTATTATAGTTATCCTATTTTTCCACCATTGCTCTTCCCTGCCCCACTAACCCCATCCCCTCTCCCATAGTCAATCCCCACCCTGTTGCCCATGTGCATGGGTCATTTATCCTAGTTCCTTGACTAAATACTTCCCCTTCTTTCCACTTTCTTCCCCTCCTCCCTCCCCTTTGGTCACTGTCAGTCTGTTCCATGTTTCCATGTCTCTGGTTTTATTTTGCTCATTTAAAAAATAGTTTTTCAATAGGGTTAAATAGATGAAATAATTAGATGAGCATATCACCTACATTATCATGTAATGCACTCTGCATTTAAATGGTGGTTTTGTTTTCCTCCTATGACCTAAGAGAGGGTTATTAAGCGTGGCACCTTACCCTACGGAAGACCCAGAGTTCTCCAGAAGAATAGCACCGTCTGTCTTCTCTACCAGCACCAGTTTGTGAGTGGTTATAGCCATGACATCCAGATGCCCCTTTGGACATCCTACACAGTGGACAGAAATGCAAGTATTTGTCACCCCTTTGTCAAGTTATTAAGCAAAAACGTTAAGGGCATTGTTTCTCATTGTTAATCCCAAATTAGACCACCGAACTGGGAAACAGAAAAAATAGTTTCTAGCTCTGCCACTAACTAGCTATGACTTTGAGACTCTGAGCTTATGACTTGCCTTTGGTTTAGATAGTTTATGATTTTAACTTATAATTTCATGAAATAATTTTGACCATCAATCACATTATTCATGTCTCCATACGTAGTATGTGAGCGCAAGGATTTCCCTCAACTGCTCGACTCTTAGCAGATTGTCATTGATGGAGAAGGTTCGGTAACCTCACTGCATGTATGATCCATCCATGGGAAGACCCCCAAACCAAACCAGGAAGAGGCTGAGGTTTTTGTTCACCCTCAGACCAGAGGATTTTGGCTTTGGGAGGAGGGAGGGAAGATATCCCAGGATAAGACCATTTCTTCTCACTCCTGGGTGCTGTGCTGTAAAGAACAATGATGAGAGATAGGCCTTGAAAGAGAGAATAAAGGGAGGAGATGAGAGGTAGGTCTTACTTGGAATGAAACTTTTAAACCAGACCGACTAGATTTTCAGAAACTGAAACTGTCTGGCAAGCTGTATGATGATCTTAAAAGATAGGAAGGAGATTTGAAGGAGCTTAGATGAGTTAGATTTAAAAAATAAAAGATTGTTAATATCACTGAGATAAGGATATATGTATACACATATCTATGTAATTTCTGTGTAAAAGAAAAATATATATATATAGATATGATATATACATAGTCAGATTTACATAAAATTTCTGCCTTAAACTTGAATTAAAAAAAAAGACTATATTCAAACACAGTAAATGTTTTACACTTCTTTCTTACTTAATTGACTTGGCGCTATATGGCATTCTACACAATTTTGTAGGTCCTATCCAATTTATTGTTGTTTAATACCTCAACTATGGTGTTTTCATTGTTTAAATTTTCAGTTTTCCCATATAATCAAAGCTGAGGTTTTCACATTACATTGCTATTCAGTCGCTTTCTCACATCTGTCCAGTCCTGCCGCCTCAAACATTTGGTTGTGTAGTTGAATAAGCAAGATAGTCTCAGATCTTTAAAAGTTGACAAGTCCCTATATTATTAAAATTTGAAATCAAGTAAAAAAATTATAAACAAAATGAGCACATATAGTAGGAAAATGTTTGCATATATGTGGCAAATGGTCAGTATCCTTAATATTGTAAAGAGTTTTGCACTTCAGATACAAAAATGATGAATACAATAGTAGAAAATGGAAAAATGATGAAGGACATGGGTAGCCAGAGCTCCAGTTTCATAATGTGGTTCACCTTCACTATACAGTACACAGACTGGTCTCCTTTTCTTCTAAACACCTGTATCTGATGGTACTTTTTGTTTTGTTCTTCAGGACAGTTTCTCCACTGAAGACTTTACCAACTGCCTTTATGAGGATCTTAGAATTTCCCTTAGTCCTGTCCACAAATGCTCATTTTATAAAAATAATGCAAAAATGAGTTATGGGTTCCTCTCCCCACCACGTAAGTTTCTTCCTCCCTGACCTTCCGAAATTTTCTTTTGTTCTCTTTCTCTCTTCCTTTTCTTACTTATGGGGCAGTATCCATCACCTTATTTATTTATTGATGGAAATTATGAGAGAAATATTACTATGGGGGAAATTTTTAAATGGGGTCTAAAACTCAAGATTTAAAAAACTTTTGGTTGAAGGTTAGTTGATCCAGTGCAGACACTATAGACAGGACCTTCTTTACTTTTCTGCATCTCTTTTAACCAAAATATAAGAAAACCCAGTAAGGTCAGAAAAATGCACCTGGGTTCTTGAGAAGGAGATACTGTTTTGTGAATTTGAAAGCAAAAATTTAGTTTGGCAAGGAATAAGTAAAGGCATAGCCTAAGTGTGCTTACTCTCTCACCAAGACACAGCTGCTAAGGAATGGCTTTTTAAAGTTAAAGGTTCTAATTTTATTTTTAAGTGGCCAATCTGTATGCTAATAAGAGCACATTTTGAGGCTACCCTAAAATGGCAAAAAATCAGAAGGCTGTCAGTGCTCAAATACCCTCAATGCCCTGAAATAAGTGTGTAACGTCAGAACCTGGCTATTGCATTATAAAAATAGACGAGGTGTAAGCTGAAAATCCATACAAAGAAGCCTTGTACAGCGTTTCCAGGCAGACATCCTGTGATGCTTTTCTGGGCAGTAGGTGTTGCTCTGAAGCCAGATACTGTTTTGTTTTGTTTTGTTTTTTCTTTTCCCTGTGAAAGAGTTTAAGGACAGAAGATTGTCAACATGGTATACTTTAGTTGACATAAGACAAATAAGGAAAAATTTGACAAAGTTTAATTTGGGGCCTTTCTTGTTATAGTTTTTATCTTTTGGTAAATTCATCTTAAAGAAGAAAATATCTAAATAGTTTCATTTTGTTAAAGGACTTGAATAACCACATTGCATTTCTCCCTTGAATCAGTACCTGGGAAAGTTTTACAGGTTTAGAGTAATGCTCAGCTTATTTTAAAAAATGCACCCCATGAGAAAGTATAATTTCTAATGTTATTTGTGAAGAATGAAATAGTTGTCTTTTTTCTTTGTAGAGCTAAATAAAGGCTCAAGCAGAATGTATTCTGAAGCATTGCTTACTACTAATATAGTGCCAATGTACCAAAGTTTTCAAGGTAAAAAATTTAAACCTATATCTCCTAATTTTAATGAATTTATATGTATATATATATTTTTATAGCTATAATTTATTTGTAATAAGATCTGTTCTAAATTAAGTGACTAAATATCAAATCAGATACATATATTTTTACTGGTTTGTTTGACTTTGAGAATTCCAGTATACAAAAAAATTCTACAACTATTAAAATTATGGTATATTCTAATATCTGTTATTCTGCTCTGTCCTTAAATGTTTATAAATATTTCCAGTGAAAAAACTATGTAATATTCTTTTTAAGTTACCAAGCTAATATAGTCTGCTAACATTAACATTCAGTCCATTTCCCTATTTAACTACTTGAAGTTCCTGATAGTATTTTTAATCTTAAAATGAATAGATTATGTATCATTACTAATTATGGCAATATTTGGCTCTCACAAGAATAGGGACATAGGGAATTTTAAAATACAGAGCATACAAGGAGATTTTTATCCTAATTTACATCTAGAATACTTGTGCCAACCTGCCTTGTTTCTGTGCATGATTTAAAAAAAAAATGTTTAACGATGACATGTGACCACAGTTCGCTGTGATGCACAAGTACAGGGAAGGGCTGAAACAGGGTTGAAGTCAATATTTTTGTGTCAGTCCTTCTAAAGGCCAAAGCTGAACAGTAAATTTTTGGCCTCACAGGAAGACCGAAGCCAAATGACTTCTATTTTTAATTACTACAAATGTTGAATTTTGAATCATGGTGTTGATTTATTTCATGTGGCAGCATGGCTCCCTGTTCTTTTGAAACTGCACTGTCTTCCTCCTTGTTTCAGTGGTATGGCGCTACTTTCACAGCACCCTACTTCCGAGGTACGCAGAGGAAAGAAATGGGGTCAACGTAGTCAGCGGTCCTGTGTTTGACTCTGATTATGATGGACGCTACGATGCCTCGGGGACTCTGAAGCAGTAAGAACACATTTCATTTCCTCTTACCAACTTACTGTTCAGATGAGTCAGCAGAACCTTTTTTCTAAGCCATACTATTCATACCTACGTATGTGACATTTCTAATTACACTGGAAGCCCCTTGAAATATGTGATTAATTTGAATGTTTTGTTCAGTGTATGGTAAAACACGTTTTAGGTGAAAGAAGTAGTGTTCTTCTACCACTTAACTCAGATGAGTAATTCTTGAGTTCAAATGAAATCCTGCCATTGTTAAGAAGGTAACATCAGTGTTTAAAACCTCTATTTGTGGCTTAGGAGCTATCTTAATGAACATACTTCCAATTAGAAGATGAAGAACCATATGGTGTAGCTAGAGTCAAGAAATCAACAGGGTTATAGAGCTGGTGGCCGTGGGTGAATGTCACAGCTTTTACCCAACTCTGGCTAGAAGGAAATGGTCCAGTGACTATCTTGAGAATACCAACAGTGTTGCTGTTTTTTATAAAGGAGAGGTGGAGAACATTTCAGAAACAAGTTGATCTTTTTTTAAATAAGTTAGGGAGCAATTTTGCTAGAAAGGCTATGAGAAAAAGGGACAAAAACCTCTACTAAGATTAAGCACTTTCTGAGAATGTCTCTCACAGGCTGATTTAGGGATTACTGTTTACACATCTATGTCTATAACTACATTAGTTGATAAAATAAAAATTTTTTACTAATAGCCCTTGAGGCATCAGAGTCCCCTGTAACTGCCTCATACGTCACAGCAGTAAAATGGGTAAAGCAAACAACTTTGTACCTTTCTCATTCACTGCTTCAACAAGCGCTCTCTGTTTTAATGTTTTACATGTTGTGGTTCTACATATGTTTCTATTTGAAAACAAGATCCTACTATAAATTTTGAAAGATCCTGGAAAATGAAAAACTAGCTTTGAGACCAAAGGAAATAGAATTAAGATGAGGCTGAGATGTTACTTAGGATATCTTTGAGAATATGCTTCAGCTAAAAAATATAAAGTTATTGGTATAGGAAGGAAAATCCAGTTAAAACAGTTAATTTTATAGCAATGTGGCTTCTCTGAAGCAGCTGAAATAAAAAATCTCAAACAAGTTCTCTTTCTGTCCACTGTATGTCCGCAATTACATAGAGTTTAAGTGACTATCAGTACGTATTCAAAAATATTCTGTGCCAGTGTGTTAAAGTAGAACTAAAAAATTCCAAATTCAATAAATTTCTAATAAAATTTATTTAGATTAAGCTTATCTGACTGTCTGTTAATGAGAGAATGCCTTCTTCCCTCAACCTGGCAGAATGGGTTGAGGTGGTATGATTGCTGACTGTTTATAATACACTTAATTATTTCACTGAATTTTATTTTTTAGATGTAGTATTTGCAAAAATGTTTTACTGAAATATTCATTAGAAGGAAGATAGTTAATTTCTTTTCTAAAAGTGAATATTGTCATATTTTACAGAAACACCAGACTCATCCGTAATCAAGAAATTCTGGTTCCAACCCACTTCTTCATTGTGCTAACAAGTTGTAAAAATACATCCCAGACCCCAACACAGTGTGAAAGTTTAGATACCTTAGCTTTCATTTTGCCTCACAGGACTGATAACAGTGAGAGCTGTGTGGTAAGTAGTCTTTGCTAATTTACCTTACACATTGAAAATACAAAAATATTTGTGTGTGTCTCACATTTAACATTATTGTAAGAGAAAATGTAACTTGAATATATGTATATATATACTTTAAAATCACAGGATGGCTTTTAAATTTGATTCTCTAAGATGACATATCTTCAGTGAGATTTCTCATGTCTATTAAAAACACTAAAATCTGATCAAAGTGTAAAAACTCGGTGACTGTATTACTCAGCCACTAAATCCTAGGTTTATTTGAAGTATGAACTTATTTTTGTTTCAGAAATGGATTTATAATTCCAAAAGTGTCAGCACTCTTATACATAAGTCTTACATTTGTGGTTGACAACATTTCAAATTAATGTTCTATATAACACTTTATTATAAAAGTGATATATTTGTTCCTAATTATCTTTTTTATTCTATTGCCATTTGAATGTTTGGAAATAACTGTTTTATATTATATTATTTGCTCATAATTTTTAAAATCCAAACTCTAGTCTTTGAATATCAAGACTGCATTAAAATTTTAGCAGTTTTTATGCTTTTCCTTAGAGTGAGTCAAAAATTTTTTTCTGCGTATTTCCCAGACATCATCTTCTTCTTTCTTCCTTCTTCCTTCCTCCCTTCCTCCCTTCCTCCCTTCTTCTCCATTCTCTTCCCCTTCCCCTTCTTTTTCCTTCTTCTTCTTTTTCTACATTGGCTTTCTACCAGCCTCAGTGTCTCAGTGGATTGGTGGTAGACACCTGGAGTTCTGTGGTCAAAAGGATCTTGAGGCACCATTTGAGCTTAACTGGAGAGAGTGCTGTGATTGCTCATTCATTGATTCCTTCACTTATCTTTTTTTTTATGCCTTCTCTGCTCCAGTTATTCTTTCCTATAATAAATGTTTCTTGCCAGGTACTCAAGGCACTAAAGACATAGCAGTGAACAAAACAGACAGTGGTTTCTGTGGTGGGCCCATTTACCATCCTCGATCTAGTAGTCTTTCTATATATAATTCATTAAAAATTAATGAGGTTATATCTCCCTTTAATTATTTCTCTGATAAACTTTTAGAATTAATTGACCAGTCCTCAGAGAACACATTTCTCAACAAGTTATTTTTCCTTATTTTTCATAATTAAGTGCAGAAAAACAGGAATGTAACTATTCAGATACCTGTTGGGCACCTAACTCTACTAATTGGTCAATGTTGTGGTTGCTGTTGGACACATATGAAATATGTCTCTCTTCATTGCTTCCTCTTCCTTGAGAGATTAAATTGTCATTGAAGGTGTCAGTTAGTGTTGTCTTCTGCAGCAAATCACAGAGAACCCAGTTACAGTGACTTGAGCAAATAAGAGGTTCCTCGTGTAGCAGAAAATCCAGAGGTAGACAGTCTTGGGACAGTGCACTGAGTAGCAGCACCATTAGGGACCCAGAACTCCCCTGTCTTTCTGCACCACTATTCTTAGCATGTGGCCCATGTGGGCTAAAGATGGCTTCTCCAGATATTGTGTCTGAATTCTGGGGCCTACCCCCCAAAAGAAGTCAGCAAGACTTATACTTACATCTCATTGACCAAAATGATGTTAAATGCAATGAGTTAAGCAGTTAAGTTCTTTTTCCATCTTTACCATTCCAGAAGCTATTGTACAGCTATTATAAAATATTGGACTTAAACCAGGGAGAGGATAATTTGAAGGTATATCACACATGCTTACTGATTCCTTCTGTATCATCCCTGAAGTAGTGACTAAGGGTTAGCTGGATATGAGCCAATGTGCATCTAATAATGGCCTGAGAGGACAGGTGCCTTGTGTGCTTTACAGACATTCCTGTAAATGGTGGAACAGGTGGCAAATATCTACTGGCCTTGAGAGCCAGAACAAAGACAGTTGCAGAGGCACCTACTGAATGGGGCAGCAGTACTGAGTAGAGAATGATGGAGGCTAATGGGAAAGTGCAAATTACTGGCCTGTTCCTCCTTTTATATGAAAAGTCCATTTGTCATTTTCAACAATAATAATGTCCCAGCATACATGAATCTTTATTGAAGGATGTCTTTAAAGTACAATTATAGCCCTCCAACCAGTGAATACTTCTTCATCTTTCTCCAGTAGCTTTTTCAGAAAAATTTGTACTAATATGTGGGTGTGTGATTTTTATCCACCTCTGCTTCCATGTGCCAGAGTGTATGCCATTAATTCTTTACTGATCCCATGTTAGCTAAGAGTTCACTGCCTCACCAGAAATGAAATTGTGTTTCACCACTTCCATCAACCCTTTTTTTATTGCAACTATGTACTTAAGTGATTCTGATAAAAACTAGTGTTTGTATTGCGCATTTACACACATCATTGCATTGGCTTCTCAAAACAACTCTGTGAGGGGGGTGCAGGTAAGAGAATCAGGGTTCAGATGTTAAATAACTTGCCTCAGTTTACCTGGTAGGGTAATGGTAGAACCATGATTTAAATCCAAGTTTCTTTCTGCTAATTCCCATATTCTTTCTACCATCTCATGTTGCTTCTGTTTTCCAATATTTTTTAACCCTACACCACTGAAATTTATTGTACCCATACAATAAATGAGCATGTGATGCAGGCATACTTTTCTTTCCCCAAATTTGATAATTTAATTAAACAAACATGTATAGACTATATTAGATGGTGAGTTACTCAAGAGCAGGTAGTATGCCTAATAAATCTTGTGACATCTGCCCCTTGCGAGCCAAAGTGTCAAAGCTGATTAAAATGGGGGACGTGGATAGCTTGTAGGAAAAGTGAACTGACTGTTTTCCAGTGACTTTTCTTCTTTGTTTTCCACCCATCCTCACAGCATGGGAAGCATGAATCATCATGGGTTGAAGATCTGATGAAATTACACAGAGCTCGGATCACAGACATTGAACACATCGCTGGACTCAGCTTCTATCAAGAAAGGAAAGAGCCAATTTCAGACATTTTAAGGTTAAAAACACATTTGCCAACCTTTAACCAAGAAGACTGAGATCTTTTTTTTTTGAATTCCAAAAACCAAGAAGACTGATATCTTTTTTATTAATTCCAAAAACTCATAAATTTTTGTGAAAGAACCTTTTATTTTATACAGTCCTTTATTCACACTATCACATTGTTTGGAAACTGTCAACCAGAGTTAGAACTGGGAATCCTCTGTGATATGACCATCTCAGGGAAATGCCTGGCCTTCGAGCATATCAGTTGGAAAGTGTTCCTATTGAGTCACGCACATGTTTGAGCATGTAAGAACTGTTCTCATTTGGAAATAAAGGCAGACCAAACTTAAAACTGCTCTTCTACTTCTCTTAAAGGCGGAAGTAGCCTATGAACATTGTCTGGACACCAGATATTTGAACCTTATTATCATTATTACACTTTTATGGAGCTGGCAATGCCAGGCTTATGAATAGGATTGGAATAATCCATGTTATGTTAGTATCTTCACAAGAATTTAAAAGTGATCCATGATTCTTTTAAAAGTGATTTTGAAATTTCATTTATTGTAGGTTTAATTTTGTGTAATTAATGGAAACAAAATGTTTCCGAGGTTCTCAAAGCCAACATATGTAATCCTGTGTTTTGTTTTTATTTGTTTTTAAATTATGATTTGGGTTCTTCAGATTTAATGGATTTAACAAGTTAAAATTTGAGAGAAAATCTGTCAAGTGAATAGATTGTTCTGTTATAAAATTTTACTCTATACCAAAAAGAAAAATATTCCCATTCTGCTCACTGATAATTAACATAGGTTGGAAACAGCTCTAAAAGTGTTCCCTTTAAATTCTTAAAAATGTCTTATTTTCATGAAACTTCAGAGAACTTCCAAGTTGGCATATCTACTTGGTGGTCATGGTAAATGAACTTGATTTCTTCACTGCATAGACTCTGTCCTTTAGTGCCAACCTGGAGACCCTCACAGGCTACCTTCGCTTTTAGGCTACCTGGTCCTGATATAAGGTGTTCTGTTAATGCACCAAGATTTGTATTTGCCCTTCAGATGATACTTATTCGTCAACAGCCTTGGGGCCACAGAGGGCTTTAGATAATATAATTTGCATCTAAAATTATTTAATAATTTAGAAAGTTTCATTGGCTTTTGTTTTAATAGCACAGAACTCTAAAGCTCTGTAAGTTACTAGTTTTGTAATGTTTTGTTTTTCTCTATTGTTCAAATTGGGTTATTTCTGTTATTCTAGCTTCAAGTTCACCAGTTCTTTTCTCTGTCTAGTCCATCCATTGTTTCTTTTTACTATGTGAGCTATTGTTCTGATATTTCTAAAATTTCTACTTGGTTCTTATTTATATCTTGTATTTGCTGAAATTTTTATCTTTTGGTTGAGACTTTGTATTTTTTTATTTGTTATAAGAATGTTTGTAATGGCTCATTGAAGCATTTTTATGATGGCTGCTACAAAATTCTTAGATAATTCTGACGTCTGTGTCATCTTTATGTTGACATCTAGCCTTTTTTTCTCATTCAAAAAGATTGTCCTATTTTTCAGTGTGAAGAATGATTTTCAGTTGAAACCTGGATATTTTAGTATTATGTTATATGACTATAGATCTTACTTAAACTTTCTGTTTAACTGAGCTTCTCTAATACCCTACAGGGGACATGGGGACACTGACTCATTATTAATAGGTATATTCCCTACTCAGCCTCCATTGACACTTGGGGTGGGAGGGGACCCTCATTGCTACTGGAAATGGTGAGAATTCAACTCCCTACTTGACTTCCATTGATGTACCCCTGGCTGGGATGTGTAGGGCACCCTGTGCTGCCCCATGTGGTCACCTCTGGCACCATGGAAGGGGGTGTCAGGGGAAGCTTTATGATCACCAGGTGGGAATGAAATGACGAGTTCCCTACATAGCCTTCTCTACCAGCACCCTGGAAGGAGAATGGGTGCACCTGTTAGCAGCCTGCCAAGGGTGCAAGTCTAGCTTCCCATGCTGTCTCATTGGCATTGGTGGGGCCATGGCCTTTTCTGTGCTGTTTGACCAAAGTGGAGCAGTTTTTGTTTTTTCCTCTTGTTAGGCTACTCTTCTTCTGTTCCTTTGGAGAGAGAGAGAGAGAGAGAGAGAGAGAGGAGGCTTTTTTAGGGCATCTTTTTGTCTGTACTCAGCACTTCCAGGTTGCTGACTTTGTCACTTCCAAGTCGGGGATATGTGACCTAATGAGAAGACTTAGGAACTTAGGAACTCATTACAGTGTTTCCAGCTGGGCGCCAAGTACTCTAGCCTGTCTTCTCGCCACCTTTCTGAATTTTCCTGTTTGTTTTATATAGAATAACCAAACTTTTTATCTGTACTTAGAAGGATATCTTCATAGAGGTGTTTCATTGATATTTGTCTATTCTTCAAAACACATGCAGACACATGTGATTGCCTCTACATGAAGCTTCTTAGCAGATCTTAATTACTTGTACCAGCACCAGACACAGGAATACAAAAATAAGTTATCCTTCATGCAGTCTTGGAGAGAGAAAAGAGGCAGCTGATGTGTAAACAATCCCTAAAAAGTGGTAAATGTATAATGGGACCATTGGTGAGATGCTGGAGAACACAAAGAAGACACTAAGTGCTGCTTGGCAGTAACCCCAGTGGCCTCCCAGAGGTGGAGACACTGAGGCTGGGACTTGAAGAACACGCTGCAGTTCTTCAGGTGAATGGGTGAGGAAAGGACATTGTAGCCATCCTTGGATGGATATATTTTTGACATTTTGTCACTCACCACTACTTCGGATATTTTCTGCAAGTATCATTACAATCAATTTATAATATACAACTATTTTATTTTATTTTTTGCTTTATTATAATACTCTCCCATTTTTAAAGGAAATGTCAGATTATAAATTTTGTGCTGATTCTGGAAACAGCACCCCTATCTGCTTCTATTTTTTTTCCCAGTTGCTCTTATACAGTAGTCTTTTTATTCCTTTCTTGAAAGAGATCCCTCCTTTCAGTATTTTATCAATTTAAAACATGTGACTGGACACAACTTCCACAAATTGAATGAATTCACATGACCATATATGGAAACTCTCCTGCTTTCTTCAATAAAGGCTATTCTTTGCTTCTCAAGTGCTAAGCAAAAGTTTTATTTATCCATAACTTTACTGCCATGCCTCTGATCAGTATTCCTGAAATAAGGTAAGTAACCTCCATATAAAATTGCATAGCCAGTCCAGTGATACATGGCAAGCAAACAACCAGGTGGAACTTAAAAATACTTTCCAGCAGAGTAGGTAGATCTGTAGAGGACAGTTAGGCCAGTTGGCCCAGTCCAGTTCAAGGAGATAAGACTGATGGGAAAAGAGTAGAGCCACCTATTCCTACTAGAAAGGCTGTTACCTGTCCTCAACATTTTTCTGTCATTAGCTGCAATAACTGTCCTGCCCTGTTCTGTGGGTGCATGCTTATCTGTCATAGAAAATGACATTTGAACTTTGAAACCAAATATGAAGATTACACTTCCTGCTAAAGACTATTACTGGACTTTGGTGTGTGGGTGCTTTCATGAGCATTAAGTAGAATTTTTATTATGGCTACAGTCCAAGGACATTCTCCTGGAGTGTTCTAAGGCAGACAAACAAATCTATGGAATATACTAGTCTCTAAGCTTAGAAAATGTAGATGCAGAAATATAAGTTGTATCTACAGAAGCTTGGCCGCTTTTCTGTGTGTGTGTGTGTGTGAGTGTGTGTGTAGGGTGAGGGCAGGGCATAGGTGGTGGCGGCTCTCCAGGGATGGACACAAGTGAGGTTGCCGTGGACAATGAAACACAGCTGTATTGCTGGAAGGAGAAAAAAGAGCCAGAGTTCATTTCAGGTTTGCAGAGTAAACATCCATTTCTGATCTGTGACCTATATTCTTGTTTTGGATATTTTAATTACATTTAATCACACTTCCAGGTAAAAACAAGCAACAGACATATATAAATAGCCTTCCAGTATTTAGAATGGTCTGAAACCAGAGGGAAAAATCTCCAACTTGTATCTTCCATAGCTTTTTTTCCACATGTACCCCTTCTCTCCATTGTACATAAATAATGATTGAAGAAAAAAAAATGTTTACTAGAAATCATTATAACAGAAACCATAGAGGCACAAAATGTTTTAGCCTACTAGAAATGAAAGAATTGCTGGAATAGGTCGTTTATCTATGGGATGCCAAAAGGGAGAAACAACATAAAAGTCCCTTGCATCTCAGCAGAGGTGGTTGTTTTAAATTTAACTTCATACTTGCCCATCGTGGATAAAAAGGTGTATGTCTAAGTTCAGTGTCTGAAAGCAACCTCACAAGATGATCTGATCGTAATTTCCTAACTGGGCAGGTCATGGATGGAGGGTAGTCACACCCCAGGCCTATAATTTGTTTAGTCAGAGGTTTTTAGGTCCTTAAACCAGCCCTTTCCATTGTCCTTGTGTACCTGGGTTAACACTTTTTTTTTTTTTAAGTGTTAACTTTTTATTCTAATTTCCTCTTTCTTTACTCCACTTATTCATCTTTTAAAATCTTATTTTTAAATACATTCTATTGATTATGCTATTACAGTTGTCTCAATTTTTCCTCCTTTGCCCACCTCCATTTGGTAACTCGGCTTCTTAGTTCATGCCCCTGGGTCATGCATATAATTTCTTTGCCTACTCCATTTCCTATACAGGGTTGTTTTTTGTTTTGTTTTGTTTTTTTAAATGTTGTTGTTTTTAGGATTTCATGAGAGCAAATGCCAGGAACCCTCCTTTCCAGCTCCCTTGAAGGTGTAACCACCCTCAAGGGAGCACATAACCTTGTTTACTTCTTTAGTGAAAGGTTTTAAGCCAGCTCTGTCCATTGTCCTTATGCATCTAAATTAACACACTTTTGAAATACCATAAGTAATGCCCCTCAAAGTGGGTATTAACCCTCAAGAGAAGGCATAATTGTATCTTCCATAGCTTTTTTTCAACATGAGGTTTTTGAGATCAGTCTGTAATCTGATCTCATTCCCACCTGCTTCCTCCCACTTTATGGTAATCTGCTCCCTCTCTAATCTTAATTGCATAAAGGAAACTGCAATCCTGTTACTCCCGGAGCATTTGAGATCTTGCTCCCCAGCCCATATCACCAGTTTGGCTCAAATAAAGTCATAAAATTCTCTACAAGTTTGGACATTTCTTACAACAGTACCCAGACCCCTGGTGCTAGGTCCAAATATGGCACTTGCTAAAGGCAGCCAGAAACCATAAAAGGAAAGAAAATAATTTCAGGATATTGTGGTAAAAGGCTCCACATGGGACATCCAGGAACCTTGCAAGATTGTGTACTAATGAGAACAAACACACTTATCACAAGCTGCATATGGAAATGGAGGAGTTCCAAGAAGCTGCGCCATCTTCAACATTCACCAGCCTGTGTTCTGTATATTTCGGTTAAGATTGTAGCCTTTGACCTTATTTCCCAGAACTGTGACTTTGATGTGATGGCAAAACGGTGCTGTTTGACAAGGATTACAATTCAATACTGTGGGATGTTCCCCCTAGTGGTGGTTACTCTCATTTGGCCTTCAACACATATATATTTCTTAAATCTCTACATTGCTTTTCACGTACCTATTGTCCTGTCTCCTACATCACCCACCACTGATAACAGAAATCATCTTTACATCCCTGTTTCTAGCGCAGTGCCAGGTACATCGTAGTTGCTCAATTAAAAAATAGTTCAGATGAGTAAAAACCAATGAGATGATCCTACCAAAACATCCATTTAAAATAGCTAGGGGATCACAGGTCACAGACACACAACTAAAGCAATCTCACATTGAAACTAACCATTTATCGCATTCCTAGTTTTTACGTGCAAGATGGTATTTTCAATGGGATTTTTTTTCTTTTTTCTCTTAAAGATTTTATTTACCATTTCCAGAGAGAGGGGAAGCGAGAGAGGCAGAGAGGGAGAGAAACATCCATGTATGGTTGCCTTTCACTTGCCTCCAGCTACAGACCTGGCTGGAGACCTGGCTTGCAACCTGGTTATGTGCCCTGGCTGGGGAATCGAACCAGCAACCTTTGGGTTCGCAAGCCGGCGCTTTCTCCACTGAGCCACCAGCCAGGGCTTTCAATGGGATATTTTTAAAAAGGAGTTCGTTTATAGATATCTTCCTGGTGCTAAGGCAGAATTAAAAAAAATAGTAAACAGAGGTCAAATAATGGCGATGGTGATCAAAGGCCATTCATGGTTGTTCCACTGACTGCGTCCTGTGGAAAGTAGGGCGCCTAATGAACTGAACAGGAAAGAATGAACCATTCAGAGCTTTCCCATCCCAAACGAAAACCTCCTTACAAAGCGCACAGTGTTCCTCCAGCAGCAAGCTGCTGCTGCTGCACCTGCTGCTGCTGCTACGCCTGCTGCGCCTGCTGCACCTGCTGCGCCTGCTGCACCTGCTGCTGCCGCGGCTGCTCCGGTTGCACCTGCTGCGCCTGCTGCTGCACCTGCTGCTCAGCTGCGCCTGCTGCGCCGGCTGCTGCGCCAGCTGCATCCACGTGCTGGCAGGATGCAGGTGCAGGAGCTCAGGAACCTCTGGGTTCTCACGCTCATTAACTCCAGGAAAAGCGTCTGCCGTGCAGGAAAGCACATCAGCCTGGAACGGGCTGGGGTCTCATGACCATCCTGCAGCATCTGAAACAGATGTCAGGCAACTTCGCGTTACCAAAGAGGAGAAAGATTTTCCCACCCCTTTCCCTTCGCTTTGAAATTCAGAGCAGTGGCATCTAGCCTGGGTGGAGGTGTATTAAACGAAGAAGTGTTAGAGGTGAGTGAAATTATTAGGTGTCTGATGGAAGGAAGAGAGTAAATAAACTCAAACTTTCTTATACCTAATGAGCCAGTGATATTATTGTGATAACAAAGATCTTTGAAGCTAGATCAAATGTGATGATAATTATAATAATAACTAATCATCACTGGCTGCTTATTTTGTTCCAGATAGTGAGTTAAATTATATATATATACAATTATATGTGTGTGTATATATATGTTTGAGGAAAAAATTATATATAATTATATATATATATATATATATATATATATAAATTTTTTCCTAAACAATTCTGTAATGAGAAAATACTAATCCTACCCCTGGTTAGTGGGTTTAGGTCTTGGCAAAGCTTGAAATGGTGTATCATATTGCCTACTTCAAAAGTGCACTAAAAATGTTCAGGTTTGTCTAGTTTTACTCCATCAGTCGTTGGATTCTAAATCAGTTCTTGAAATAAACATATTAATAGTGTATTAATAGCATGAAATATCATCAATAAAAAAGAGCATAAAGCATGTCCTGGCTGGTGTGGCTCAGTTAATTGGAGCATCAACGTCCATAAACTGCAAGGTCAGGTTTTCAATTCTTGGTTAGGGCACATGCCTGGGTTTCGGGTTTGAAATCTGGACCCCAGTCAGGGTGCTTATGGGAGGTAACTGATCAATATATTTCTCTCACATCAATGTTTCTCTCTGTCTCTGTCTTTCTCTCTCCTGGACTCAATGAATATGTCCTCAAGTGAGGAGCAAAAAAATAAATAAGTAAAAAGAGCACAAAACATGAAACCAAAGAAAATGTTAACTCAATTTAAAAAATGGGCAAAAATTTGGATTAAGACATTCGTAGAAAAGAAATGCAGAGCAAACATAGAAAAAATATTTTAGCTTATTAACTAAATCATAGGTATTCCAATGACATTCTTTTTTCTTTTTTCTTTTTTAAAGATTTTATTCAGGCCCTGGCTGGTAGCACAGTGGATAAGGTGCCGGCCTGCAAACCCAAAGGTCGCAGGTTCAATTCCCCAGCCAGGGCACATAACCAGGTTGCAAGCCAGGTTATAAAATAATGAAATAAAATCTTAAAAAAAAAAAAAAGAGATTTTATTTCATTATTTCCAAAGAAAGAGGAAGAGAGAGAGACAGAGAGGGAGAGAGACATCAATGTATGGTTGCCTTTCACCTGCCTCCAGCTACAGACCTGGCCGGAGACCTGGCTTGCAACCTGGTTATGTGCCCTGGCTGGGAATCAAACTAGCCACCTTTGGGTTCGCAGGCTGGCACCTTATCCATTGTGCCACTAGCCAAGGCTTTAGAGTTTATGTTTTTTAAGATGAAAAATTTCTAAGATCTATTGCATAACAATGCGCATATACTCACCACTACTGATCTTCACACTTAAAAATGGTTAAGATGGTAAATTTTGTTATGTGTTCTGTGTGTGTGTGTGTTTGTGTGTGTGTGTTTGTTTATTTGTTTTACCACAATTTAGAAAATAATTGAGGAGGGGTAAGGGCATAGGTGATAAATCCTGATTGTAGATGGGGAATTTGCATGTTTATAAATATGCTTCACAACAATTATAAATATAACAGCAGTAAAAATAACACAAACAACTGTCACTTTAGAAACATTGTTAGTTCTATAAATGTAAGCACTGTCTAAAATTAAACAAAGGAAACTCCTGTAGCCAGAGATAGTACGGAAGATTCCAGCTAGAAACTATGGAGTAGTTCTCCCCCTGCGGGTCATTTTGGAAGTGTTCGGCTTTAGGAAATGAGGGCCACATGTCCATGTAAGATTAGGTGCTTCCATTCCCCCAAGTTTTTCCGTCCACGTAAGATTAGGTGCTTCCATTCCCCCAAATTTTTCCAGTAGAGACAATAAGCGTCCTTAGCTATTTTTTGAAATTCTTTACCCATTCAGTCTTCTATTTCTTAAAATGAACATACAGGTAAGTTGGATATCTCATCCACTCACCAACCTTTATTTAACTCCTAACACGTGCCAGGCGCTCAGCTGAAACACAGCTTTCAAAAATGACATTGGTGTGTCACTGTGCTTGACATCAGATAGAGTGACATAGATATATAAACCATTAAATCAAATCCAGTAATAAGTTTTAAGTGTGATAGAAGTCATCCATGTGTAGAGTACGAGAACTGAGGCATAAAGGGGGCAGTAAAGAAGTCAGGGCAATTAGTAAACTGGATTCTTTCCCTTAGAGTTCACTAAGAAGAGAGAAATTGATTGCACATGGGCTCACAAATACTCCTATATTGTTAGAGAGTACTTTGTTCTAGTTGGATTTTTTAAAAACAGCTTTTTATTTTGAAATGATTGCAGATTCACAGGAAGTTGCAGAGATAGGACAGATTGTTCTATGTAATCTTCACCCCGTTTCCAGGTGATTGCATCTTCAGAATAGGCAATTGACGATAGTATTTTGAAAAGTATGTCATCACCACAAAGACCTCCCATGCTACCCCTGGATAGTCATACCCACCTCCTCTCTACACCTGCTTCACCCCTGACAACTGTTAGTGTGTCAAAAGAGGACATTGGCCCCTGGAGACGACCTATAATAGAGAGACATGGACAGGAAGGTCTTGTAAGTCAAATGCAAGAATTATACTTCAATACTATCATTTCAGAGATTTTATATAAATGAAAGCATACAGTGTGTGAGTTGTTGATAATTGGCCTTTTTTTTTTTTTTTTTACAATACAGTATCCTTGAGATCCTTCCCAGTTGTTGCATATACATCACTAGCTTGTTCTGTTAAAATTGCTGAACACTATTCTTGTTATAGATGTACATAATTTTTGTTTAAACGTTCACCTACTATAGGAAGTTTTCGTTAATTTTCAGGTTTTAGCTCTTACATATAAAACTGCTACAGGCAGTCATGTGCAGGTTTTGGTGTGGACAGACGTTTATGTTTCTCTGGGATATATGCCCAGGTGGATGATTGCTGGGTTGTACGGTAAATGTATGTTTAATTTTCTTTTAGTTTTTTGTTGTTGTTTTGTTTTTTTTGAGAGAGACTCTCAAAGTATTTTTCAGAGTGGCTGTGTGATTTTATATCATCACCCATAATGTATAAAAGATACAAATTTTCCTCATTTTTTGCTGGCATTCTGGGTTGTCATTATATATCATTTTTGTTTTTTTATTTAAATTTTTTTTTATGTATAGAGAAAGGGGGAGCAGGGAGGCAGAGAGGGAGAGAAACATCAATGTATGGTTGCCTTTCACCTGCCTCCAGCTACGGACCTGGCTGGAGACCTGGCTTGCAACCTGATTATGTGTCCTGGTTGGGAATCGAACCAGCGACCTTTGGGTTCACAGACTGGTGCCAATCCACTGTGCCACCAGCCCAGGGCCCATTTTTGTTGTTTTGATAGGTGTATATCTCAAAATGAACTTATTGAACTTCCCTATTCGATAGTGATGTTCAATGTGTTTGCATGTACTCATTTGCCACCTGTATCCACTTGGGTAAAACAGCTCTTCATGTCTTTTGCCTATTTTCTAAATGGATAGGTTTTTTTGTTTTTGTTTTGTTTTTTAACTATTGCATTTTGGGAATTTTTTATATATTGTAGGTGTGAGTTCTTTATCAGATACATCATTACACATATTTTCTCCTACTCTGTAGCTTATGGTTATATTCTCATGAAGAACAAATGATTTAATTTGATGAAATCTAATGTATTCATTTTTTTCTTTTATGATTTATGCTTTTGGTGTCAGGTTTAAGAACTCTACACCAAACCTTAGGTCCTAAGCATTTTCTGTGGTGATTTCTTCTTAAAGTTTTATAGCTTAAATTTTTTCCTTTAAATTTATGATCTAAAAATTTGGATTATTGCATGAAATATGAGGTTTTAGGGCAGGGTTTATATTTTCGTCTATGAATATCCAGTTGCTCCAGCACCATATGTTGAAAAGGCTATCCTTTCTCTATTGCATTACTTGTGGACCTTTGGCAAACTTAGCCGGTGTATTTTCATGGCTTTGCTTTAATAACTACAGTGACAGTGGAAGGCAAAGACAAAGAGCTCAGCTACTGAAAGAGAGTTGGATTGGTTCTTGAGTTTGTCCCTGAATGCTGCATCTCTTCACCAGCAGATGGCAGTAAATGATCAAGGAACAGGCCTCTGAAAAGACTGGCGCTTCCTTAGGGCCATTTGGAAGGATAATTCCAAGAACGTGTTGGTCATCATGCTAATGTGAGTATCACCTGAAATACTCTTATTTGAGTTGGTGCCTTTAAACTGGTGAAGTAGCATCTACTGTTTAAGCCTAAAAAAAGATTTATAGCAGAGCTGCTTTAGTTGAATAAGGGCTTGGAGTTAGTTTAACTTCTCAGGGCCACTCTGCCCAAATAAATCAGATCTTTAGGACTTCAAAAACCTCTGCTTTGGCTCAGTTTCTCACGGGAACAACCTGCCTGTAATTCTTTCTAGTCACCTAGATGTCTGCCAGTCATCTCAAATTTGACATGTTCGGACCAGGCAGTGGTATGCTGGTTAAAAGCCAATTTGATAATTTGCCAGAGATTTTGCAAGCTGGTTGACCTTGCATTGGTAGTGCGCAATTGGCTATCATAGAAGCATTTACAGTAGAAACCTTCCAGTGCTAGAAACCAGGATCTCCATCAACTCCTGCTGGTTGTTAAGTAAACACTAATATCCCACTGATCCAAGTACACTTGATTTGGCCTTTAACAATACCTCTTCTCCTGCTCACTCATTCCATCCATCCCCAAACCTCAGGTTATCTCAGTCTCCAAAGCCTAATTCAAACTGACTTCCTCCCATGATTAACCAATATTTGGCAAGGGAGCCAAGAATACTCAAGATAGACAAGACAGTCTCTTCAATAAATGATGCTGGGAAGTTGAATATTCACATGTAAAAGAATGAAACCAGACTCCTATCTTACAATACTCACAAAAGGTAACTCGAAATAAAGATTTGCCCATAAGACATGAAGTCATAAAACTCTTAGAAGAAAGCAGGGGAAAAAACTTCTTAACATTGGCCTTGGCAATTACTTGTTTGGGTATGACACCTAAAGCACAAAACAACAAGAGGAAAAACAAGTATGTGAGACTATATCAAACTAAAATCCTCTACACAAGAAACAATCAACAAAATGAAGAAGCAACCTACAAAATGGGGGAAAATATTTGCAATCCACATATCTGATGAAAAGTTAATATCTCAAATATATAAGGAACTCAAACAACTGCAAAATAATAATGATAATTCAATTTAAAAGTGGGGAAAGGACCTGAATAGGCATTTTTCCAAACAAGATATCCAGATGACTTACAGTATATGAAAAGGTGCTCAACATGACTCATTACCAGGGAAAAACTGTAATGAGATGTCACCCCACACCTAGTAGCATGACTGTTGTTAAAAAGAGAAGAGATAACAGGTGTTGGTGAGGATATGGAGAGAAGGACCATTTATACACTGTTGGTGAGCCACTGGCAGAACAGTATGGAAGCTTCTTAAAAAACTAAAAAAGGAAGTATCATATGGTCCACTAATCCCACTTCTGGATATATATCCAAAAGAAATGAAATTACTATCTCAAAAAGTTACTTGCATTCCCATGTTCACTGTGGCATTATTCACAATAGCCAAGACATGAAAAACAATCTAACTGCCTGTTAATGGATAAATGGATAAAGAAAATGTGACATCTATAATAATAAAGCATAATTTAGCCTAAAAAGAAAGGAAAATTGCTATTTGCAGCAGTATGATGATGGTCCTTGAAGGTATTACACTAACTGAAATAAGTCAGAGAAAGACAAATACTGTATGTTCTCATTTTCATGGGGATCTGGAAAGTGAACTCATAGCAACAGAGAAAAGATTGGTGTTTGCCAGAGGTAGGGCTGAGGGGCATGGGTGAAGGAAGCCAAAGGGTAAAAACTAAACAGATGAACTCACTTCCTCCTGCAGTGACACTGAACTTGCTCTCCTGCCCCTGCCACCTCTTCCCCTGGGCATCTGGCTTCTAAGGCACTTTGTTAAGTCAGAGGGTAAAACACCCTTATTTTATAATGTGTGCTTCTCAAGAGTTTAGTGGCTCAGTACTAGACGGTGAGTTCCTAGAGGGGACTTTGAGGCCTGGGTCTGAGATGACATGGTAACCTCAGTGGCCATGGTGGAAACTGGCACATAGTAGATACTCAGATGGTTGTGGTTTTGGTTCTTGCCACAGGACTGGGAGGTCTTTTACATTCACCATCTGACCCCAACCAACTTATTAACATTATTTTTTATTTCTCATCTTCATTCATCCTGTAATGTTTGTTACGTTTTACCCAAACCATGACTCTAGGCATGCCCCCAGAGGCACCCCCCCCACACACACCTTCTTCATCTTTGCGTGTGTATTCTTTCCTGTCCCCAGGGAGTGCCCTCCCTCATGTCCCTCAAGGTCTGGTTCAAATGCCGTTTCTTCCGTGGAGCTTGTTTCTCCTTATCCTCCCGAGTCTGCTATACTCCAAGTAATCTGGTCTCGCAACAGCACGAGTCTTTCAATTTGTCCACTAACTCCTAAAATTCCATTCAAGGGAGAAGCTGAAATAATCCACTGTGGTTGACCAGACCGCAGAGCGGAACGCTGGAGTTCGTGAAGAACATTCTGAGAGCTTTGCCAAAGTCACCCCCTTGCCCAGCCCAAACAGGAGTGTGAATGATGGATGGAGATTTCGGGTGTGGGGTCTGAGGGAGGGGAAGAGAGCTTGCGTTCTGTCTATTTCAAGTGGTTGCCCGTTTGGCTCTGCTCCCCGGAGGTGGGAGGGCCGTGTGTGCTCCCATCCATATCAAAGGGCCCACCGGGAACACCCAGCCGATCAGGTCTGAGCCTTCCCCGTGAAACCATGTTTGGAGAGATTATCTCTGGGGAGGGAATTTTGGTTTGAAACTGGAAAAAAGCAAACTTGAAACTTAATTGAGAAGTCAAAGATGTATCAAGAGGAAAAGGGCAATGACTTTGAAGTGGAAAGTACCTTGTGAAGAGTAAAAACAGTGGCTTTTAGGTGCATGTGAAGCAGTTCTGCCGCTAACCCTTCCATGACTTCACTTTCTGTGCCCCCTGGGACTGACTTCTCGGGGCTGATTGCCATTTCCGATTCTTCTCACCAGCTGGTGTCCCTACTCAGGCCCTGGATTCCAGGAGCCCAAGAATACAGGCAATTTAGTAAAGAATTTGTTGAGCACCTGCCAGGTTCCAAGAACAGTGACAGATTCTGGGGGATGTCTTTTTTTTTTTTTTTTTTTTAAGATTTTATTCATTATTTTTAGAGAGTGGAAGCAGGGGAGGAAGAAAGGGAGAGAAATATCAATGTATGGTTGCTTTTCACCTGCTTCCAGCTGGGGATCTGGCTGGAGACCTGGCTTGCAACCTGGTTATGTGTCCTGACTAGGAATCGAACCAGTGACCTTTGTTTGGGTTCACAGGCCAGTGCCTATCCACTGATCCACACTAGCCATGACATCTTTTTTTTTTTTTTTTTTTTTTTTTTTGGTGCTTTGGATAAATTGAATGGTTTTCATTTGAGGAGACAATATAAAGAGTGAAGTGCTTATATTCACAGGCTGGTGCCTATCCACTGATCCACACTAGCCATGACATCTTTTTTTTTTTTTTTTTTGGTGCTTTGGATAAAGTGAATGGTTTTCATTTGAGGAGACAACATAAAGAGTGAAGTGCTTATATGCTAAAAATGATACTATCTTCTGGTTTTCAACTCCCTTCACATACCCCTCTCCTTCAGTTCAGTTGTGCAGGCCTTCAGTAAACCCATGCTATGTGCTAAGTGCTTTAATAAGCCCTAGGGATACACACTTGAACAAAACATCATTGTCTTTCCTCGAAAAGAGCTCACTGTTTAGTGCTGGGGGCAGATGTGTAAACCTCTACTCTTTTTTTTTTTAAAGAGTTTTATTTATTATTTCTAGAGAGAGGGGAAGAGAGAGAGGCAGAGAGGGAGAGAAGCAGAGAAGCAGCAATGTATGGTTGCCTTTCACCTGCCTCCAGATAAGGACTTGGCTGGAGACCTTGCTCCTAACTTGGTTATGTGCCTGGCTGGGAATCAAACCAGGGACCTTTGGGTTCACAGACTGATGTCCATCCTCTGAGCCACCAGCCAGGGCAGTAAACCTCTACTCTTAGTCCTTGATAAATTACAATAAGAAATGGATGTACAAAGTATAATGGGAATGTGTAAAGGCAGTAGGTTGGAGAAGACATTATAGAGGACTTAACATTTCACTGCTACTTTTTTCATTCACAAGCTTTTTTATAACCAGCTACATTATAGCTCCTGGTATGTCTGATCCAGAGAGAGAAAATAAACAAATTATACAGGACATTATACATGGCAATTATGCTTTTCTGCTGAACCTGGGCATCATCACCTGCCACCATCCGACCATTGCGTACTGTGTGTCTGGAGCAGAGAACTATTTCTCACCCTTACCTCCGTCCCCTGCTGATGTCTGTCCTTCCTTTCTGTTAATTTTTTTGGGCTTGTGCCCCAATGTTCCCATGTGAAAGATTATTTTAATATTTGTTTCATAATTTTGAGTTATGACCTCCTCTTTATCTATGGACATGCTCCACAGCCTGACTTGGGAAAATACCTTTCAACAATGTTTCCAGGGTGCTTTTGTCAGATACCCTGGAGATACTAGTAGTTTGGGACTAACTTGTACATTAATCTCCTTGTTTTGGGGGGTTTCCAGAAGACATAAGTAATGTAATTTGAAACCTCAAGCTGCTTACGGGAGAGCCCTTGGCTCTGTATGTCAGAGGACATGATTTCTACTCTCCAGACAGACCAAGCTGTTTCTCTGGGCGTTTGGGACAGCAAGAGTTCCGGCTTCATTGGGGCGGGGGGTAGGGGGTGTTCCGTGTGTTCATCTCTACTTCCTGGTGTTAGGGCTTCATATTCTCTGCTCATGTGGCCATTAGGACCCCAGACTCTTGGTTACAAGGACCAGAAACCCCCTTCTCTCCCAGGTGGACTCAGTGTGGTTTGCATTCGTACCTGGAGTTTTACATCTCTTTTGACTTGACGCCTTGTTAAGTTCAACAATGCATTTTAAACGATGTTGGCTATATTTATCCAGAATTTCTAGGTTTTTAGTGAGAGACTGTTATCTACTGCCCAGAAACAGAAAGTCCTTAATGCCTAACATCATTCAAGTGGTCCTCAGCATCCACAGACACTTGCAACTGTGACAGCTGCTCCTAATCTGATGATCTGTGTCTCTGTGTGGACAGGCACGGAAGACTGGGACCTGGATCATTCTCTCTAAGGCAGAAACATTGTATTAGGAACATTCCTCAAATCACCAATTTCAGTGTACAAATAGGGGTCACTGTACTGTATTTCTCTGTGTAATTACTTTAAATCTAATGGCTTTAATTAGAAGAATCTAGAGTCTCTCTTTTGAAGCCTCACCTTCTCCAACAACCTATTTGATAACCTCTAGGGATGTTAATACAAAGGGAACCAGATCTTTTCCAAGCCCCAGGTAGAGAAAACCTCCCTGTCCCTCAGCACAGCTACTGTCATTGTCACTGTTGAGCAGAGGCCCTGCAGAGCCCCGGGGCCAGCTGTTTATTGCTACACTTTGCAGGAACCCTAATTTGGATAGCTGGGGTGCAGCTCTTTTAGTTCATACCCAGGTTGTTAGAAACTGTTTTCTAAAGCTGCGACAGAGGAGATGCTTCTGAGGGCCCGTTAGCCTCAGCCAACGGCGGTGCCAAACCGGAGTTCTCACCCAGATCCTCTCAGCCCCCCTCAACTTGGCGTTAGTGTTTAGACTGCATATATTTCTTCCAAGGATATTAAGCTCCCCATTTATTTTACTTTTCACTTAATAAAAATAATAACTTGCATTGATTTAGGGCCTCACCATTTCATAATTCATTGATACTCAAAACCTGTTCTAGGCTGGCAGCACTGAAGCCCAGAGGGGGAAGTGACTTCCCCAGGAGAATTCTACAAATTAACAGAAAACTGGAACTCCACTGTTCTCTGCACCAACACCATGTCTTTTCAGAAAGGAACTCTTGCCACACAGTAAGCAGTTTGAGGTAAAAACCAAATATCTTCTGTATATTTATATGTACCCTGACTTAGTTAAGTGCAGTTCCCCTCACTAATGGTGTGTTTTTGATCCTCTGGATTCTTGCAGTTGCAAACACATTTGTGGTTCTCAAAATTTGGTCCCTGGACCCAGAGTATGAGAGTTACCAGAGACCTTGTTAGAAATACCAGTCCTCAGATCTCACCCCAGATCCACTGAGTCAGACTCCAGGGTGGGGATCAGCAGTCCACAAACCTGTGGAATGTTGATGATCCCTAACATTTGATAAGCCGTTTATCTGTTGAGTAATATAGAGAGTAATCTAGATACAGTGCTTGCCCAGGGACATAAAATTTTAAAAGCCTACCAAAACAAACAAACAAAAAAAGATGTGTAATTTGAAAAACAAAGCTTTATCTCCAAGTCACCAGAGAAAGTACCAAACTGTAAATCAAAATGAAGAGTTAGTTCATTAACTACCTACAACACAAAACAATGTCATTTAGTCAACTAATCTCAGGTCTTAAAATAATTCATTTAATATGTTTAATTGGGAATGTGGGTGAATTTTAATGTTTGATATGATGTGTAATCAAGTCTCCAAAATAAGTATATAGTCTTCTGCCTTATTTCTGTTCTTTAATTCTTAAATGTAGAGACTCAATTCTTCATATAGCAACTCTGCAGATGAAAGTTAAAAGTATGGGAATAATAATCATCAATTTCCAGTTATGTTCAGACGACCACCAATGTCGGTGTAATTAAAGGAAAGAGTAAATGATACATTGCAGGAAACTCCCTCTAAATTGTATTTTAAAAATAAATCATTACAGGCAAGTAAAATGAGAAAAAAAGAAACCCAAAACTATATATAGTTTTATTAGTCTGTTGTGGAGGGTGCTGTGTTTTATTTCTATTTTCTTCTTATCTCTGCTTTTTTACCTCCATATGCTCTAATGTACCCAGGTTAGATGTTTAAGTAACATAATGTAGAAAGGAAGAAAAAGAGTATTTACCAATGGCTCATCATGTATTAGCTATTATTTGCTAGCACATAAATGCCTAAAAGGACCCATAGAATGCAATACTAAATTTGATATTCATGTTGACACACCCAGCATTTACTATTGCTTCATTTCACAGATGGGAAAACTGAGATATAGGGGGGTTAAATTATAGTCTAAGATCATATAACCAGTGAATGTGTATCAAGGACTTAAATGCCAGTCTTCAAAGCACCAGAAATTTGTGATTTTTTTCTACAGAACCATAATAGCTTTCTGAGAAGTAACATTAATAGTGAATATTGTCTTTGGACACTTTTTACTGTGCTATGAATATTGATGCTATTAACTTTTGCTTTGGGATTGGAAATTTGTGAAGTAATTTAGCCTTTATATGCCAGTATATTAAGCATACGTACAAAATAATTATCCGTTATATATGCGAAGTCCAGATTTGTTATATTTGAGTTGAACTTCAAAAGTTGACATTTAAGGGAAAAATTTCTCATAAAAATTTATTTTAAGTCTTCATTACTCCCTGTTCTCTTATAAGACTAGGTGCAGCAAGTCCCATCAACCTGTTTTGTATTAGTTGCTTAGAGGCACTCTATGGCTACTGCCTAATCTGTCAACAATACAGAGTCATTCCTAAAAATAGTATTATCACTTGATCATAAACCTGTATAACAGCATAGCCCATAGATACTACTGACAGATGATATAGTCTGCTATTATTACTGCAGCTAGGGCAAATGCACTATGAAAAGTTTAGCTCATAAACACTCCTTTTATCCAAGTCTCTATTCAGATTCCTGGAAACACATTGAGTGGTCAGAGCTTCCCTACCTGCTAGCTTTGTACCCTCAATATTTTGGGAAAAACTTTAATTAAGGAATGGAGATTCAACTTACATAATTGGTTCAGTAAGAAGCTTATCCCAGCAAACAGGGACCTCTCATTTATTTTCATCCTTATGAAGCTGTATGAGTATCTATTCATGTAATATTCTTGACATCTTTAGAAGTAGAAAAAGGTTATTAAATCATTTGTAAAATATTTAATTGTTAAAGATTAGATTATTAAATAATTTAGAGAATATACATAAATATGTAATAGAATAGTACTGTTTAAGAAAAATTTAAGTCACATATGTAATTTTAAATGTTCTAGAAGTCACATTTAAAATAAAAAGAAACAGGTACAATTATAAAAATACACTAATATAACCTTAAATATAGTAATTTAAAATTTATATAATATATACTTTTATTAAACATATGAATGCATATTTAAATACTTATATTTAAATATGTATTACATCAATTTATTAATATATGTTATAATGTATTAATCTACATATTAAAATATATACTGATACATTTTATTTAACCCAATATAAATTGCTCATATCAACATTAAATCAGTATAAACTTATTGGTATAGTTTACATTTTTTCATAGTGTTTAAAATCAGTGTGTATTTTATACTTAAAGTCCCTCTCAATTTGGACACTAGTTTTTGAGAAATATTTGATGATTCGATGTGCTTACATTTGAAAAATTTATAGCTGAAAAATACATTTACATACCTGTTATTTTAATCACATATGAAATTTTCCAATAATTGAATTTGTGTGTCGAAAGTTAAATTAATTACAATGAAATAAAGTTTCAAAATTAGTTTCTCAGTTACACTAGACACATCTCAAGTGCTCAATAAAGACATGTGGCTAGTGGTTGCATTCTGGAATTGTAATAGTAACTGAAGTCTAGAAGTTCTTTTGCTGAGATTAGGTGAAGAGACACCTGAATTTATGGTTAAAGAGAAGCTATGGAAACAATTTTACTAATGGTATGTCAACTGTCTCTGCTTCAAAATCAAATGGAAACTTAATGGTCCTGTTTGGACTGGAAATATGAATTCCATGGGAAATGGAAAAAGTTAGAGGGCTAAGATGCACCATCACAGTTAAACAAGTCCTTTTAATCATTGAGGTCACATGACACTAATAAGACTAATAAAATTAGCTTAAGTATAAGGAAGTGATATCAAGGCATGAAAAGCACCTGGAATCTTGGGATCAGAAGTGCCATTCACCTGCAGAAGGACTATATCTGAACAATTGAACAATTCCCATTAAACAAGTCAAACCAAGACAGAAATACATCAGAAAGGGTATGGCTTTCCTGGGATCAGAGTCAGCAATACTTCATTGAAAGCTCAAGGACAGCAAATGTCCAAGGGAAGAACTCTGGGGTCACTCTGGGTGGAGGGGAGTGTCTCCTGCAAAAAAGTCTGGAAGGGGAGCTACACAGATCTCTCTGAAAACTGGAGAGGACAAGAATGGTGTCATTCAGGACTTCTAGAGTCTAGTGGAGCAGTGATTTGGAACCAGAAAGTGAAAAACACATTTTTTTGGCACAAGATCAATCATAAAAAAAATGGGCTATACTGAAAAGCATCTTTTCAGTAGCTCCGACCTCCATAGTGGAGGCACCCAGGCCTGAGGGGAGTTTACCCTCCCCAACCTTCCTCCCATTCACTCTTATTTTCAGGTATAATCTCAAATGTCTCACTTGCCCTGAGGTCTCACATAGATCCTTCTTTTTGACCTTTGAACAATGCCTGTTTTTTTGTTTTGTGTTTTTTTTAGGTTTTATTTATTATTATTTTTAGATAGAGGGGAAGGGAAAGAGACAGATAGGGAGAACAACATCAACATATGGTTGCCTTTCACCTGCCTCCAGCTACGGACCTGGCTGGAGATCTGGCTGGAGGCCTGGCTGGAGACCTGGTTATGTGTCATGGCTTGGAATCGAACCAGCAACCTTTGGGTTCACAGGCCGACGCCTTATCCATTATGCCACCAGCCAGCCCTGTCTTTTTATTTTAGTTCTTTCTCAGGGCTCTGTCTCAGGGCTCCACATTTTGAAGATGTGTTTTTCCTCACCCAGAAGAGATAGTCGTGGGATAAAACATCTTCAGGGTTATTTAATAGGTAGCATACGCACAAATCCTGGAGCTTATGAGCTTTTCACAGGCCCACAAAAATATTTGAGTCCTAAAAAAAAATATTATGGGCTCCAAATAATAAAAGAAAACTGGAAAACTGGAAGTGATGAAGGTTTAATTAAAATCTACAAATGTAACACTATGTCAACTATATTCATTGTCAAATTTAGTATTTATACAAGTTTCCTTGCATTTGAATATAATTTGGGAACTTGGAATGTCTTACTTTGAAATACATCCTAAGTACACATGGTAATAGCTGACAAATGATAGCCAATCATAAATCAAGTGTTACCTAGAGCCAAAATAATTTCAAAAGTAAAAGTACAAGCATCCTTTTAAAAAAATGTACAGCCGAATATTATATTTAGTGTGGGATGAGGGTCTGTTTTAATGTATTTTATATGATGCAGAGCGGAGCCTCCATAATTAAAGAATTCAGTGCCTACCGAGGTCTTAAAATAACCCTGAAGACCCCTCAGCACATGCCTGGTCTTTCCTATTCCTGATGAGTCAAGTCCACATAGTAGGTAGCGAAGCATGTTAGAAAGTCAATGGAATTCACATCCTGGACATATTAATTTCTAGCATAAGAAGTCTGGCAACTTCCTTAGTCACTCAGACCTCCCATTTGAATATGCAGAGATTCCTGGGATGTGATGACAAAAGGATGTGATGTCTCGTTGGTTGGTAGTATGGTGTAGATAAAGGGGAGGATGGGTTAAATCCGTGTCCCCCATGGGAGAACAAACATGAACAAAGGAACAGAATTGAACCCACTTTCAAGGACTAACCTAAGGAGTTCAAAACTGCAGGAGGCTTCAGAACCTTAAATCTTCTAAAATTCATTCTAGTGTATAGGGGGGAAGGACATGCTTAAAATGATTGTGCTACTTGGGCCTTGTGGTAGATCTCATTATTGTTCCCACTAGGGTACAATGTACTTCTTGCAACCAGGTCAGCTTGGCCATAGGACTTGCTTCAACCAATAGGAAGTGCTAACGCCACAGCGGGGCAACAGATTCCAGGGCAGTTGTGTGATTTGGCTCTACCTCTTACCCTTTCCCTTCCACCCCAGTAATGATGTTGTGTCCCAAATGCGGCTGCTCTTTTAGTCTGCTTCCCGGCAGGAGAAGGGCTATGGAGAGAAGCCACAGCAGTGAAGTACAGCTGCCAACATGGAATTGTGCAAGAAATGAACGCGTGTTGTTATACGGAGATTTGGGACTGGTTCATCACCACAGGAAGGTGGATTAATACAGGCTTTCAGGAGGAATGCGTCCTCCAAGTGAGAAGGTTTTTCTCACTGTTCTTTTATTGATCTGATTTTTAAGAAGAGGATTTTTGCGTCCAACAGCATGCTACACTATCCTCAGAATAGTGTGCATCCTTTATTGTAACTGGCACTTTAACAGATTTAGAAAGTTAACATTAAAAGTCATCCCGGTGCCACCCATTTTGCACACCATAGGGCTCTGTGTCAGAATGTTAAGAGTGAAGTCATGGAGACATTTGAATGGCCAGTAAAGTTACTTATTTGTCCCTAATGACATCTTCTGGGATTTACTGATGGAGGCATTTTGCATTTTTCAATTACAAGTGTGAAAATATTCTTTGTGGCCAATTTTGCTAGGGTTAGTACTTCTTTGCAAGGTTCTTTCTGCACGTCACAGAAAATCAACATTAATTAAATCAACTCATTTCCCAATGGTTTAATTTAGCACACTACTTATTTCTCCATGGTGTGAATCTGTTTCTTTTTTTCCCTCTGAGCTCTAGAAAAATGAAGTTCCTTGAATCAGAGGAACATAACCTTTCATCAATTATGGCAAAGTAGCAACCACTAAGACATTGTTTGTTGTTGTTCTTGTTGTTTCTGGTTCGCTTTTATTTATGGAGTGAAAGCTACTTCAAAATTTTCTTAGTGTAGCCATCTGGTCAAGCAGGGAAAATTTAACAGAGAAGATTGTCTTTCTTTCAGAACCTTGAAGTCATTGCGCTAATCTGAACATTTCTGCATTTTCCATTGTCCACAAACCTGCCCTCATTTGTCTTTCCACATTTGCCTCATTCCTTCCTTCAGCAAACACTTACTGACTACATGCTAGGTACTATTCTACACTTTACAGTTAAAGTGGAGAAGAGGAACAGCACCCTGTTCTCTTGGACTTAACCTTCTTAAACATTCTTAGAAAAAGGTACACTTCACTAGAGGGAATAGAAAGCCCAAAAGCTAGGAGGCAAGGCTGAATTGAAAGCTTGTGAGGAATGGCCAGGAGGCAATGCTGAGGGAATGAAGTTAAAAAGGGGAGAATGTTTCCCCACTTTAGTGTGACCACATAGTTAAAGCGAGCTAGAATTAAGTATTTCTTTTCCCCCACAGAGGTTAAGTTCTGATAAAATCTCAGCAAGTTAGACTCTGGTAAAAAAAAATTTTTGCTGAAGGCTGCTGGCCTTGTGAAGAAGAGTGCTCTAGTGTGTTTAAGAATGGTTCCTTTTCAGGTGAGTACTAGCATTATTGGGGAGATCACTTTGTAAGTCACATAAATGTCTAATCACGATGCTGTATACCCGAAACTAGTATAACACTGAATGTCAATTGTAACTGAAAATTTAAAATTAAAATAATAAATAAATAAAAGAACTGCAAAGGGAAAAATAAGAAAGAAAGAAAATGGTTATTTCTCCATTCCTTCTGCATGAAGCAAGGGGGGTTTTCCTCCGATATTAACAGAGCTCCTGGAGGTCACACTCACCAAAACCTGCCCCACACCCCCCAAAATTGGGTCAGGGATGACTTTAAGTGAATTTCTAAATTGAAGTTCAAATATTTGAATGTTGATGAAAGAGAAGTGCAGTGTTTCCACCTGGGTAACAAGTAGGTTAATAGTGTTATTACTAGAAATTCAGGATCATAAAGGGAAGCTGGTTTTGAGGGAAACTATGATGCTCTTTCAGTGTGGAGCATAATAAAACCAGTAGTATTCCTATTTTTCTCTAACATCAAGGATAATTCACTGAAGCATGTTTACACAAAGCACACAACCTCCTCCCTCTAATACTTTTCAAGTAGACCTGGCTCTCTATTAGATCCACCCAATGATGGTTCCAGCCAACATCTCCCGGTCAAGCCTCTTGGCGACCATGAAGCTCTTGGCAAGGACCCCTTCCACTGGCCACTACTTCCAATCATGTCAGTGTGAGTTTCCATACAGCAGCTTCCAGCGGCCACTCACGTTGTCGCAGACCCTCCTACTGATGAACACCGACTGCTCCAGGTGATTGCCAGCAGCTCCTGATTTCTATGTCCATGAAATTTCTTTACATTCTAAAACATTCCGTTTTAAAGGACCTCAATCCCAAACTCCCCTCAGAAAGGCTTCTGGTTTCCCTCAGTGGCCAAGGCGAGCATTAAACTTCCGACACAACTCCTCTAGGCCAGCACTCAGTAGGCTCCCTAGGAAACCCCTTGAGGTGGTTACAATGCCACACTATCTTTCAAAGCCCTTTATGATCTCCGCTGGCCACTCTACATACCTCTGGAAGAAAGTCCTGTAGACAGAGATGCTGGGCTTCTGGGTAGAAAGACTAACAAGTATTTTCTTATTGTGGGGTCTTCTATGTACTCCAGTTAGCAGAGCAATCTGTGTGTAGGGGAGGTCACTAAATAACCCTGTTTGAAACAGTGCAACAGAAAGACTACCACAATGTAAGCAGAAAATTTGCAAAGACTCATACCAAAAAGACGGAAAGCCACCGAATATTGCATAACTGAACTAAGAATGTATATATTACTCAGGACTCCATTCCTGATGCCCTGCTCACTATTCTTCTTTTGCTGTTTACCAAGGCTGAACATGTGAACCGACTTTCCTAGGACCCTAGCAGAGTCCTCGTCTTTCCTAGAAGTGACCTCTCAAAGGTTGCACTATAAGGTCCTTTACTCCTTCCTCAAATCTGGGGAACTGTAGTGTTTGGCTCATACTCTACATGTGGCCCTTGTCTCACCACATCTCTACATCAAGGCATCTATGCAAGAAATTGCTCCAGACCTCTCAGAACTCTTTACATAAATATGCAAACTTGCCTAACAACCCTGAATTTAAAGTTATGAATGACAGGAAATAATCTTTGCATTGGGCTTTATCAGTTCAAATTATGGGTAAAGTTTTAAAACAAATAAAAAAGTAGAATTTTAAAAAAGCTGCCATGTAGAAAATATCTCCTAAGCCCTTAGATTTAGTGCCACTTTCAATATTTCATAGCAGCACACTAGAGAAGGTATAACAAATACTGAACACAGACCAAGAAAAAATTTAGCTAAAGAGGACTTCAGTCTGGGGAGAAAAATAAGGAGTTAGGTCGATTCTCATTTTTTAAAAATTCCTCTGGAATGATATAAAAGAATATTTGAAAAAGGAATAATAGTTTATCTTTTTTTAATGTTAAGGGTTTCAATTTCAAAAGACTTCAGTCCCAAGCATAGAATAAATCAGCATGAATTGGATTGAAAAGTGGAGAACAGTCATCATTTTAGCAGTGAATGAAGATGTATAAATTCAAAATTTTTATCATAAATTCCCAATTCAAATTACTCTACTGAATCTTGAATTACATATGGTTTGTGATAAATGTATCTCTATTTCCTAAATTCTTTTTTTTTTTTTTTTTTAAATTTTATTGTTGTTGTATTACATCCATCCCCTTTTTGCTCCCCTCTGTCCCCCCACCCACCCACCCATTCCCCCCAAAGTCAATCCCACCTGTTGTCCATGTCCATGATTCCTTTATACTAGGTTCTTGTCTAAGCTGCTCCCCATCTTTGCCTCTACCTCTCCCTCCCCCCTACCCCGTTCCCCTGACCACTGATGGCCTATTTCTTGTATTCATATACTTGGTTCTGTGTTGGTTGTTGTTAGTTTTGTTCATTATTGTCCCGTAAGAGGTGAGATCATATGATATTTGTCCTTCACTGACTGGCTGATTTCACTAAGCATAATACTCTCCAGTTCCATCCATGTTGTTGCAAAGGGTACAAGTTCCTTCTTTCTTTCTGCTACATAGAATTCCATTGTGTA
>PVIW01001208.1:0-30855 GCA_004026585.1 Noctilio leporinus
TGAGTTGTCTGTTCAGGTCCTTTGCCCATTTTTTAATTGGGCTGTCTGTCTCCCTGGTGTTGAGTCACATTAGTTCTTTGTATATTTTGGAGATCAGACCCTTGTCTGAGGTATCATTGGCAATTATGTTTTCCCATACAGTTGGTTCCCTTTGAATTTTGCTGATATTTTCTTTAGCTGAACAGAAACTTTTCAATTTAATATAGTCCCTTTTGTTGATTTGTTCTTTGATTTCCTTTGCCCTTGGAGAAGTGTCAGTAAACATATTTCTGCATAGGATATCCAAAAGTTTACTGCATATATTTTCCTCCAGGACCTTTATAGTGGCACTGCTTATGTTTAAATCCTTAATCCATCTTGAGTTTATTCTGGTGTATGGTGTAAGTTGGTGGTCTAGTTTTATCTTTTTGCATGTTGCTGTCCAGTTTTCCCAACACCATTTGTTGAAGAGACTCTTTTTACTCCATTTGATGTTCCTTCCCCCTTTGTCAAATATGAGTTGACCATAGAGTCCTGGGTTAATTTCTGGGCTCTCTATTCTGTTCTATTGATCTATATGTCTAGTCTTATGCCAATACCAGATAGTTTTGATGACAGTAGCCTTGTAGTATTGTTTGAATTCCTGTATTGTGATTCCTCCTACCTTGTTCTTCTTTCTCAAGATTGCTGTGGCTATTCGTGGGTGTTTTTGGCTCCATATAAATTTTTGAAGTATTTTTTTCTATTTCTGTGAAGTCTGTCATTGGTATTTTAATTGGGATTGCATTGAATCTGTAGATTGCTTTGGGTAGTATGGACATTTTAATGATGTTAATTCTTCCCATCCATGTACATGGTATATGCTTCCATTTATTTGTATCTTCCTTGATTTCTTTCTTCATTGTTCTGTAGTTTTCTGAGTACAGGTCTTTGACCTCCTTAGTTAAGTTGATTCCCAGGTACTTTATTTTTCTTGTTGCTATGGTAAATGGGATTTGTTTTTTCACTTCTTTTTCTGTTGTTTCATTATTGGTATACAAAAATGCTTTTGATTTCTGGATATTGACTTTATACCCAGCTTCTTTGCTAAATTTGCTTATTAGGTTAAGTTTTTGGTGAAGCCTATCGGGTTTTGTATGTACACTATCATATCATCAGCAAATAAGGACAGTTTGACTTCCTTCTTTTCAATTTGGATACCTTTGATTCATTTTTCTTCTCTGATGGCTATAACTAGAACTTCCAAGACAATGTTGAATAGAAGTGGAAAAAGTGTCTCGTTCCTGATCATAGGGGGAAAGCTTTCAGTTTTTGTCCATTAAGTATGATGTTGGCTTCAGGTTTCTCATACATGGCCTTTATGATGTTGAGGTGTGCTCCCTCTATTCCCATTTTGTTGAGGGATTTTTTTTATCATAAATGGTTGCTGTACTTTATCAAATGCCTTTTTCAGCATCTATTGATATGATCATATGGTTTTTATCTTTTAATTTGTTGATGTGGTGTATTACATTTATTGATTTACGAATGTTGTACCATCCTTGCATCCCTGGGATGAAACCCACTTGATCATGGTGTATGATCTTTGTAATACACTGCTGAATCCGGTTGGCCAATATTTTGTTGAGAATTTTAGCATCTATGTTCATCAGAGATATTGGCCTGTAGCTTTCTTTCTTAGTTGTGTCTTGCCCTGGTTTGGGGATTAAAATATCTTTCTTATGTATTTGCTGTTACCTTTTTATAACTGTTCACTTTTATAGGTTTACATCTGAACAACAGTATATCTAAAAATTATATTCTTCTTCTGAAATTATTTCTATTTCAGTCACAGATTTTATTTTTAAAAATCATCTGTTTATTTTGTGCATTTTCTTTAACTTATGTTAATTCAGTCAAGTCCATTCATATTTAAGAACAATATCTATAAAATAGAGGAGGAATTCTATATATAAAGGCAAGGTCTGTCCAATGTCATTTTTTCACTTTGGGGGTCTAGTCTCAGAGATGGTCACTTTGCTGGACAGAAACTAGAAGTCCTTTGTCTGGGTGCATTCAAATTCTGTAAAAGAAAGTGTTGATTCATAGCTCTTTGGCATTCTCACTGCACTGTAGCCCCAGTGTAGCCAGAGCCACTGTTTGTTTTCTCTGCTAACTCAGACAATGCTACCACCTCAATATAAATTTATGTAGGAAAATAATTGATAAAATTTCAATCCACCACAAATCTGTCATTAAAGAAACTATTCTAAATTCTTTGGTTGTAACAAATTCTGGTAGTGAAGTCAGTGATAGCTGGAAGCAAAATCAAGCCTGTAGCACAGAAATTAGATCTAGCTTGTTCTTCTTAAAGTTCCTTAAAATGCTCTAATCAGATTAAAATTATTAGTTGTTTGATTCATTTGTCTCAATAAACAGTGTAAATTTTTAATTACATAAATGTAAATTAGGTAGTATATTATGATATTCATTCTGTAATTCATAATTTCCACTTTGTTAAAATTTGTGTTTTGTTGGCCTTCAAGGCAACTACTTCTTTCTCTTCTCCCTCTAATTTCCTGTTTTTAGTACTGATGATTTTTGCCAGCTTTTGTATGTGTATGGCTAGAAACATATTTTACTGAAGGTTTTAAAATAATTATTCATGGAGGATCTATTCTAAGTGCTAAAGAATAATCTAGCTTAGTGTTCTTTCTTCTTTCTCTTTTTCCCATAGATATACACACTTATCTTTCTGTCTATATACCATTTCTCCCTCTTTCTCGTAGATATATTAAATAAATATAAAATATAGCAATACAAATCTCTGTGAGCCAATATCAATATAATTAAAACAGTTTCTGAGGCTGATGCTTTCAGGATAGACCTCATATAGTTCCTTTTCACCCTTTAAAATGTAGTAAAATTATAAAAAATAAAAATAAAAAGTGAACCAATTTTTCTTGATAATAGAAGCTTACTCCTGTAAAACCAACAATTTCAATTTTATTTTTACCTTGTTTACTTTCTAGGTAATAATAACATTTAAAATGGATTAAAAACTGCCAAAACACAAACGTTTTGTTCTTCCTAAAATGACTATGATAGAGATAGATACATTCAGACATGTAACCATTCATGAAGTTTAGTTAAACACATTAGAATATAAAACCTGAAAAACCTAAATAGTGCTGTAATAACTGCATTCTAATTCCTTATCTGTTAAATAAGACAGATGAAAAAGGACAAGAACCATGATTTTACTCATATGTGGGATATAAAACAGAAACCAACAAATAAACAAACAAAACAAAGAAACAAAAAACCTGAAAACCTTCATAGGCACAAACAACAATGTAATGGTGACCAGAGGGGAGGTGAGTTGGGAAAAGATAAAGAGAGTAAGGGGGCCAAATATACCGTGACAGAAGGAGACCTTGGATGGTAAGCAAACAACGTAATACACAGATGATTTATTATATAATTGTACACTTGAAACTTAGTTATTTGCTAATGTCACCCCAATAAATTTAACAAAGTTGAAAAATTACAAGTTCATGTTAAGCAATTACAAAACCCTTGATGAGGAAATAAAAAATAGTTAAATGATAAAAATTTATTTTTTCTTTAATAATTTACAATTTTCTTTTTAGGTCTAAATATTTTCAGTATATAAAATGTCAATGAGAAGTTAGTAAGAGTGTAGAAGGCATAGACTCATTCATTGTTTAAATGTAGGCCTTACAAAACACTTTGTGGTAGTTTCAAAGCATTTGAGAAACTAGTTCAAATATTTAGAAGTTGCTTGAAGTGTCAGAATATAATTGATTTTTTAACCATTTTATTATATACCATTTAATAATTCTACAAAATTCAGATATCAAAATGAAAGAATCACTCCATCCTCAACTATTCTGAAATGTGTTAGTGATTAAATAACCAAATAAAACCTACAGAAGGGAGTCCAGTCAGCAAACTTAGTTTGGAATCTAAGTCTAAGCCATTAATTTCATTAATTCTAAACATTATCCAGCCATATATAATACAAAACCTATAATACAAGTATTTTTATTTTAGTGTGTTTTAATTTCAATCTTCTATTTTAATTTTGTTTCGTTTCATTTACCACATCATTAATAATGTATACCAAACTTGAGGATCCTGGTTTTGGACACCTGCCTTTCACTCAGTTAACTCTCATGCAGAACAGAGAAATTAATTCTTAATACGCACTAGGAAAACATACATGCATAAGACAAATGTTCCCTGGCTTACTTCAATGGCATAAAGATTTGAAAAAGATAACTTTGGTTATTATAATTAATAATTACCATAAATACACTTCAAGTATTAAATACTTCTAAGTATTTTCCTTTTTTGAAATGTATTTTATTGATTATGCTGTCACAGTTGTCCCAATTTTTTTCCCTTTGCTCTCCTCTACCCAGTATTCCCCTACCCTCCAGCAACCCCACCCTCTTAGTTCACGTCCATGGGTCATGCATGTAAGTTCTTTGGCTTTATACTGTCCTATATTATTCTTAACTTCCTATTTCCCTATCTATTTTGTACGTTTTGAACTCTGCATCTGTTACATTTACTATCTACTCACCGCTTAGTTCTCCCGCTGGAACCTTGATCTGTTTCCTTTTTTGGGGTGCCATACTTTTCTGTCTCCTCAACTAGACAGGTTCCTGTGTTTGCCTCTGTGTCTTACGTAGAGCCGTCACACCTGTTATGCTGTAAAGACATAACAAAGATCTTAGGTATTGCATTATTCAGTACAGGCCATTTGTTTTACCACTTGTGGTATTGTCTGAGGGGGAGGGGTCTGAGAGGGAACAACGCTGCTTGCTCAGCACTTGCCCTCTTTCAAGGCACTTCTCCCACTTCCCATATGGGACTGGCACCTCTCTAGCTATTGCTCTGGTTGTGGTCGCCAGAGTCTGTGGACGTTCTAGGACCATGGAGGCATCTAAATAAACAGACTTTGTTGAGAGACCAGGAGTTTCTTTCTCCACCCCAATCCCCATGACTTTCACAGTCAGAAGCAATGAGGCTTTATTTTCCCTGGTGCTGCAACCTGGAGCCAAGCAGTCTGGTCTGGTGCCAGGAACATTCACCAGGTGTCCCTACTTTTTTTAATGTGTGGCTGGGCTTTCTGCTCACAGATCCCAGTCACTTTCCTGCTGCAACCGTTGAGCTGTCAAGTTGCACCACCAAACTGAGTCCTCTCTGTCCCAGCTCCACCCCTCCTACTTGTGTAGATGAGTATTTCTTCTTTATATTTTTATTTGTTAGACTTCCATGTACCTCAGTTTTCTGGAGTTTCTGATTGTCTCTAATTTTAAGATAGATATATTCCTTCTTAGTTGTGAAGGGAGACACAGCGTGTCTACCTATGCCTCCCTTTTAGCTGGAGGTCCTCTTATACTATTCTTAATATTCACCTGTCTATTTTGTACCTATCAATTATGCTTCTTAATCCCTGTACCATTTCCCTATTTCTTCCCCTTCCCCCTCCCAGCTGATAACCCTCCACAGGGTTCCTATGATTCTGTTCCTATTTTGGTTGTTTGCTTAGTTTGTTTTTATTTGTTTAGGTTCTGTTGATGCTTGAGAGTTTGTTGTCATTTTAATATTTATAATTTTGGTCTTTTTCTTAAGTCCCTTTAACATTTCATATAATTAGTTGGTTAATACTAACTCCTTTAGTATTACTTTGTCTGCGAAGCACTTTATCTGCCCTTCCATTCTAAATGATAGTTTTGCTAGATAGAGCATTCTTTGTTGTAGGTCCTCACTTTTCATCATTTTGAATACTTCTTGCCAGTCCCTTCTTGCCTGCAAGTTTCTTTTGAGAAATCAGCTGATAGTCTTATAGGCACCCCTTTGTAGGTAACTCTCTTCTTTTTTCTTTTAAGATTCTTACTTTATCTTTAATCTTTGGCATTTTAATTATGATGTGTCTTGGTGTGCTCTTCTTTGGGTCTAGTTTGTTTTGGACTCTGTGATTTGTATGCCTATTTCTGTCACCAAATTTGGGAAGTTTTTCTTCATTATTTTTTCTCATAAGTTTTCAGTTTCTTGTTTTTCCTCTTTTTGTTCTGGCATCCCAATGATTTGGATATTGGTACATTTGCAGATGTCCCCGAGTGTCATTATACTATCCTCACTTTTTTTAATTATTTTTTTCTTCTTGCTATTCTGGTTGAATGCTTATTTCTTCTTTATGTTCTAAATCATTGACTTACATTCCAGTTTCCTTCTCTTCACCATTGGTTCCATGTGGATTTTCCTTTTTTTAACTTAGCGTAGACTTCACTTCTCTTCTGCATTTGCCATACTTGTCAAGCATATTTGTCAAGTCTGTGAACATCTTTATCACCAGCGTTTTGAATTCTGCATTTGTTAGGTTGAGTATCTCCTCATTGCTTAGTTCTCTCACTGGAAACTTGATCTGTTCCCTTTTGGGCTATACCTCTCTGTCTCCTCAAGCTGCTGTGTTTGCCTCTGATCTTGGGTAGAGCTGTTGCACCTGTTACCTTAGAAGTGGCAGAACCTTAGGTATTTGTCAGTGTGGGGCAACTGGTTTTACCATGTTGTGGTTCTGTATGTGGGGGAGGGGTCTGAGAGGGAACAATGTCACTTGCTCAGCACTTGCCCCTTTTCTAGGCTCTTCCCACTGGGAGTGGCACCTCTAGTTTTTGCCCTTTTTGTGGTTCACAGAGTGGGCAGATCTGTGGATGTTCTAGGACCATGGGGCACACTAAACAAATAGACTCTGATGAAAGACAGGCAATTTCTTCTCTGCCCCAACTCCCACTGGTTTTTACAGTCAGAAGCAATGAGGCTTTCTCCAACCCCTGCCTCACCCCCCCCCCCCAGCACTGGACCCAAGAGCTGTGTAGTCTGATCTGGTGCTGGAAGTGCTCCCCAGGTATTCCTCCTTACTTTTTAAAAAATATGTGACTATGCTTTCTGCTGGATGGCCACAGCTGCTATCGCTGCTGCCACCACATGGTGTCCTCTGTGCTGGCTCCACTCTTCCTACCTGTCTGGATGAGTATTTATTTATATATTTGTTTGTTGGGCTTCCATGCAGCTCAGTTTTCCAGAATTTCTGGTTATCTCCAGTTTTGAGGTAGTTGTATTCTTTCTTAGTTATGGAGGGAGACACAGCATGTTTACCTACGCCTCCATCTTGGCTGAAAGTCCCATCTATTATTAATGAAAGTCCAGTGAGATAGGTTATCACTATTTCTCCTTTATTGAAACATTAAGTAATTTGATTGAAATCATAGGAATGTTAAGTGAAAGATTTGGATATTTGAATGTAGACTTGATACTGAAAAAAATATAAAAATGACAAATCATAGCAAATTCAAAACAGCTTTGGCAAGAGAACTGTGACTTACAAGAAATTTAAAAGTTCCAGAATTTTTAAAAATGAGCATAAACCAAAGATCTAACTCTGTGCTGAATTCTCAGGTATTATATGAGTCAATTTATGATGCATTTCTACCTATACTTTACATACCTGCACTGATTCATTTTTATTTTCTGTCTCCTACCTTTTTCTCTCCCATTTGTATAATCTTTACATTTATTCACCACATACAAGTGGGAAACATTTTCAGTATTATATTTCTCTTTTTTATCTAATAAAAATTTTACATTATCAAGTCAATGTGTATATTGAAATCAAAGGCAGGTAGAAATCTGTGTTCTGAGAAAAGCTTCAAAGGTACTGTTATAAATGTAACTCTTAAGGAAAGGGAAACTGGGTGGTAAGTGTGGAGAAAGACTAATTATCAACAACATCATCTAGAGATTAATGCCACAATTAGAGAAAATTTTACTTAATTTGGAGCCATCATGCATTAAAGTTAAGATGGAACAAGAAAATTAGTACCAGGTCAATGTTTATCAGAGCATGAGAGGTAAAAGTAAAAGACTAGATTTTGTACCGGAAGGAATATTGCTATGAAATCTCTTTCACATGGTGCCTGGAGCCTGAAAGGAAGTAGGTGAATGTTATTTACAAAAGCTGCACTAGCCTGAAAAAAATATTCATGAGTCATGAATTGTTATATTTGTGTAAACTACATATTTTCAGTAAATTATAATAAATTTAAGATTTTCAGAATGGAACTATTTTTCCTTACCTTTAATGGTACAATTTTCTAAACCATTTTGGTATAAAAAATATTTTATTTTTTTCCACTAATATTTAGTATGATTTGTGTTTTTCACATTTCATGTTCTGTTAATATGTTATTAGCAGACATTATTTTCTTAGAGCTTTTTTATGTTTCTCTTTTGAATAAAAAGCAAATATTTTTGTCATCTTAGATATATGTTTGAAATTTTTGTTTACCTAGTACAACAAAAGCCAGCATCAGCAAATACCGCAAAGTATAAAAAGGCACTTCATATAAAACTTTCAGCCTCTTTGGAGCTCACTAATTGCATAAGTGCTTCCTAGTTTACATATAAAGGTATAAAACTAATTTTTTAATTCTTCTCATTCTTCTCATTATGTAGTACATTTAAATATGAATTTTTGTATTTCCTCTTTTATTAGTAGTAGTCATTTTGGTAACTCATTACCTGGCTCTACATTGTTCTTGTTTCCATATCAGATAACTCAGGGTTTTTTTGAAAAAGCAGAGTTAAAAATATAACATACTCTACACTCTTATTTAAATAAATCAGATAATTGTTATATATTTTTCTTCTCCTACATATATACTGTAGTTGAAGTGACTAGTGTTAAGTATGACTGTGAAATGCTAACTCTACATACCTGATGAATCTAGGGATTTTAGCAGTTATTATAGCAGCAAATGGACATGTTCTTATAAAAACTAGAATTCACAGTCATTTACACTTTGTTAGTCAAAGCGTGTTTTACAACTGTGTTAATGCCACCAACTAAAGTTGATTTAAGAGTGATGATTTTTTAAGGTAAGACTTTCATAATAATTGATGCAAGAGAGACCCCTAGCAGCGTCTGCACATGCTGAATGCTTAAATCAATACCACTGGCTTTGTTCCCAATTAACAGGTATATCTACATTGATTAATTCTTTTTCTCAAAAAGAAAGGAAATAATTGCACAAGGGGAAGTCACCCTGACTTTTCCAAATGTTGATGAATGATGTAATATTTGCAAAAATATAGGAGTAGTGCTATGTGTATTCACCCAGTCCTGCCTACCCAACCTAAATGGATGGAGTCATAGATGACAATAAAACACAATATGGATGTTAGTTGGAATGAAAAACTACTTGTCTGGGAACCATAATCCTAAAAACTCAAAGCCTTGATCATTTGCCTCCTCTGCCTATAAATTTGCAAAAGAGATATGCAAAAAGAGATATATAAGACATAAATCTTCCTGATCTTTTGGAATTAATGCATGATATCCCAAATTTTTCAGAGAACCTTGAGCAGTCACTGAATGCAGTTTCTAGCAATAGGCTGAGTGGTCCTCAGGTGCCCTGAATCTGGATTCTTTACATTGTCATATGAAAGGTAAACAATTCCAAGGTAAAATAAATCAAAGAGGATGAAAGCAATAAGAAATACACCAGAATCACCCAAACCTTCTGCAAGATAAGGTTTCTTCTCAAATGACAAGGGCAGACTAAAATCTTCTTTTAATACTGTCCAGATGGATGATACAGAAACATTACAAAGAGAGATGAGGGGAGAATAAGTTCACAGAACCAGTGGCTCAATATATACCATTCACAGTGAGCTAACCCATATTCCCAACAAAGGATGGAAGGAAGATGAAATCTTCCTGAAATCTTATACTGTCCCTACAAGCCAAAACTTCCCTATTTTTTGTTCTGTATTTTGAATCCATTCAACTCAAAATTCAGACTGTTTTCAACCAGGAATATAACTATAACCTTGAAGGAGGGAGTTCCACACTATTGAGTATCAGTAAAGTCTTACCTAAACCTTCCCAAGTTGTCTTTTCTTTATTCTCATTGATGTATATGTATCTCACCTAGAAAAATGGCATATACAATTTAGCCACAGAGGCCTCTAAAACATAAGAGGACATTGATTAACTTTGCTTTAAAGCTATCTTGATTTATGCCAACCCATTTGTCTACCTAAGCTCCCTATGTAAGAGTCACACAATGGATATAATGTCAGAGCATGATACCAGAAATGTAGTGTTTGGGATTTGTCTCTGCTCCATCACCATTGCCAGTGTGAATCTCTTGCATTTTCAAGTGAACCTATTAATTTTACAGTGAAAATAGTATGTAAAATATGTGTGTGAGATAGTTTATTACACACACACACACATCTCCCCCACTCAATTTTCTTCTTATTCATGCTCAGTGCAAACCAGAGAAGTCTCACCCAGCTGCCTATTTGGAGTCAGCCTCCTTCAGTTAGCAGCTTTATCATCTTCTTTAGAGATAGCTCCTTTCACTCACTCACCACTGAGTTATTCTAACTCAAATTTTCTCATGATCCTCTTAAGAGCAAGAAGAGACATAATATAACAACTACAGCTCTCCATACCAGGGAAAGGGTGCTTAGAAAAGTTAAAAAAATGCAAAATTGTGTGAATTAACAGTTGCTTATAATCCAAACATTAGTTTCTTCTTAAAGTATAATTGTTCAGCACATCAATACATTAGAACCAAAAATAATCCAATCTAGAGTCATGTAAGAGAAATTATTTAGTTTCTTGCTTTATTAATAATTTTAATGATCAAGCAGTCAGGAGTCCAACCAAAGCCCGGAGCACTATGTCATCCCATGTGGCTCCCTGGACCCTTATATTCCACATCAGACACATGTTCTCTGTTCTAAAATAATATAACAGGTTTTTAGGAGAGGTTTACAGGTTGCTACAAACAGCAAGGAAAGTTTAGGTAGTGAATCATCTATGTCCTATACTCCAGATAATTGTATAGTTTATGTGACATTTGCCATAAATTATGTTTGTTTACCTAAGCAATTCTAATCCAGGGACATTAAGATTATTGCATAGATAATGACTAGTATCATTAATCTATTTACCCAGACATTCAATTATCATGTGTACAAGGAGATTACACCAGGTCACCTGCCTTTTTCTTTTCTCTAAAGTGTCCCTTTACCCACCAATCATGAAAGAAATTAATCTCAGGTCAGTTGTTATAATTTATTTCCTGACTATTCTATCATGTGATCTTGATAAGTTTGCCCTTATTACAGTTTTAAAAGATATTCTACAACATTTTTGGCAATAATTTACCCTAAAGAATATGTTTACTAGCTGCTAGATGATCACCAGGATTTGGACTAGCCAATGAGAATATTCTTTTTATTAAGTATGTCACTTACAACAATATCCCTCCAGAGGCCTTTTGATATTCTTTGACCAAATTGTTTACTTTTTTCCCTCCACCATTCAGTTATTTGAACCTACTTACATGTGTTAATGGAGGCATTTGTTTTTATCTATAATTTTCTATGGCCACATTCACATTTCCCAGGTGAACCATTTCCATAGGTATTTTATAAAATGAACTTCAAACAAACTGCTGCTCTTTCCAAAAATATTTTCTTATCCTATACATCATCACTGAAATAGTCAGATTTGTATTTCATTCTATCAGTATACTTACAAATCCTTTGATACAACATGTACCTGAAACAAAGAAAGTAATTTTTGATATACCATGTTGCAATTAAAATCATAATGCTATTCCTGCCCAATAGTCATGACATTTTCCTATGCACTATATATTCCAGGTGTCCAGGAAGTTGAATAGAAGCCACTCTTCAGTAAATTGGATTTTTAACCAGTTGTGGACATAATTGCATTTTACATATCATGGAACAACATTCATAGACACTGGCTCTTCAAGCACGAAGTTATATACTACTAGTGTATAAGACTAGGGAGCTCTAGCCACACCCCATATAGTTTTACCTATAGGTCAATGTGTTAAATAAATAATGGCATGAACTTAATGTGTCTCTACTCATCAAAAGGAAGTTACCTATACAGATGGCATTTCACCACCATAAAAAGTAATAGTCCATTGAGGCAGAGATGGATAGAGAGGAGGTAGCATTGTTACTCTCCTAAAGTAGATCTGTTCAATACCACTTAACCTGCCACATTATATCTGCTGTTTTACCTTCCAGAAGTATCTGCTTACAGAGGTTTGCAGGTATGTCCTGAAAGTATTGAGCCAATGTCAATATGTAATTAAAAGTTTGTGCGACCGATACTTTTGGGACAGACGCCATATATCAGATTGTCAAGTCAGAGATCTTATCCAGTATCAAGCTTTATTCAAGAGACACAAGTGAAGCAGGCAGAGATCTAAGACTTCACATTCAGCACATTACATGTATCCTCTGACCCAAAGTAGTAGATGAGATCACTAATGTGCTTCATTAATCATCTCATGCAGCAATGAATATTTAGTGTATGAAATATTACCACCTTGTATACTCCAAAAGATATAAAGTTTATGAAACATTCTCCAAAGTGCTATATATCATCAATCTATATATTCTAAGTGTGTTTACTATATAAGGTCTGTCCAGAATGTATCCGGCTATGTACTATGAAAAATAGACATTTATTGAAGAATATACACGGTACAAGAAGCATTGTATGTAGGACAATGGCATCTCTGTCCCCTTCAAAATAGGCACCTTGGGACCTCACACAGTCTCCCAATCACCATCAGCTGCCCCATTATGTTTTCCTGAATCTCATCGACAGTCTAAAATCTCTTTCCTTTCAAAGGTGATTTTAGTTTTGGGAAAAGCCAAAAGTTGCAGGGCACCAAATCTGGACTGCAGGTGGGGCTGAGTCACCCATGTGATTTGATATTTTTACAAAAATCTCTGCACAAGATGTGATGCAGACACATTGTCATGTTGAAGCTGCACAATCTTGTTGTCCATGAATGCAGCCTTCTGAAACATCCAAATAGTTTCCACAGAGGAATGTTCAAGCTTAATGCAAAATTTGATGCAGATTAGTTGCTTTACTCACTCAGTCATTTGGAATGTGACAGCCATATAGTACACATGCTCACTATTGGCATCTACCACCCCCACTGACTAGTACAGTGAAGTCATCATTGTTCATGAATGCACATTCCAGTCCACTCTCCTTGGCTGCCAGGTTACATCAGTGTTGCACAAACCACTCTCATTATGTTAACAATGGTTGAACTTTTTCCAGTCAGACCTGTATAGTACACAAGTATATCTCCTAAACGGAAGACATACTATTAGAAGCATTGCATAAGTAAGTACTTATCATCCTCACAAAAATCATTAGTCCACTTAACTAGAGGTCCAGTTACCATGTTTAGAAAGAGATTACACTGTGTTACCAGGTTTTGTTCTTTTCCTGAGGAGAATTTCTCTGGTTACTAGGGAAGAAAAGATCTAGATTATTTCAATATTTTCCTGCCACTATAATTAACTATAAATATTTAATACAAAATATCACTTATGATGGACATTATAACAGAAAAGGGGAAAAAGTTATTTGTTTAAGCTTTGCTAGCCATTGGTGTCCATAATCCAGCATATTAGATCCCACACTTATCTCAGATTTAAATTTGTTAAGGGACAAATAGGCTCTAAAATCTAAGAATAAAGAAATTGACCACCCATTGAAACCACCTTCTATGAGATTGCAGTCTGAAGCACAATTGCACTGTTGCAGAATTTTTAATATATTCATAATATATTAAATATAATATTAAACATATTAATATTAACATATTAATACATTTGCTAAACTTAATGTAATTATTTCCCTATTTTACAACTTCCATGCACACACACATATCTATGTATGCATATATGTCAGTATAAACATACATATATATTACAGACATTACAATAGCTATATAAAAGATATGTAATATATGAGTATTATATGTGTGTATGCATATATAGTAAAATTTTTATTTATAATTTTTCAGAGAAGGGGGAAGGGAAAGAGGGAGAGAAGGAGAGAGACATCAACGTATGGTTGCCTTTCACCTGCCTCCAGTTACAGACCTGGCTGGAGACCTGGCTTAAAACCTGGTTATGTACCCTGACTGGGAATTGAACCAGCAACATTTGGGTTCGTAGGCCCGGCACCTTATACACTGTGCCACTAGCCAGGGCCTGTATATATATATATATATATATATATATATATATATATATATATATATATTTTTTTTTTTTTTAATTTTATTGTTGTTGTATTACATTCATCCCTTTTTTGCTCCCCTCTGTCCCCCTCCCCACCCACCCTTTCCCCCCAAAGTCAATCCCACCTGTTGTCCATGTTGTATATATATTTTTAATTAAATTTTTATTCTCTGCCTTGGCCCTGTGGTTTATAATCACAGAGTAAACTGAACATGAGGCTTGCCTTAGGACTACCTCAAATTTTCCCAGTTGGTTAGATTCAGAACAGTAAACTCTCCATGTCTCTAAATTTCACCCCTTCTCAATCTTCTATTTTCTTAGTATTTATCTCCAGTAGAATCCAAAATTGTCTTCTATATGCCTGTGCAGAAAATAGAAATCCCTATTTTCTAGGATCTGGTATTCCTTAGGCTTTGAAATCCTACTTTCCTGGAGACATATCCCTTGTACTCTCAATTGACCAAAGGCTTGTAATCTGGTTTAAAATTTTTGAAGGTAGCTGTTAGTCTTGTTGATGTATCTCAATCTGTGCCCCTAGGTTGCTGGCACCTCCCCAGACCAGTAATACTCCCCAAATAATGTCTATCCTTCCAATTGGCAATTACTGTTTCAGTGACCAAAGAGACTTTCCTCTTTCTGACCTCATTTAGCAACTTTTACAGTATCAACATCAGTTTAATTTAATTTACTACTTTTTTACTTCAGCAGTAAGATTCAATTTTTTTCTCAGTCTCCCTTCCCCATAATTACACATTTTCTTTAATTTTTAAAAGTTATGTAAAGCATTATTATTATTCCAAAGGCTCAAAAGATCAAATTTAAAGAGAGGATGATACCATAATAATATGGAGTTAGGCAGTGAAAAGCCGGTCTAAAAGAAGAATGGTAATTCAGAAGAGAGTTGTTACCCATGTGGTACCCAGCAGGGAAGCCTCCAATGTCTCTAAAACAGCATAACAAAAAAAAAAAAAAGGAGAGAGAGGGAGGGAGGGAGGGAAGGAGACAGAGAGAGAGAGAGAAAGAGAGAGAAAGAGAGAGAGAGAGAGCGAGCGAGCATTGGATCATCTGCCCAACCAAAGGACTCCAATCCTGTATGCATCATTAACTGCCATGTGAAATTGGTGGGTGGAGAATAAATGACAGCAAATCAAGTTCAGAGTTCTGATTATTGCACGGAACTGGACACTTTAATCTCCTAATAGAGAGCTTTTTGTAACATAGCAGTTTCTTAAGAGTAAGCAAATAGTAGAGAATCCCTAAGAGCTGCCTATGTTTTATCTAAGGGCAAGAAAAGATGTTCCCCATTAAGAAGATTGCTTAATGGGAAATGAAAGACAAAATTTAATTTCCTTAAGCCTACTTGAAGAGTAATTTGAAAAAGATCTTATTAACAATATCTAAATACCATAAAGTCACATGCTGTGTATCAATCATCTATATACTGGTTTGCCTGGTGCCCTACTAATAACAAAATTCTTTAGAAAGCATTATAGGTACCTGTAATAAGAAAATCATTTCCCACTTCCTACCCGTTGAGAAAACATTACATATAATTGGAGTAGGTTGACATATTTACCAAGGATAAATTTTAATTTAATGTTAATCCATTTCATAGGAGAAAGTAAGGCATAATGTGAATGAACTGTTTATCTATAATACTTCAAGAGTAATAGGCATAAACTCAAGAAAACCAAGTTTTAGGCAATAATCCTAATGAGTAGATAAAGATGTATCAGCATGATCCGGGAACCTCTGGGCATCCAGCAAATTGGCCATATGCTAATTTCTCTGTCAGAGTTGTTTCCAGAAGCTAAAATGTAGCTCGCCTGGGAAATGCTTGTGCTATGCCCCACAAACCTGGTGTATTTGTACCATCTAGACATTGGGAGACGGTGAGTCAGACCCAGGAGGAATTTTCACAATTCCCAGTAAAGAGTAATTCTGTTTTATAAATTACTGATTATCAAGCAAGTAGCTAATCTCTAGGACCGCTTTTCTGCCTTCATATTATTCATTGTGCAAAAGCCCTAGGAAATGTTAAGAATAAACTATGCATGAACCCCAAACCCACTCTTTTCATTAATGATTGGTATTTATATAGAACTTCAAACTATATACTTTCCAAGACACATTTGTGCTTTATTGTTCCAAAAATAATTTTACCTAGTAGACAGACAAGTGTTTTTGACTTGGGCTAAGATACTTTCATTCATGTAATATTTATTGCATAATTCTTAAATACAAAAAAAATGATGTGAAAGAAAAATACTTTGTCATTAGTAGCTACCACAGAGACCTAGCTGGTGGCACAGTGGATAAGGTGCCAGCCTATGAACCCAAAGTTTGCTGGTTCAGTTCCCCAGCCAGGTTGCAAGCCAGGTCTCCAGTCAGGTCTGTGGCTGGAAGCAGGTGAAACGTAACTATACATTGATGTTTCTCTCCCTTTCTGCCTCTCTCCCTTCCTCTCTCTGGAAATAATAAATAAAATCTATATATATATATTTAAAAAAGGTAGCTACAACAAATATGCAAATACCTACTAAGACTAATATCAGTCAGTCTCAACAGGGGAATTGAACAAAATAGTGTGGAAGTAAGAGAATGATGGGGTAGTCTAGGAAAAGCTTTCTAGAAGAGATTTTTGGTTAAAGTTTAAAAGAATGCAGAACTTTACAGAGAAAGAATGAGTAAAAGAGACATTCCAGGCACAGGGAATACCACTATTTACTACCAAAAATGATGAAGCTCCTCTCAGTTATCTAGAGGACATATATACTGATGCAGTAGGAGCCTTGATCTGCTGGTTTGGCTCCTGTTTCATTTTCCTACAACTTCAAGTTCATTTTGGGCCTAAGAAGGTTTTTCTAGGCTGGGAGCTATCAAGGGTTGAAAATGAATTAAGTTCAGTCCCCTGGAGTTCAATTTAGAGTCCTCAAGGGTGTCCTTGAAATAGTCTGGAAAAGTCTAACATTGAGATTCAATCTGGAGGAGTAGCACTGGGCCTGGAGGATCGCCCCCCAGAGTCATCTGTCAGTCAGTTACCATCTCCCAGTAGCTGACTGCAAAGGAGAAAGTAATTGGATGTCCACAGGGGACCACCTTCTGAAATTGCATTATTGATAAGCATCTGATTCTTTGCTGGTGTTAAGGAGAAAAGACAATCAGATCACAGAGAAAACCAGAGCTGAAAGTCCCTGAATACTATGATAAATTCTTCTATCCATATGTGTCCTGTGTGAAAATAGTTAATATTGAGTTCTCTAGTGTCAATATTCTTTTACTATTCTTCTGTCCTCTCATATTGCTTTAGCCTCATTACACATATGTCTTATAGAATCATCACTTGTTTATTTAATTTTAAAAGAAAGTAGACTCAAATTTTACTCTCTAGTATACATATATATTTTCAATTGATGTTTTTTTTCTATTACTGAAAGTCATTTTCTACTGTTTTTAAAGTTTTGAGTTTTTTTTAATGATTTTCATGTAAATCAGGAAAAAAGAACAAATGATAAACTGCCTGTCTCCTTTTCAGAATTAATTTTGATGTACAAAGGTTCACCGTGGCTCTCTTTTGCATAAGAAATATAATGTTTTTTGGCAAAATAGTAAGGCTTGAAATGGGGAAGTCTCAGTTTACTTCTGCAAATATAAAATATACCAATAGAAGTAAAATTGAGTACTTCATACTGCTAGTTTCAACGTTGCCATTAAAAAAGGTAAATTTTATTTTTTTATGAACTGCAGTATTGTATTCCATCTTCTTTTGCCCTTCACTTATTGTCTTCCTTTAATATTTTCATAAACAATAATAATTTTACCATGATTTTGTTTGATTACTTGCATATGATTGTGGGTTTGCTTAAGATTTTTTCTAAAATTGTACCCTTTTATCTTAGAACCATGTAATGTAATTTAAAAAAAAATGATATTGGGCAAAAAAAATGATATTGGAATCAGTACAAATGACTATATAATTGAAATACTGATGAAATGAAACAGTTTAATTTTCGAATACTCTCTTTTAAAGCCATTTTTCATTATTTAATTGTGAAATCAAATGAGTCTGTAGACATAAGGAAAAATGTTTTTCTCAGCAATATAAGTATCTGTTGCTACACAATCAATTTTCTCCATAGGCCTACATAAGATTTAAAATAAAGAAGTTGAATTAAATTTACCTAGGACAAAATAATTTTTCTATGTGGTTAATTTTATGTACTATATCAGGTAGAAATTATATTCAGTTGCTCTTAAGAGATACCTGAAACAATGGTTTCAACTCTGTTTTAATAGGAGTTACTTCCCATAAACAAAGAAACCCAAAACTAGATAATCTCTCTAAAACCCATCATGTTTGTAGCCTGACCCTCATTCTCATTATCTCAAAAAGACTGCCATATATTAGACATCATATTTTCATGTCAAGCTAGATAAAGGAAAAAGAGTAAACTTTTAAAGGTGTTTGTCTAAGATGAAACATTTCCCTTTAGAAAGCCACTCCAGGGTTCCATCCAACTACTTGTGCTAACACCTCATGATTTAGTTGCTTTATTTAATGGATAAGAATAAGGAATACTGGAAAATGTATACCTTTTTAGATAGACACATTGCCATCCTTAATGAAAGCATGTTATATTAGTAAGCAATAAGAATTAATATGTATTAGGTAATTAATCAATGTGTTTTGCCCACATATACTATACTTGATCCTAAATTGATAATTCAGAGTTGAGTTATACAGTGTGGGAAGAAATATGACTTGAATTGCTACTCTAAAAGGATACTCAATAAGAATAAATCTAAATACTTATAGAACATCGTATGGGCTGCATTGTAGACCAAAATGATTAAGAATTTGGAATTTGGGTCACCCAGACCTGGTTTTCATTCCTAATATTATCACTTACAAATGTAACCTTGACAGGTTATTTAACTTGTCATCTCAGTTTCTTCATCTGCAATATGCAATAATAGTTTGGTTACCATATAACGTTCAATAACCTTTATATAAGTTAAACTATGGCAAATGCCATCACAGTGTCTGGCATGAATAAAACTTTGCTCTTATATAACAATATGATTAAGGAATTGGCAAATTATAACTGAGTTATGTAAAATTACAGTGATGATACCCTTTCTGAAAATATAAATTCCTACTTTAGGAAGATTACATAAATTCTCTCATATTATTTTCTCTTATAATTCCAGAAGTCTAAGGGATTTGCATAAGATATTCTGTTAAAATGGCAAAGAACACTTTACTTAATGATTAAAATGGCATGTGTGTGTTAAATTTTTTTAACAGCATTTTAACTACTTTAAATTTTAGTGAAAATCAAGTGAAGACTTGAGCTCTGTAATACCTCCTGATCTACTTTAAATTGTGGCAAAATAAAAATCTGTTTCACAATTTCTCTTTGCATACAATACAAATACGTTGGAACATGTGGAGGTGATACAACCAATTTTTGTTTAACATTTGAATGGAAAATAAGTACTGAATAATGTGTGCACACAGCCTGTGAAGTATGGAAGGTATAAAGAATGTATCCAGATACGAAGTAAGGGTGTCCCTGCAGTCCCTTCTTACCAAATTCCTTCCTGATCCTGGAACACCCGCATCACATTTGAAATGCCACAGGAAATTTCCTATTTTAATAGTCATGGGTTCATGGTATCTAGGGAGATTCCATTTGACCAAGGGTAAAAGATAAACTGTAGAAATAAACATATTTGTCCTTGTTTTATTTTCACATATTGAACTCAGTATTACTGAAAATGAGTTATGCAGGAATGAAAATTAGAGATCTGCATTTGTCGTTGACCTTAGACAAATAAATAAAAAATATCTGTATCCCAAGACCTTATGTGTGATAATAATGTGTCAATTTTCTGACTTAAGAGTTGCTGAGACTAGAAACAAGAAAATTAAGATATTTGTCATTTGTACCTCCCATAGCATTCAGTGTCACTTTGAGTGTCATTTGTCATTAGACCTTAAATGTCATCAGCAAGACTAGAAGTATAATGATAAATACCAATTCAGTGTATCAACAGAAGAAAACTGGGGACACAGTAGGGGATGAGAACAGGAAATGACTAGTCTTTCAGAGACAAAAGAGCACAATCATTCCATGTGACTTACTTAAAAAATCAGAAAATGAAAATCAGAGCTTGTACTCTTACAACATGTATTTCAAGTTCTAATTTTCATATCATATTAATACATATTTTTATTTCTTTTACTTTAGACAGTTTTCCTGGTGAAGAAAACTCATTCCAAAAGTTCAGAACTTGAGCTTTTCCTTTATAAATCAAAGCTGCATATAGTTATGATATCATAAAAATGGTATTAAATTGGTAAATGGGTTTTACTAGAGTTTATACATATCACTGAAGAATAACAAAAGCAATATTTCAGAGCATTTATATGAAAAACCACACTTGCAGAGATTTTCTGTTGAATGTGATAAATTTCAAATGCACAAACTTTACAATGGAAGTTTTGATACTACTCCGTTTGTAATATAAGCATTTTTATAAATGTCACAGTTATTTATACTGTATACACACCTTTTTATTCCTTTACTGACAAAATAATTCTTATGCCAAAGCAGAGTTTCTTAAAGTTATTCTAGAATCTGCCATGGTCTTGTTTATAATAACCAACTGTTGGATATACTGTTTATTAATTGTATCTTAGTTAATTTGTTGACTCGTCATTAAGCAAATCATTGATTTCCTCTCTTTTTCAGGCTATATAGCCTTTCTGCTTTCCATCCATCCTAAATATCATCATAACTCTCACTTCAACCTCACAACTTTTTTATTTCATTGTACATTCTATTTCCAATTTTAAAATCCTTATTTTAACTTTCACAATCCTAACTGGCCATGCTTCCTCATTGAAGATACCTACCTGACCTCTTTCTCTAAGGCTGTTTCTAACCATCACCATCCATCCTCCTCCCTTTGTGCTATCAGGGCACTTGTGGGAGCCTTGAAGTCAGTTGCTACCCTAACAAGAGGTCGCTCTTTTTCCCAGGAAAGCTTACCTCCAGATGCATCTACCTTGAGACTTTTAAGCCTTTTACTTAACCTAGCTGCTCTTTAAGGTAGCAGGTGCTTAGTATATACTAACATTTGAGTATTATTTTTTATCTTTTTACTTTTTTCTCAAATATTTTTCAAAAACAACAATATCTTCTGAATAGGGTTAATTCATCATTCAAAATAGAATGATTTGTATAGTTAATTTAAAAATAATTTTAATTCAGCCCTTACTTGTGTGTCTCAGTTGGTTGGAGCATTGTCCCATACTCCAAAATGTTGGGGGCTTAACTCCCAGTCAGGGTAATAAGTAAGTTGTGAGTTTGATACCTGGTACGGGCATGTGTAGAAGGCAACCAATTAATGTTTCTCTCTCACATCAATCTCTCTCTAACATCAATAAGCATATTAATGCCCTTAAAATAATTTTAGTTAAATTTAAAGAAAAATGTTAATTGATAAGTTAAACATGAACATTAAAAGGGTAATTAGTATAGGTACATCTATTATGGATTGTGCAAAATAATCCTTGAGGAAATGGACGCTGCTTCTGGTGGAAGTAATATAGATGGACTATGACATACTTATCAATAATTAATTTTGAGCAGTTAGGTATTAATTATAATAAGAATATACTCAATCATTGTAAAACATAATGACTGTAGCTGATAGTTAATAACACTGTTTGTATAATTAAGTTTGCTATGAGAGTGGAACTTACATGTTTTCACTCAAAGAAAGAGACAGAGAGAGATTCCCAGCCAGGGTAACAAAACCAGGTTGCAAGCCAGGTCTCCAGCCAGGTCCGCAGCTGTGGGGAGGTGAAAGGCAACCATACATTGATGCTTCTTTCCCTATTTGCCTCTCTCCCTTCCCCTCTTTCTAAAAATAATAAATAAAATATTTAAAAAAGAAAAAAAGAAAGAGAGGAAGAAACAAGAAAGGGAGAAAGGAAGGAGCAGGAAGGAAACCAGGAAGGAAGGATAAATATGTGAGGTAAGAGATGTGTTAACAAGATTGAGAGATCCTTTTATATGATGAATAAAATTGAAAAAATTATAATTCAACATTTAAAATCTCAACTCATTTACCTTTTCAAGTTAAAGAATCTATACTTGCTTTAGATACCTTACTACTTTTTCTGGTGTTGTGCATGTATTTTCTCTGTTGCTTAGAAGTCACAGCAGGGTGGAGATACATGTTTATACATGTACATTATTTAAAAACAGCATGAAGACAATAAATATTGATGGATCAAGAAGAAAAACACATGTCAAAGATAACTAAGTTCATAAAAGATAAAATAAAATAAATTTAAGAACTGATTATTATTAACCTGTCCAAATAATAAATTTCTGTAAGAAATACTTCAGTGGAATTGAGAAAAATATTAAAATATTCCAGAGAATCAGTAAAAAGACTGTCAGAGAATCAAAGGTAGAGTAGGACAAGACTAAAAATTATTGGCTCTAAATTATAACAATATTTTTTAAAAGAATAGAAATATATTAGCTAAATATTCTTATATGACTATTTATTTATGGTCATCGAATAATAGTTTGATTTCAACCATTTATATGTATCAGAAGTTATTTTAAAATGTTTACATTCCATAAAAAGATATTTCCATTACTCTAGAATTACCTTAATAAAATCCAAGATTTATACAAAGAGTATAAAATTGATTTTAGAGAAAATAGTTAATAAATTATAACAGGCCCTTGAAGAGACAAGACCTAGGGTATTTTATATAATCTCATAGATGGCTTTGAAGATTGTCTTGATATTTGCATCCACTTCTTTCAAATGTTTAGTCTTATAGTAAATTTATATTAATATGATTAATAATCTTAGTTCAAATTGAGAGAACTCTTTGATCTCAAAAATTAATATGACAATTATAAGACAAGGGTCTGACACAGCAGGTGCAGTGGGGACAGATGTGCATTTCCTAAAGCTTTACAAAGGCATATCTTCTGCTCAGTTTGAGTGAGGAAAGTTTGGGAGCACAGAAACCATGAATGACAGATGAAAATGGGTCCTTTTGACTGCATGTTTATTATCCTTACCTAGCACACAAAGAGGCAGCACAGTGCAATGTTTTGTTTCTCATCATCTGGTCATCTGGTCATTAAATATGCACAGTCTCAGCCTCCAGCCCTGACCTATTTCAATGAGTACATATATATCTATATATATCTATATATATATATCTATATGATTTTATTCATTATTTTCATAGAGAAGAACAGGGAGGGAGGAAGAAAGGGAGAGGAGCATCAATCTATGGTTGCCTTTCACCTGCCTCCAGCTAAGGATCAGGCTGGAGACCTGGCTTGCAACCTGGTTATGTGCCCTGACTAGGAGGTTCGAACCAGCGACGTTTGGGTCTGCAGGCTGGCGTCTTATCCACTGAGCCACACCAGCCAAGGCTGTATTAACATTTTAACAAGATCAAAGATGATGTATTTATGGGGCCCTGGGATTATAATTAAGAGCATGCACTGTGAAGCCAGACTATCTAGGTTCAAGTGGCCTTTTTACCTGAAAGACCAGTGATCTAGGCAAGTTACTTAATACTTCTGTGCTTTGTTATCCTCATCTGCAAACTGAAGAAAATAAGAGTACCAGTTTCTTAGGATTAGAGTAAAGACTAAAGGAGTTCATTCATGTTATGCTCTTAGAGTAGACTTGAAATATAACAATAGTATGAGAGTGTTTGCTATTACTAATATTAGCCCTATTCAAAATGTGATCACTGATGCTTTTATATTAGAAATAATGAAAGAGGACATGGAGTAGGTAGGGTTTGGAGGTTGAAATGAAAATAAATGTGAAGGAGTCAATGCATACTTCCTGCTTTGTGGCTGGATCTGATCTGATTTGGATCATTATGTGCAATATAGGTGAGTAAGTAATTGCATATCAACACCTAAATTGCCCTTTATTAATTTTAATTAAAATAATGAAATCATATTAGATGAAAATTTAAAGACAAAGAGGTAACATGTATAACTGAACTATGGTAACAATTACTTGATCTTTACTGTAGTATTTACAGTTAGAAACAAGTTTTAAAGTAATTTACTTGCTGCAGTGAGTGTTGGGAGCATTAATTCGTTTAATCAACTGACAGCCATTTCCATCCATATCAGAATATGTACGTTCTAACATTATAGAAATTCATTCTGAGTGATCTAATGCTCATTGGAAGCAGTGCATATATTTTCACAACATTGTGTTCACAATTATGTATAGTTGTGGATAAGATAGCAGCAGATTCTAATGAAAAAATTTAATCTCCTTTTAGGGTACTTAAATTCTCATAGCTCAGCTTGTGCAATTTGCTTATTTGGATATTATTTGGATAATATTCTTTAATATATCTAGATATCTAGTCATTTGACTAACAAATAGGTTGAAAATCAATTTAAACATTTCCAGAAGTACCATATATCTCTTCAGTTCAGAGTATTAGGAGCTAATTTCACACAATAGTGTCAAAATATATATACATTTTGACTTGACTCCACTTCTACATTTATTAACCTCAATGTTCTAGAGAAATTTTAATGAACTTTAATAAACCCGTATACTGGAATAACATGTTTGAGTATAGATTCCATGTTGTATACGTTCTCTTTTTATTGTGGTTTTTGTTTTCTTTTGTTTTAGAATCTTTGTTAACAAAAAATCCTTTACTTCACAAAATTTTTCACTGTAGACTCAATTAAATATATACACAAACATTTTTTAAGGTTCATAACACTATATTTTACTTATGTTTTAAAGAAATAAAATTAAAAATCAACTTAGTTCTGTCAAATGCCAAAATTGCATTATGTCATACTTGCCACATGAAACTAACATACTTAAATAGTAACATTTTTTACTATGATACATTTACAATTATACTCAAAATTGTATGGATTATTATAATGAAGAAAATTATTTATTTTTACTTATATAAAATTAAAAATTAAAAAAGCATTTCAATGTGGATTTTCTTAAGTACAACTTTATCAGAAAAAATAAATGTTGTTATAGTGAACCAAAACTCTCTGAAAAATAGTTCAAGTCATTTAACAAATGAAAAAGATGTCTGGGTTCATCAATCCTTATAAAAAATTAAATTGAATTGAATTCTACAATGAAATAAATTCAAATATTATTTGCACCCATGAATGCAAAAACACAGAGAAAAAATACAGAGAAAAAAATTGTGATAATATGCTTGAACAATTTGACCTATTCAGTTTTAATAGGCTATTTAGAACAAATGTGCGCAAAAATAAGAAAACAGTGAGTGCAAGATGTGTGAAGAGGTAACTCGATTCTACTCTCCACAGTGGCTGCACCAACTGCATTACCACCAATAGTGCAAAATGGTACCTCTTTCTCCATATCATTACCTGCACTTGTTGTTTGTTGATTTATGGGTGATGGCCATTCTGACAGGTATGAGGTGGTATCTCATTGGGGTTTGAATTTGCATTTCCCTCATGATTAGTGATGTTGAACATTTTTTGCATATGTCTATTGGTCATCTTTATGTCCTCTTTGAAGAAGTGTCTATTCAGGCCCTTTGCCCATTTTTTAATTGGATTGTTTTGTTGCTGTTGAGTTTTATAAGATTTTTATATAATTTTAAACACTAACCCCTTATCAGATACAAAAAAAATTAAAATGGAACTTCCTATGACCCAATGATTACTCTTCTGGGAATATATCCAAAGAAAACTGAAACACTGATTCAAAAGACTTACATGCACCCTTATGTACATCGCTGCATTATTTACAATAGCCAAGATTTGGAAGCAAACCAAGTGTCTATTAGTGGATGAATGAATAAAACAACTATGACATGTTTGCTAAATGAAATACTACTCAGCCATAAAAAAGAGCTCTGGCTGGTGGCACAGTGGATAAGGCACCAGGACTGTGAACCCAAAGGTCGCTGGTTAATTTCCAGCCAGGGCACATAATCAGGTTGCAAGCCAGGTCTCTGGCCAGATCCATAAATGGAGGCAGGTGAAAGGCAACCATATATTAAGGTCTCTCTTCATCTCTGCCTCTCTTCCTTCTCCTCTCTCTAAAAATAATAAATAAAACCTTTCAAAAAAAAAAAAAAGAAGAAAGAAAGAAAGAAAGGAAGGAAGGAAGGAAGGAAGGAAGGAAGGAAGGAAGGAAGGAAGGAAGAAAATACTACCCTTTGTGACACCATGGATCACCTGGAGAACATTATGCTAAGTGAAATAAGCCATTTCAGAGAAAGACAAGTACCATATGATTTCACTCATATATGGAATCTAGTAAACAAACTGAACTAACAAGCAAAATAGAGACAGGCTTCTAGATAGAGCAGGGTGACAGCTCTGTGTGAAGTAGGGTTGTTAGGGGCTGGAAGGATTGAGCAAAAAAGAAAGAAAACTCATGGACATGGACAACAGTGTGGTGATTGTGGAGGAAGGGAAATGAAAGGGACTCAATGGTAGTGGAAAAAAACAAATAGGCCTAAGACTGGAGGCAGAAACACCAGTTTGGAAGAGATTGTAATAACCCAAGATATGGGGACAGCTGGTTCTAAATGGCAATGTTGTAAGTGGTAAGATATGGTCTGATCCTAGATAGAGTTGATAATTCACTGAACAGTTGGATGTGTTGAGTTCATTATGTTTATAAAAACAATCCTTTTAATACAGCAAGTCCACTGATTTTAGGTCTTTCTTGACATAAATTTTTATAAAAACTATTTTTCACAGTTCTTCTGCTAAAATGACATAATCATTATGATTCAATAACTGAGAAAAACAGCTTCAGTTCCACATGACAGCTGCCTCCCAAATAAGAAATGTGGAGATTATTCACAGAAGGGTTATAATCATAAGCAGAAGAAAATTAGACAAAATAAGTTGAAAACTGGTGCATAGGAGTATAACTTTAAAACTAATTATTGTTATTAAGGCATCTAATTTTCTATACTTTCTCTAGCCATTTAGCTAATTTTACTGTGCATTCTATTGTAGCCTTCCACTAGGGTCTTTTCATATTCCTTCCAGGAATGATATAAAAATATTTATTTGTTGAATTTACTTACTTAATGCTTTTTCTCTTTTTTATATGTTATATCTTTTTACCTATCAGACTAATCTATTTTAAAATCACTCTCCCATAATTTTCTCATAAATGATGCATAGAGCAGCATTTATATTTTCAACTAATTAACAATATCATTTACCATTGCTTGTTTTTATTTGATACATAAGGAATCTTATGTAATGTTACATGTTAATCTTTATGCAATATTTCCCAATAATTCTAATTAGACTAGATATCTCTAAGGTGCTTCATATTAATTTAATGATTTTAAGACTTTAGGTGCCTAATTTTAATTTTTCATTGCCAGTTGATTAAGATCAAAGACAGGGTAAAATTGAACAGATAATATCAGTAAAAGAAATATATCTGGCTAGATCACTGAATACTATGTTTTGCTGATGTTAGGCCATTCTGTTACAGAGAACATTTCTGAGGCTGCTAAAATTAAATGTTGATGCACACAGATAAACTTCACACTGTCTTTGTCCTGACTGCTTCAGTTGATACACACAGTCTCCTCATTGTCCCCATAGTCCTGTACCTATCAAATCTTTTAGCTCTGTGCTTATTTGGCTGCTCTGTAAGGTTCTCACATAGTTTGCCAATTTGCTTTGTCTTGTATGGATGTGTCTTGTAGCATTTATTCAATTAATATTAAATGATCAAAAACACATTACTGAAGGATGTGAGGTAGCAGGGCACCCTGCATTACACATAGGAAGTATCCCATTACACAGTGATAATTTTCCTATCTTACCCCTTTCCAGTTTTGGACATTCCTAATTTTCGGCTGCATCTTGCAATTTTCTTCTTATTAATTAATGCATAATACTAAACAATCAGGAATACTTTATGATCTGGCATAGCCCCCTAGAGAAGCCAGGAAAGAAAACAGTTAGGGTCCTCATGTGTACACAATACACACACACACACACACACATACACACACACACACAAATATATATATATATATATATATATATATATATAATTATTATTACCATAAACTTATTATAACACAGAAATAATCTGAACTGTAAAGAGAGCTGTTGACACTTCAAAAGGCATAATTAACCATGAAAATGCTAAAAAAGAACCATGCAACAATTTTACACAAAGAATGGAGAGAAGCTGACACTCTCCTTTGGGGCCAGGTCATCTCTTGAAAACAAGCATTTTGTTAGTCTCACAGGTGAATTTATTTCAGCAGCATGATTTCGAATAATGGACATTACCACAGAACATGTATTGAAAAACAAAGAACAAGTCATATAGTCACTAGTGTCATAATAAGCAGGGCAACTTTTCAAGGGCGTGTGTGTGTGTGTGTGTGTGTGTGTGTGTAAATGGTGGTACAAGGAGACTTGGGGTGGTGAACACATAATACAATATACAAATGATGTGTTATAGGATTGTACACTTGAAACCTATATACTTTTTTTTTAAGATTTTATTTCATTATTTTTTTAGAAAGAGGGGAAGGGAGAGAGGCAGAGAGGGAGAGAGACATCAATGTATGGTTAAACCTATATACTTTCATTAGCCAACATCACCACAATAAATTCAATAAGAAATTTAAAAAAAAAAACACATTTTAAATTATACCCCCTATTTTCATTAAACTTGATGAAGCTAAAAGTGATAGGATTTATTTACTTGTCTTTTAATGTTCACACTTGTTTGTAGCTCTTTAATTGGGCATCGTCTCTGCTTTTGCACATTTTAGTCAATATAGCATGAGTAAGCAGCAAGTCACTAAATAATGTGCTGGGATGTTTCTATGCATGAAACCACCATAACCTGCTCATGGTAATGTGGCTTATTTAAATATCTCCAAAATCAACATATGTGGGGAAAAGGAGTAAGACAATTAAGAAAGAAAATAAGAAAAGGTGTAGAAACTGACAAGAGTAGTACAAAAATAAAATGATAGTTGTAGGGCTGAAAGAATAATTGATTTAAAGCTAAAAATGTAATGACCCTAGAGGATTCTGATTCTGAGAGCCTGAGTCACTTTTCCACAAATTGTATGCACTGTGCAGAGTGTATATATCACCAAGGAGAAATTTAGGGTGGTTTTGAAAACAAAAGATAGTTAGTGCATAATGCTTTTGAATCTGGATTTAAAATTCAACATAATGTCTAGATTGATATTGCTAACCCTGACAACTGTGTGATTCTAATTTGTGTTTCTGAAATCACAAAGAATCAGGTATGTTAAAGGGGTGCTGCATTTTTAAATCACCCAGATAATAAAGGACATTTAGATTTATATAATCCCTTGATTTCAATTCAATGTGGCTTGTACAGGTTCTGGAACTAGCGTTCTGTTAATGATCTGAAGTCCCTTCCTTTAAGAAGAACAAATGTATATCATTATCTATAAATCTACTCACTTTTCTTTTAAAATCTTATCTATATTAGTTGAGATTGACAACTCCTCCCAAAAAAGCATGCATTTATCATATTTCTAACACTTTTATTTTGCTAAACATATTATGAAAAAATATACCATAACAGCAAATGAAATGTTGTGCAGAACTACTGTGAAAGAAAAAAAAGCTAGTTTTCTATCCTTCCTGGACAGAACCAAAATCACTTTAAAATATGCCAGGCTTCCATACTACTATAGAAAGCTCAAATTGCTTTGATTTAAAATGTCATAGTCAAGGAAAAATCAGAATTCATAATCCATGGGGCCAATGCACACATAAGCTAATCACATTCAGTATTTTTGAGGTCAGGATTCATATCTGAGTCTGGATCAATATTAATATTCCTTTTCAGCACTTGGTAGATGAAAAAATGTTTTCTAAAAAGGAAGCGCTTCTATTACTTTTATTAAATAGTAGTTAGTTGGCTGAACTTTCCTTGGATTTCAAAAAGATAGTATAGAAATGGCTGTGCTTATAGTTTCACAGTTTGCAAGAAGTGCTTTTGAGAAATGATATTTTAACTTTATGGGATTCTATGACTTCACAGTAATAGTACTTTCACTCAGTTCAATATGCTTCTTTCTTAAAAATCTAAGAGTGTTGAACTACTATTTCACTGGGCTTCATAACAGTCCCATTAGGTTTGAATAGATTCCTATTTGATAAATCTTTGAAAAACCTGCTTCAGGTGAAGCATCCTTATTGTTCTCTGAAACTTAGATTAATTCAATCCTCGACCAACCTCCTATATGAGAATGTGAGTGCATGAACCACTTTCTACATTTAAGTCCAGAGATGGAGCTTCTTGATTAACTTATGTGGATTTTCCCTCCCAAAGAATGATCATCGGGCCCTGGCTGGTGGCAGAGTGGATAGGGTGCCAGCCTGCAAACCCAAAAGTTGCCAGTTCGATTCCCAGCCAGGGCAATATAACCAGGTTACAAGCCAGGTCTTCAGTCAGGTCTGTAGCTAGAGGCAGGTGAAAGACAACCACACATTGATTTTCTCTTCCTCTCTGCCTCTCTTTCTCCCTTCTCCTCTCTCTGAGAAATAATAAATAAAATCTTAAAAAAAAAAAAAAGAATGATCATCCCAGGGCCCTTAG
>PVIW01001208.1:30955-67656 GCA_004026585.1 Noctilio leporinus
ATTATTTCTAGAAAGAGGGGAAGGGAAAGAGGCAGAGAAGGAGAGAGACATCGATGTATGGTTGTCATTCACCTGACTCCAGCCACAGATCTGACTGGAGACCTGGTTTGCAACCTAGTTATGTGCCCTGGCTGGGGAATCGAACCTGCGACCTTTGGGTTCGCAGGCCGGCGCCTTAACCACTGTGCTACCAGCCAGGTAAGATAATTTTAGAAACATTAAAAACATTTCAGTGTATGGGGAAAATAACGTAAGAAGCATGTTAGAACCGTCACTTGTTCAACAGGCAATATCATAGATTAATAGTTTACCAAAGGCCTCTCCAGTTGTCTTGTTGAGAGCGTACAGCTATTTATAAATTATTTATCTTGCCTGAATGTTCACAGCTGTTTGCTGTTTGCCCAGCTACCCTGCAGCATCTAAAATAGCTGTGCTTTTACACTTGGCTTAGCCACTCTGTCTCTCAGACTACCCCTGAAGAGGAGACTACTTCAGAAATAAGTGAAACCCAGTGAGTTGAGTGACAGGCTTGTACTTCATGGAATAGCACAGTTCACATGTCACTTATAAAAGACTTACTTTTACAAAACATAAAGTCAAATATTACCTTTGACTCTTTCTAAAAAATAAACAAGTATAACAGAATAATAGTAGGTTGTATAATTATTGGGAATTGAAGCACCAAATGTTGGCTTCTTTGTTGAACAGCTTCTTAAAGCTGTATTTTAAATTCCAGGGAGAACAAAAACAAAAATAGAATGTTGTTTTTAATCTCTTGGTAAAATTTGATTATTTATCAGCTAAATGCCCTCATGTGCCAAAGAATCTTGTGTCTTTCTGTCTTTTTCTTTCTTTCTTTCTTGTTTTTTGTTTGTTTGCTTGTTTTTTTTTTGCCTCTTGTCCTATTCCATAGGAAAGGTTTATAGCAAGAAGAAAAAAGTCAGGAGGCCTTCAAGAGTTCTATCTACCTTATTGCCTGTAGCTGAATTTTAGTCATATTTAGTTTTTGTTCCCATGGCTTGAAGTTCTATCTCTTGCCCTAGTTTTCCAATTTTCAAGTCCCATAACGACAGATCCCTATTGCTCAAAGTAAGACAGTGTCTTTTTGATCATTAAACATAAACCCTTTTATGTTTCACATCAGCCATCTGTATTGGAACCTCAGGATGTGTCCCTATCACGTAGAAACTAGGCTCACAATCCTAAAGTAAATCATTCAGAACAACATGTCTGGGAATCATACCAAATATATTTTCCAGCACATATATTTTCTTTGGGATTTATTTATTTAATGCAAAAGCAGCACAAAAATCAGTCTATTTAATAGAGACTCTCAAAGCTCTATGTTCCTAACATTGAAGACAAGGGTGTCAAGAAGCAAACACAGAAAAGATGGGACTGCTCTCTGCTCTGTGATGTAAGAAGTACAATCTTGGACAGAGAGGCCAGTGTCAGACAATAGGACAGCTAACACAGGGTGGTGAAGCAATTAGTTTCTCAGGTGCTTACTCAATGTCACAAAGATGAAACAAAGGGAAGGAAACAATGGAGCTATAGCAATCTTGTAAACATTATGTAGATAATAGGTTAATAAAGTGTAACAAAAGTAAAAAAGAAACATACTTTCAATTCACCCATGCTAACTTTGATTGGAAATAGCATAGCATTACAAAATTGCTTTTGAAAAAATTCTTATTTACTTTTATGATAAAAGGAAAACTTGGTATATTTCTACCCTGCAAGTCAATCCTTCATCTTCCTTCCCAGACAACATGTTGAAATAAAAGGTATATTGGAGGAATAGAGATTGATTGAGATCAAGATAAATCAGAGCTATTTAAATGCTTCTAATTCAACAATGCAAGAAAAAAAAAGGTAAATAAAAATAAAATAAAATAAAGTCCCCTGTAACGTGCCTCTAAGAGCAATGGTTGGGGGAAAAAAAAATCATTTTTCAAGGTTAACCATCTCCCAACTTCATGGCACAGCACCATACAGCTGGATTGAAATTAGTCATGTCTTTCCAGTTAAGGTCCTGTGACCATCCACATTTTGAGGGGTTATTCAGGTAATTTTACCATTTTTGTACCATTTAAAAGTGAGAATAAACTTATGTACCCTATTTTTGTATTTCAAAGTAGAAGTTTGTTCAAATCCCCAGTCAGGGCACATAACCAGGTTGCAAGCCAGGTCTTCAGCCAATCCATAGCTGGGAGCAGGTGCTTCTCTCTGTTTCTTCCTCCCTTTCTGAACTTCTCTCTGAAAATAATTAATAAAACCCTTTTTAAAAGATTTTATTAATTATTTTTAGAGAAAGGGGAAGGGAGAGAGGCAGAGAGGGAGAGAAGCATCAATGTATGGTTGCCTTTCACCTGCCTCCAGCTACAGACCTGGCTGGAGACCTGGCTTGCAGCCTGGTTACATGCCCTGGCTGGGGAATAGAACCAGTGACCTTTGGGTTCACAGGCTGGCACCTTATCCATTTTTTAAAATCTTTAAAAAAAGAAAGAAAGAAAAGAAAGTAGAAGTTTGAACTGTCTTAAAAGCACATGTCATGAACAGCCTCAACATGACCTCTGTAAACCACTGCAAAAGAATTCCATCATAGTCTTTCCTGCAAGTCAGGGAGCACCTCCTGCTTGGGGAAAGGAGGTCGCCTGGCTGTGTCTATCCCTGGCAGGGGCAACGAATGACAGGAGAGCTACAAAAACTATTGCTCCAACTCAGCTTTTATTAATTGCAGGTTCAAGATAGAACATCAACACTATGTTAACATCCTATCCTCTATAATATCACACACAATTAACACCAACACTCACTAGAGGATTAACAAACCGGAGTCCCAGAGTCTCATTCCCAGATCAGGGAGATGGTGTCTCAGTCAGCGTGTACATTCCAGAGCTCAGTTGAGCAAGGCTTTGGCAGCATGTGGCCCAGAGTAGTGTAGTGCAGCCTCTCACAGTGGGAGATTTGCTGGGTCTGTGGTGGCTCCGAAGTCACCTTCATTACCCCCAAATTCTTGGCACCTGACTGAGCTGTGGGTCAGGACCAAGACCCCCCAGTGCTCTATCAATAGGTGGCGTGCCTTTTCCACAAACAAGTCTGGGTGCTGATACCTTGCTTATGTCACCCTGGCCGACATTTGGCAGGTGCCTGGCATGACTTAGGTGGTTTCCTCCATGAACCAAAGTGCTGTGGCTGACTGGCAACCATCTTGGTTGACACCAGTGATTCCAATTTGCTTTATAGGCTTTATCCAGTCTTGATTAGACCAATGTTATTTTATTGATCTTGTTATCCACACACAGCAGTTAAACAGGAAAAGGAAAGTTAAGCATGTCTCTTGCAATCAAATCATTTGCTCCTCCTCTCTAAGTGTTGCCATGTTTAAATCCAGCTGCTGGGCCAGGTTTCATTGTCTTAACCCTATGAGAGGGTTAGAGTTAAATTTGGGAGGATTAGAATTATTACCTCCAGAAGTAATGAACTAGAACTTGTGGTCAGTCTCTTTATGTCAGTAAAAGAAGTTCAAGACAAATGAAATACCACTTGAAAGGAGGCAAAATATACAGTCCAAGAAAATATTACAGTGACTGAATGCAAGGAGAGACTCTTCAGCCCACACAACTGGATCTTACAACCCCATGTTGATCAAAGATTTCATTCTCTTTTTCACAAGCTATTGCTAATGGTTCTTATAGAAATAGATTGTGGCATCTAAGATTCAAGCAGTTGCATATATAAATCTCATAAACCTAATAGCAAATAAGAGAACAAAAGAGGCAGGAATTCATATTCATTCATTATGGCCATTAAAGAATACATGTTATCTATCATTTTATTAGTATACATGTTATTTATCATTTTATTAGTATTTCTGAGAATTATATACAATGACAACTGTCATTTTAAGAACAAATTAAAACAAACTGAAAGCCAATCAGTTTATTCTAAAAGTTTCAAAACATCCTTAGATTTTGAACCTAACTTACCCAATTATTTTTGTTGTTTTTTTGTACAGGTGTTGCAAACATTTCTTGGGATAATAGGAGGTGTCTAATAAGTTCTACACCATTATTAATGCTTTTTTTGCATAATGAAATCAAAATATTTTATTGTTTGTCCTTTAGGCTCTAATTGTGAGTAGATCTTATACTATAAAATCAATTTTTTCAAATCTAAAATTTAATTTTCTACATGATGTTACTTAATGCACCTAATGTATGTAGGTTGTTTTGAGGCCATATATTACAACTAAAAATTTCATTGTCAAGTTGAGATTAACTACAAAGTTCTAAAGATGAGTTTTTAAAATAGGCAAATAAACACATATCAAGAATATATAACTGAAGTGAAAGGCTTGACAATAGCCAATATTGATTGTTATATAAAAATTCATTACACTTCAGTAGAATTATTTTCATATCATATCCTTTGTCTTAACCACATGTCATAAAATGTAAGGAAAATACAAAGCCTATAATAATGCAGGTGTATATCACTTGTTTTGATTGTTTAAGAGGAGAGATCACATCATGCTGATCATTAATTTTCACAATATCTAGAATAACATAATATTATTATTTGATTTTATTTTAGTGCCCCTTTAATACCCACCTCAGGCAACTAAAGACTTCAGCCCTAGCTTCATGCATCTCCACACTGCAAAGGTTTTTACTAATGGCCATGTAAATACCCATGCTGTTTATCTTAAGAATCTTTTTGCAATATATGCATGCTTGTGTCTGACAAGTACTCACTTTGGGAAGAGCTGTTAATTAAATTGACCTTAAATGATCCATATGCTTCTAGGAGAAATATAATAGATGAAAGCGTTCTTCAAATGCCATATCTGCTCCTGATCAGTTTATTCCTTCTAGTACCTCTGGCTCAGTATATTGTCTGTATAATCAACTTGAACTTAATGTACTCCTAGACACTTGTTCTTACTAACAGTTGACAATTTCTTAAGTTATTGTTAGTTATAAATGTTAGTATTTTTCTTTGTTATTGATAACTTTATAATATAATCTCATTCTATTATAAATCACTATTATGTGAATGAAAATGACATTATAAAGGAAATATTACCTAAAAGTACTAGAATATACTTAAAGTTTAAAGTTTCATATTCCCTTTTGTCTATTGTTAAACACATTAACATAACACCATTTATAAAATTAAATTTTTTATCTATGGGTTAAATGTTTTTCTCTATTTTAAAATAACTTTATCTGTATAAGTAATGAACTGTATCTCATCATTCAAGAAAAGACTCTTACCAGAGGGGAGGTGGGGGAGAAGGTGGGAAAAGAAGGGAAAGGGTTTAATCAAGCAGCTGGTATAAATGAACCATGGACATGGATAACTGGACAACATGGTGAGGATTGGCTATGAGAGAGGGGATGGGGAGGGTGGGACAAGGAGAGAGAGCAATAGGGTGGGGGACATGGGACAACTGTAATAGAACAACAGTAAATTAATTTTAAAAAGAAAAAGAAAAAAAGGCTCTTAGTGGCATTAATGGAGAATAGTTGTTTATGTTATATTGATTTAGCTTGTGCAAACTATCAACTGAACAGCAGTTATTTTGGTAAGATGCTATATATAATGGAATACATCCTTCCTAAAAATTAATTAAGCTGAAAGTAAGTAAACATAATTTCACTCTTTATTTTAAAGTTTCTGTTTTTCAGACTCTATATTTATTTCCCCATTGCTGGGGTACTGAAAATGCTGTAAAAATTGATCCATTTAAATTTATTATTTTAAAACAGCTAAACAGAAGATGTTAAGACAAAAAAGTACATTGACATATTTACTTTCCTAAGTGTTCATTTATAATGCTTATGTATAATTTGATTGTTTATTTAGTTTTGTTAACTAAATGTATTTTGAGAATGTTCTGGGACCAAAGGTAGGACAATAAAGGAAAATATAAAGCAACATTATTAACATGATTAGCTTAAATAATTCAAGGGGACTATAGACATGGAAATGAATCATTATATTATGGTAAAACTAAGTGAGAAATAGAGATATGTACAAATACAAAATAAGTATGAGAACTCTAGCATGTGTTAGTCTGGGTCTTCTAAGATGCAAACATGGTGACAGCATTTATAGTGGAAGAGATTTATTGGGGAAAATGTTAGGGAAGGAAAATGACAAGGGACCCAGAAAAGGATGAGACACCCTCAAGGTGTCATTTATCCTCCTCACAGAAAGAAATGTGAATGGTGTATTTTCTCTACTGTCACAGCACATCACTTGTCTCACACAAATTCAAGACCATCTGCCCTATGATCCCTGAAGGCCTTTCTTTTTGAAGAAAAAGTTAAGAGATTTTGGTGAGATGAATCGCATAGCTACATTTGATCTCAGGCCCGCAATTCATCCCCTTCTACTACAATCCTTTCTAAATGTTCCTCACTCTCAAGTATCAAGAATAAGAAATGCTTGATGACTAACATTAATAACCTTGACTTTCATTTTTGAGAGGTCTAATCCCTTGGTTATTATATCCTTCTCAGGTCAGGGTTGCCATATATATCTCACAACTACAATGGAAAGATCAAGTAGGAGGAGATACCCAAGTGGATCACAGGTGTTCCAAATTCTTTTATGTCCAGCCTGTTGTGAAATTCAGTCCTACCTTTTCCTTTAGATCAAGGTAAATTATATCTACCATAGTATGACTTTTTGCCTCCTGGTGCTTAGTTACAATGTCCAAGGTACCCTGGTAGCATGGTAATGTATGGTTTGAATGGGACTTCAACTCTGTCCCCTGGGAAAAGGGTAATATTAGGGATCATAACTTTAGGGATAGAGAGCACAAAATTCCCCAGTGAGTCATTAGAAGTGTTGATAGTGCTCACTTCTGCTTACCCCTTAATTGCCAGATTCATATATCCCTCCAACTGGGGACACAGCCCCATACAGAGGTTTCTCACATCATGTAGATACACTGCACTCTTTCAGAGTGTTGCCTCTCCACTGACACTTCAGTTATGCTTTTAAAGAATTTTCCATCATTCTATAAGATTGGCTGCTTCCATAGGGTTAGATATGTAAAACAACAAATGGATCTCATGATTGTTGCCTCTTTCCTGAACCTCCTTCACAGCAAAGTTGGTCTTGTAGTCAAATGTTATGATGTGTGGGGTCTGCCTGTGGATTGTGTTCTTTGGATAGCAGTGATGGCTGATGTTCAATAGAAAAATCAATGCTAAACTTAGAATAAGTATCTATTCTTTTTTTCTTAATTAGCTTATTGTTGTTGTATCTATCCTTAAGAGGACAAACTTTTGATCTTTACTAGATGGGAGGAGTCCAGCATAGAGGAATTGCTACCAAATGGCTTAGTGTCTTCTGTAGATTTTAGTATCAGTCTCTGTTGCTGTAAAGTTGTATCAGCCTCGATAAGGGGAAGCTATAGTAAGGGTATGAAGGGTTTGCTTAGACCTGCAGTAAAACTATGTTAGTATTCTTATGTGGTTCCACTTGATTATAAACTGTTTCTGATTGGAATAAAAAAGAGCACAATTACAGAATTAGTGGTTATATACCATGTTATGAAGGCCATATTAATCTCCTGTTAAGTGATGCCATGTTCAGTACTACAACTGGGACCAGTAACACTACTTAATCAATCCTGCACTAATGTATAGTTATTTTCCATGCTTCTACAGGGCAAGACGGCTACATGCGATGATTGGAATAAAAAATACTGCACCCCTTAGGAGTTTAACAGTGTTATTCACAACTGTCTTCTCCACTTCCCGAATTCAATATTGTTCTTTACTTTATATTGGTCACAGGGGCAGTTTTTGAGATTTCCACATAGCCTGCTCCCTCTAATCAGTCTTTCCCCATAAACAAGAGACTTAATGTGTGGCTAGTATAATTGACAATTATATCTCTTCAAATTATAATTACATGGAATGGGAGAAACAGCATCATATACATGATGCTGATTCAGAACATATAGAGCTTTCTGGAGACACTTACCTAAGTACTGCAAGGTATTGTCAATCACCCAGCACCAGAGTCTTCTATAAAGTCAGCTGCTTTAGATTGATGGATAACACAGTAAGACCAGTGAATTCCATGAGCATGGGCTCATCACTGCACTTATTTCATTATGAAGTGAATTTGTTGATTCATCAGAAGCAATAATGAGTGGGACATATAATGATGGGGTAAGGCGTTCTATTCCAATAAGGAAAAAAAAAAAAAAAAATGCTGCCATCAGTGTACTGGGCCAGTGTGATATCCTGTGGAAGAGAAAGGTGATCAATGTTTCTGAGAAATAAATTATGACATACTCATGAGACAGGACAGTGAAGTGGTGATGCTAGGCTTACAGAAAGCAAACTGCTTCTGGTTCCATAATTGACAGGGATGGAGAAAAAGGCATTTGTCAGGTCCATAGCTGCTTACCTGGTACCAGAGGATGTATGAAGTGCCTCAAAGTGCCTCAAGCAATAAAACCATATCTGGCACAGTGACTACGATGGGAGACACCACCTGGTTAAGGCTATTATCACCCATTGTTTTTCCCTAAAATATGTCTGCTTTCTACTTAGGCCAAATGGGCAAGTTGGGTGGGGATGCTATTTTTTATCACCATCCCTGCATACCTCAAGTTCTTTATGGTGGCCCTGATCTCTACAATAACTCCAGGAATACAGTATTTCATTTGAGTTACTATTTTTCTAGCTAGAGGCAGTTCTAGTGGCTTCCACTTGCCCTATCCCATAATAATAGCCCTTATTTCGTAGGCCAGGGGACAGCTGTGAGGATGATGCCAGATAATGAGGATATACAGTATATATTTCAATTATACATTCTGGAACTGGGTCTATAACCACAGGATGGTCTTGGAGACCCACTGTGCTCACAGTGATATGGACCTAAGTTAAAACTCCATTGATCACTTGACCTTCATAAGCATCTGCTCTCACTGGTATGTCATAGTGGTGTTTTGGGTCTCCTGGCATAGATTCTGATAAATTTGATTATTTCATTTTCTCTGATGCAATTACCCAGCTAAAAGGTCACAGGTCCCTTTGAAAAGGCTAGAAGAAAATTTAACATTATAAATCTTTAGTAGCATACTGAGATTTTTCTTCAAGGGGATTCAACTTCCCCTCCATTTTAAAGGTTCTGGATCTATAAGCTGGCTCAAGTGTAAGAATTGATTGAGAGACTGTGAATCTCTGTTTTTTTAATTCAGGTGCTCCTATGACCAAAATTGGTGTTATTCACAGTTCTCCAGGAAAGCTGGTGATATGGTTAGAAGGCCTGAGAACCAGGACCTTTCAAGGTAGAAGATTGCTGTCCCTTCTCAAACAGTCAGGTAAAGAGTTAATTTAGCCTTCTCTGACTTTTTATTCTATCCAAGATCAAAGTGAATTCTGTGATGCCTACCTACACTGAAAAAAAAAAAAAAAAAAAAAAAAACCTAATTTACTTGTTTTGCTAATTTAAATACAAATATCTTCCTGAAACACCATCATAAATACACCAAGAAGTAATGTTTAACCAGGTATCTGAACATCCCTAACCCAATGAAGTTGACACATAAAATTGACCATCAAAATCATCTCCTCCAGATTTCAAAGCACTGCCAACCATGGTAGCATGTTATCCCCATTCTCTAGAACTTATTTAGAATGTAAAATCTCATATTCTAAAAAATCAATGAATTCTGACATTTATTTTTATATTCAGGCCCCCTTGAGTGAGCAATCTAAAAATCTACTCTGGAGATACTCTCTTGTCTCCTGTCTATACATGCTACCAAATTCTTGTAATTCTTTTGGTGTGTAATCTGTTTCAGGCTCATAATATTCCCATAATATTTTGTTGAGCTTGAACTCCAGATTTTAGTCTGGCACACAAGAGAGGCAGATGAAGTGGCATTAGAGGTAATAAGGGAGAAGCCTGTTTCTTGCTGGTCCACTATGGTGTCTCTCAACACCACAGACATATGAATACTTGTTGAGGAAAGATGAATTCACCCCAGCATGCCCAGAAGGTTCACAGGGATCTGCAGGCCAACATACTTAGAAGCATCTATTTAGATGACCTGATTTAAGCTTTAGGACTCCAGGATTTCCTTATAAGATCACTGACCTTAGCATTGGCTGAGGTATAAACATGTAACTCTTTAGCTTTGCAAATCTATTATATTTTTACCCTGATGCTTAGTCCTGCCAACTGTTCTTCTGCAAGGGATATGGGCTTTGTAGGTTACCCAACATTTGCCATTACTCTCTGTTAGTGATCCTCAGTTGTCAGTATCCCTCATCAGAAAGTTAATACAAGTTAGTAATCACCTGACCTCATTATCGTTGTAAGCATTGTTTACACTATTATCTTTCAAATGCCCAAAGAATTATGCCTGCAAAAGCATCACTCTCTTGGGAACATTTTCCAAAGCAACACAAATAACATTTTTAGTAATTTTTGGCAAGAGATTCTACTGCCTCACCTTCCAAGTGATCTCTTTGCCTTTTGAGTAATAGGTAAGCAGGTCCCAAATTCCCACCCTAAAATCTGTTTTCTCAGTTTCACATGTGTCGGTCTGGGCCTGCCCGAAGCAGATGCCAAGACAGGATTGGATGTGCAGCCTCTACTGGGGATGGGGGTGGGTTAGGAAGATAGTGTGGAAAAAAGAAGGGATGCGGAAGAGACTGAGAGCTATCAAATTCTAAGTACAGTTCTGGTCACCATGCAGGAGAGAGGACAAGAAGAAAGCTTAAGTGGAAGACTTTAGACTGCACTGCAGTTTTAAGAAAGTTTCAAGTATGAATCTTGAAGCCAAAGTCTCACAGAAATTGGCCTTCCTTAGGATGCCTTCTGCATATACTCACTGGCTAGGAGAAACTCTTGAGAATCATGGCATCAACATGAACATGGTGTGTTCCTAGATTTCAGAATGGAGCAGCTGGGGTCTTTATTCATTATGAAGTCCTACCAGGAGACCCGAGAGGTGTATTTGCATAGCTGCCATATATGTATACCATTATGACAAAGCATTGTTTTACAATGACACAAACATTTTTGTGTGTGTGTAACAGAAGAAAAGTTTTCCAAAACTATGCTGGTTCCCTCTGTCAGGTTCATAAACATGACTAAAGTGAACAGTGTCTATAGTGGCAGCATTGATGAAGGAACAATACATGGCACATGAGAGGAGTAATAAAAATTTGATTCCACCCTGGCTGGTGGCTCAGTGAATAGGCACAGGCCTGAGAACCCAAAGGTCGCTGGTTTGATTCCCAGCCAGGGCACATAACCAGGTTGCAAGCCAGGTCTCTAGCCGGGTCTGTAGCTTGAGGCAGGTGAAAGGCAACCATACATTGATGTCTCTCTCCCTCTCTCCCATCTCTTCTCTCTGAAAATAATAAATAAAATCTTTAAAAGAAAATTTGATTCCTGAAGTTAAAGATAGAAATAGAAGCTCTGTAGTTAAATGAATTACTGAATAATTTGAGTAAAAAGTAAATGTTGGTCATAAGGTCACTGACAATTCTGTTACTTTTCCTTCATTTTTCAGGTTATAATATCCAAAACAGAATATTAAAAGGACTCAAATTCATTAGTTAATTTATAATTTGAATTACCTCTAACCATCTGAATAACCAAAGTAAGCCACAACTCCTAAAAAATTTGTATTTTTCAAAATTAGCCCCTACTTAATCAGAAAAAAATGTTTTAGCCTTTCCATGCTATAATCAGAGAGTTTTGTGTCAACTCATTACCCATAAACTGTATTTAGCATTAGAATTATTTCATTTGCAAACAAGACAGAGTTTATCCTGTTCAAAATTCATTTTCAACTATATGTCCTGTATACCTCTGCCAAGACACTAATATCATGCGCACTTCATTTTTATTTTTTTAATTTTTGATAATGAATGATGAAAAGCCAATGAGCCCATCTGGCATGTAAAAAATAAAAATAAAAATAAATAGATTCCTCAATAATAAATATAGAATGAACAAGCTCATGTTTGATTAGGAACTGAGATTTCTCTGAAAATATGTCAAAATTGACTTTCACAAATTAATACTAAACTAATTGTAATTATCTGAAATTCAATGAGAATTGCTATTTATATGAAAATATTATATTCTAATGGTGGTATTAAGAGGATATGGTTTTGTTCTACAATTGGTACAATATATTTGCCATTGCATAAAGACAATAATTTTGTTCCCTTGCAAGGCATCTGAACAATGAATACATACATGCTGCTCATGGGATTTGTTTGTGAATTTCAACAATATACCACAGAAGGCTTATCACTGCAGAGAACCTATGAATGGATTTAAATCCAGGTTGTAGGTGTCAAAGGAAAAACAAGATCTAGATGCTGTATATTAAATGTCTCTATGATATTTTCTTTTGTTGTTGTTGTTTTTAAAGATTTTATTATTTTCAGGTAGAGGGGAAGGGAGAGAGGCAGAAAGAGAGAGAGACATCAATGCATGGTTGCTTTTCACCTGTCTCCAGCTATGGACCTGGCTGGAGACATGGCTTGCAACCTGGTTATGTGCCCTGGCTGGAAGTCAAACCAGCAACCTTTGGGTTCACAGGCTGGTGCCTAATCCACTGTACCACCAGCCAGGGCCTCTATTATGTTTTGATCCCATTCACATACATACTCAATAGTCATTTTCAGCTGTCTGATATTTCAGGATCACCACAAGGAAGATCACTTTTTTTTTTCTATTGCAATTGATATTTGCCATTGTAGAGAGAAATAAAATGGGTTATATTACACTAATGTAAAGAATTTAAAAGTACAAAATTTAAGCAATCACTTCATTATTCTAGTTCTCCTATACATTGCTATGATGATGGCAGAGTTGATTGTGGTTCCTTAACAAAGAGTGAACTGTTTCTGTGTCTTAAATTACTCTCCATTGTAACAACAAGATCATTCAAAGATGGAGTAAAAGTGCATTTATAAGATTAAAAATATTATCATAAATTTTTGTGGATTAAATGAGAACTATAGGTATATTAAACAATATGCAATTGAACTAATGTAAATATGAATATAGATGAATATTTTTAAATTTTTTATTTTTAAAATTACATTTTTATGGTAAATTTCTCCTGGACTAAAACCTGGCTGATATGATTTCAGTTCAAAGGGAAAATTCATTTCTAAATTACATATTAAAAAAAAATAAAGCACTCATTAAAGAATTGAAATAAAAAATGATTGTGATTTTAGGCTGCTTCTTTTAATTCCTTTGGAGGGTGATTCAACATCTTAATATCTTAGCTCTTAATTCAGAAAGTGGTTTCTCTGTAGGCAAACTTGAATGGAGTGAGGAACAATTATTCAGGTAATGAAGATAAATAAACTTGCTCTAAATGAAAGTGGTTTTATTGGTTCAAATTATCCAGAGTGGATACATAAATTAATTAAATTAGTTAGAAAATTGCTCAGCACTTCACTTCACATGTGAGGATACAACCTGATTAATATAATAAAAATATTTAAAACAGTGTACCACACCAATATGTATGGCTTTGTAGAAAAAAACTTTTAGTGCAATGGTACTGCACAACAGTATTTTAATGAGTGAGCCAAGGGGAAAAAAATAGTATACATGTTTATGGTTTTAATAAATAATTACAAATAAATTTTACCCCAGGTTCCACTTTTACTTAACCCCAAATATAAGAAAATGAATATACCCAAATAATAATCAAATAAATATGCTTTCAATAGTACCTAGAATTTAAAGAATAATGGGCTACATCTGTGTAAGAGTTTTGATTTAAATATAAGTTTAAAATCTACATTTTTGTGACTTTTTATTTATTATTTTTATTTATTTACTTTAAGATTTTATTTATTATTTCCACAAAGAGAGGAAGGAAGAGAGGCAGAGAGGGAAACAGGGAGAGAAACATCAGTGTATGGTTGCCTTTCACCTGCCTCCAGCCACAGATGTGGCTGGAGACTTGGCTTGCATCCTGGTTATGTGCCCTGGCTGGGGACTTGAACCAGCAATCTTTGGGTTTACAAGCCAGCACCAATCCACTGAGCCATCAACCAGGGCTTACATTTTTGTGATTTTGAAAGCTTTTGCTTATATCAAAATCTTCAAAGGAAGTAGCCAATTCTGAGCCAATTCTTCTGGTCTATTCTATTTTCCATCACACTGCAGACCACTCTTCTTAAACCATTGGAGTGTGCATGGGAGAAAAGAGCTGCCTGCTGAGTTTGAGTCCCTGTTCTATTACTCATATGTGTCATTAAGCAAGACTTCATTTACTTTATTTGTGAATATTAAATGAGGTGATGCATGGACAAGTGGCTTTAAACTATACAACTTTTCAAAACTAATAATATTTTTAAGATAGCAATAGTAACTATTTTAAAGAAAACAACAAATCCCAGTTGAAAACAATAACTTTAAGAAATATAATAACATAAATTTTATTAAATTTTGTATTTACATTTAAAAATACTCTTATCAAAGACAATATAGAAAATAATTCTGAAAATATGCAATTATCGGTAAAATATACAGTTATGTAGACTAATGATGAACTATTACTGATTTTGTTTTTGTTTTTTTTTTAAAGATTTTTTTTTAATTTCATTATTTCTAGAAAGAGGGGAAGGGAGAGAGGCAGAGAAGGAGAGGGACATCAATGTATGGTTGCCTTTCACCTGACTCCAGCCACAGGTCTGACTGGAGACCTGGTTTGCAACCTTGTTATGTGCCCTGGCTGGGGAATCGAACCTGCGACCTTTGGGTTTGCAGGCCGGCACCTTAGCCACTGTGCTACCAGCCAGGGTGATTTTGGTTTTTATCTACCTATAAACAAACAGGGAACCCTGCATGTTGGAAGGAAAACAACCTAATAAGAAGAGTAATGAAGAAATTAAAAAATGTAATTCCACCATAATGAACAATAAGAATTTGATTCAAGGAATTATTATTGAGCATGTACTAAGAATGTCAATGATATTCAATACACAGTTTTGGGAAACAGTAGGTTTACAGTTGTGTGTATGCCAACACAAGAGTTTATTCTTGTATTATCATTTATTAAATATTGTATTATTTCCCATAGGATAACCTGTAAAATTATGTTTGCCTCGTCCTGTAGCTATACAGAAAAGTTAAAGAAAATGGTGTTCCTGAATAGGAATAAGATTCATTTTCAGGATTTCAGCTAAATATTATGAACTCTTTTTGCATCCCTTCCATTATGTCCTTTTTGTTTTTCTCATTATTAAGAAGAAGAGTATCAGTTATTGTCTGGTGACTAGGAGAGCTTTATTGTTGCCCCAGCTTTATTAAACTTCAGACAGCTTTCTTGCTGACTCTAGGCCCAACATCCCTTTCATAGACCATTTACTTTAGAACACTTATAGTTATAAATTTTTTATCTACCTCTTTGAGATGTATATGTTCTACAACACAGGAAATTCTTTCTCAAGGACCTGCCTGGGAGCCACCCCTTTGAAATGTGATCATCAAGAAGATAGTGCCCCTGTCTTTCAGTCTCTGGGGAAGGGCAGAAGTCTTCCTTAGGTAAGTTACCAATGAACAAATACAGATGACCTAATTCCATTGACCAAATTTTGCCCCTGTCATTTTCCAGTACTTTTCTACTAATTCACAGAACACTTAAAAACTCTACTATCTTTTGTGTCAAAGGAGTTGTGTAATTTTCTCCCCTATTGCAAATTTTGAATAGTCTCCCTTGCCGGTTTAACTGGTCTGGTGCATTTTTTTTAAAACCTTGGGTAACGTTTACCATAAAAACAGTCACCTTCTTTTCCTCTATCTCTCAGCCAATAAAAAAGTTTAAATCAGTTGACTGAAACTGGGAATGTACAGAAAACACAGGGGACATTTCTGGATCTCAACAAATAATTTTTATTTGCTTTGTAATTTACTGTAACTCAGCAGCTTCTTGTAGGTAGAGGATTATTAAGAAACTAAGTATTGAATCTAATGCTTCTTTATTGTTTTATATATACATATATATTTAAATAACCAACACAAATGATACCCTATGGGGAAAGTAGGAAGAATAATAAGGGTCTGGAGTAGTTCACTACAGGTTTACAAGATAGCATTCAGTACATGATGGCTGACTTTTAAGTAGTCTTTAAATACTCACTTGAAGTGATGCATACAGATGTGCCTCACATCTAATTATTTGGTAAATAGGCTCCCACTGAGAAAAATTTGCCAATGTTAATACTTCAGTTCAAAGCACTGCAAAAAAGCACCCTGTTGTCTATTCTGGAAATGTCACATGTTAAAAGGAACATTAGCTTCTAAAGAGAAGAAAATGTAAAATGAGGTATGCAACATAAAACTTTTTAAAAGATGAGATTGCATCAGAGGAAATAGCAAACAAGAATGAATATATTTCTAAGTTCTAATTATGTTATGTTTTTATTATAACATAGATTTCCCCTTTGCTCTTTGTAGGAGGTTTGGAATGAGCATAAAATTCTAAAGAAAAATTTGTCATTGACACATTAATCCAACATATAGACCCTAAAACTAATTTTGATTCAAAATTCCCATGTAAGTTTTCTTCTTTCCTTCCTTTTTCTTGTCTTACTTTCTTTATATTCTTCTTATTTTCTTTTCTCCCTTTCTTACTTTTCACCTTGTTTTTTATTTTTTTTTAATTTTTAAATTTTGTTGACCACATGACTGTAGGCTGTTTCCAGAAAAGAATAGGAACTTTATTACGTTTAACTACAATTCCATACCAGGAACAGTCCACATTGCCCTAGGGCCTGGACATGCTCAGGGAGAAGGTTAAATTTAAGAGAAATTTAATTTGCATGCCTAAACTACAAGCCAAAAATCTATAAGGACTTACTTATGAAAATGTACTTATTTATGAAAACATACTTATTTATGAAAACCCTCTTAATTAAGCAAATTCCTGTCTTCTACACACATGTATGTGCCAAAGCACTTTTGACTTATTTCTTATATATTTATTGTATCTGATTCTTCGAGGACCCATGTAGATAAACACTATAAATATTAGCTAAAGCAGAATAGTTAAATGCAATTAAATTGGCATACTTTCCCCAAGGCAAACTAGTTAGCTAAAGATTAATTCTCTGTACTGAATAATTAAGAAAATGCTGTATTTTCTTTTAAATAAGCTAGCACGGAGATATGGTCATTCATGGCTTGGGCTGATTTCTGACTGGATTTCTCATGTTTTGGTTAGAATAATTTATTCAGACACATACAGCACAGCATTGCAGCCTGTCCAATTCTTATTCTTATCTAAACAATTCTGCCTACAGACCACTATAGAAGTTTGTTGGATTAAATCTGGATGATAAACTGATGCATTCAAAGTGTCTCCATTAATTTTCTACCTAATTAGACCTATGTCTTTTTGTTTTGCATGAAACTACAGAGACATTCCGTACATATCTATTTAAAACTAAATTTATACAAATTACTTGAAAATGTTGGAGAAAGTGATTATTCAAAAAGGTTAGATATTATACCCCAGTATAGTAAACCTAATGAATATTTATTTTTAGTTGTTGCTAGTTTTATTAAATTAATTCTTCAAATTTTAATTTTTCTTCAGAGACTGAAAATCATTAGAAACTTTTTTGGAAAACACTAAGTTAAGTAGTGAGGGAGAGGGCAAGAGAAACGGATATGATTGGTTAATACATACATTTTTTCGGTTATTTGGTAAAACAAACTGGCATTTTACTATCAGTCTAAAATCCATTAAATGAGCAAATAGGCCCATCACTAAAATATATAGAAAATAGTGCATAATATTTTATCAATCAAAAAATCAAAATAATGTCATGGCACTGAGATTAATAGCAAGTTTTCTGGATGGTGTCCTACATGACTTCCCAATTGTTAGAAACATATTTTAGATAGACTATTATTCCCCACTATGTTGCTTTGGCAATCAGATTTTTAAAAATTTGGCCCTTCCTGATGTGGCTCAGTGGATTGAGCACCAACTTGAGAACCAAAGGGTCACTGGCTCAATTTCTAGTTAGGGCATGTGCCTGGTTTGCAATCCAGGTCTTCAGCTAGGTCCCCAGCTGGAAGCATGGGAAAAGTGACCATACATTGATGTTTCTCTCCCTCTTCCCCTTACCTTCCCCTCTCTCTAAAAATAATAAATCTTTTAAAAATATAATTAAGTAAATAAAATTAAAATTTGAACTCTGAGATTTAGTGTGATGCAGTTATTAGTGAAAAAAATGTATTTTCATAATTATATTTCCAGGTAGAAATTCTCCTGATAAGATTGTAGAAATTAGGTGAGTTTTATTGAAAATACAATCTTTGAATGTTGTTAATCAACCAGAAACATCTTGATTATGGAGCCCAAAAGTAGATCTTCTATCTATGAAAAGTAATGCTGTCTAGACTTTGGAATTTTTAACTTGAATGCTATAATAATTATTTGACTTTTCTCCTGTTTTACAAATAGTGATAGAGTTAGGAAGCTGAGATTTGGCTTGGTTAACCATGTGAAAAAATGGATATTTGCCAGCTGCCACTCTGAATTATCCTGACATTTGAAATGTTTGTTCCAACCAAAATTGTTTTTAAGTAGGTGCAGAAATCCTTATTTACCAGATCAATGAAATTTTGTTTTGCCCTTGCCTTTTAGCATGTGTCTTAGATGTCACCAATCCTCCCAACAGTGGCTGGGCAAAAAGAAATCAGTAAACTTGTTCATAACTGACATTGCTAAAGGCCCCTTTTTCTGCTCGTTACTGAGGGATTGCTACCTATATTTCTAGCTAAGAATGTGAACATATGGCGTAAGGAAAAAAATATTGAAAGATCTTATGTCACAAAGAAATTGGCTTTAGGTTTGTTCATAATTTTTAATAGAATCTCTCTAATAGTCTAAGCTCCGTAAGGGCAGAGAAATTGCCTTTTTTCCCTATTGTTATTTACTCATGTATCCTCAGTACCTTACACAGTGACATATAGTAGTAGATTATCAATAAGCATATATAACTGCATGAGTAGATGCCTTCTTTAGGTTTCTCTTCAAATGCTGAGTACTCCTGCAGAATTAGATTCATATTTCACTATCCTTTATTAAGCCCCTTCCATGTATTATATAATTTGCAGGTGTGGTCACATATGCTTAATTTTTAGGTCTCCCTAAAATACTTCAAAGAAGGCTACTTTTAGTTTAAGATTAAAATTTAAAGTATAACTGTACTGTGACACCTCAAGGAATCATCATCAAGATACAAACCCTGGTCTTCTAAGTCAATGATTCATGATCAAACCATAATGGCTTCTAAAAGGTGTTTGAAAGCCTAGGACAGGAATGGACCCATTATTTTATTTAATCCTATTATAGAATCAATGAAGTAGTAAAATTAAGTTAACCCAAGAACTAAATTATGATGGGGTTAAGTTTTGAAATGAAGGGAGAGAACTTAATTTATAACTAACGCTATGTGTTGGACTCCATGGGATGTAAGAAACTTTATCATAAATTTCAGATTTCAAATTATGACATTGCTTTTACCTGAGGGTAAGTAAGACACTAGAGAATTTGACTGTCACCAATAATTTTTTTTATAGCCCCAGCTACCTAACCTTCCAGACAAAATAAAATGAGTACCATCAGTATTTCCAAACTCAGTAGGTTCTTAGCTTGGCTGCAACATGGTTGTGTGGCTAAAGTGCTGTTGTTCCAGTGTAGGAGAACATCATGCCATTCCTGGGATAAGTCAGGCACAAATACATGCTGGGCACACTTGATATTGATGGAAAATTAATTAAGGGACCCAGTGATACCATTAAATGTATGAGGTTGTACCTCATATCCAGAAATCTACTTTATTGTGGTCATTTAGAATGTCACATAAAATCTTCCCACAAATGCTTCTCCATTTCAGGATTTGGATGCACTTCAGAAATTTTTTGTTAGTACACCTCTTGGAATTGGCTGTTTCTATAGATTGAGACTTTCCCACAAACAGAAGACCCTCTGCATGTTGCAATATAGGACAATCCTATATTAACACTCTTGTCCTGTCATTGCATCAAATTTAGTATTTGTTACATATCTTTTGGCATTTAACAAAGTACTTTTATTTAAGAGTAATGGCTGAGTTTTGTGAACTTCTACTTCGTACTGCCAACTTAGTCCAGTGATCTAATTTAGAATTTTGTGAACAAGGTTGTCCATGTTACAACTGGTTAAAACTGAAAGATAAACAGAAACTATTTCTTTCCCTTGTATCAACCCTTTCTAGATATAACATACCTAACATCTCTCTTTCAGAAAATGCTTTGTGTTCAGATGTGAGCAGCTCAGTACAGCTAAGCACTTCTGTTCTCTGGGCTGCTATGGCCACTGCAGAGACTAGCTGTTCCAACCAGAGAGGACATGGCCTTTGCCTTGGTCCAAAAATGTGTGAAGACACCAAGCCCACAGTTAAGGGTTTAATGGGAGTCATGAAAAATTGCAGGTTAAGCGCATGTGGGATATATTTGGAAAAGGGAGCTTTCGTAGTTCTATTTTAGCAGCTGTAAGAACCTGAATGACTGTTGTCATCTCAGGGGTTTTGTCTTTTACTGAATGGTGTAAGCCTATTTCTTTGACTCATTGCAATATCTTTTGAAACTGTTACCATAAATCTTTTAGGTAGTAACATACTAAAAATATGAACTTACAAGTTTAATGAAAAATAACACTCTGAATGTATTTCTTTCTCCAAATGTACTTTGACATTTATCATTCATCATGAGCACCAAGGTGATATCGCTAATTGCATGGCAGTCACAAGAAACAAAAAATGTTCCAGTAACAGTAATAGCATTTAATTCATGTTAAACATTATTTTAAGATGACAATGCTCAAATACAGTATTTAACATATGCAGTTATAGAAATGGAGTATAGGTAAAGCATGAGTTTACATTGAGATCAAATAACTTTTATTCTAAATAAATTCTACTTATTTTGATTAAAAGTTTGTGAATTTATAAAATGAGATGTAATGGCTATTTAGGTGTCAGGTTCATGATCAAAAGAGTACTTTTGCAAGTAGTTAAATAATGCCAAACATATATTCATTCATATTATTATACAGTTAAATAGAAAATCTGTTATTTCTAATATTGGCTTGATTTTATATTTTGGAGGTAATGTAAAGTTTAGGTATTATTGTGATAACCCTATTACAAAACAGTTGAATTCAACATTAAAGATAATATATCTGTATAGTGATTACATGAATACCCATTTTAGTAAAGCCTACTTCCATGATAAAAACAATTACCCTACTAAATTAGGAAATTTCTAGAGAAGAACATACTTGAAAATTATTGTGCTGAGGATACAAGTGTAATACTAACTGTATCCAAACAAACTTTAACATTCCACCAATTAAAACTAAAATTTATAGCTGTCAAGTTACACGAGCTGATATTTACACAAAGAAACTAAACTACAATATTTTGTAACAAGTATGTTACAGACTTCTAAACATAAATACATGAATAATGAGTAAAACAGCATATCACTTGTTGCCTTACACAATCTCTTGGATTATAGAAATGTATAAGCATTTCAAAAACTACTTTGCAATTTTACCTAACTATCCACAGGGGTATTGATCCCCTTTGGACCTATCTAGATTCCCTTTGGAACTGCAATAGTTTAATCAACTTGGTACATTATATTCAAATATTAGGTTTAACCATTGATATTATTAGTCCTGGATTCATTAACTTTTGAGTATTGAGATGTCAAAGTGTTTGGTTCAGGGATAGTAATACTGCTCTCATCTAATTGCAGTCCCATAGACTTCCAGCCAAGACTCTTGGCTCCTTATGGACTCCAATTCTATCATTCATGGAACAAATTTAAGAGTTTACTATAAAACCACAAGAATTTATGTATTTCTCCTTCTCTCAGAAGAGTCTTCTATATATTTATATTTCAATTACTCTGCTCTTCCCTCAGTTAAATAATTTTTAAGCATAGATTAATTATTTTTATACACTCCAGTCTTCTCATACAAAGGAAGCTTTATTCAAAATCATATAAGCAAATGTCCATGCCTTGGCTGATAAAATATATTTTCTCAACCAATTCCTCAATGACTAGGGGCTTTCTAAGATGTTCTCCTCCATGACTAGAACACTCCAGCATATGCACACTGCCCTGAAAAGCTTTGATGACCTGCAATTATATAGATTTAAGGGACATCCAACCCAAGTATCTGCTGCCCACTTATTCATAATCCTCCTTGAGTGTCATTGACACCACTCTGCTTAGTTACCAAAGGCTGGACTGTAATTAATAGCATATAAATTACAGTATTTTTTTTATTTCTGGAACCCCTGATGAAGATGAAAAATGTTCCCTTTCTCAGCAGAAGCCCTCGTCATTCATGTGGGCTGGAATCCTTTTGCTGAGCTGCACAGCTGTTCTGAATACCCACCTTATGCAAGTCCCTGAGAGGGTGATGAGTATTAAAAACTAAAATACAGCAGGACCTTTCTCTTTTATACATTCTCTTAGTCATCCAGCCAAGTTTTTATCAAGCACTTGGAAATGTCACTATGGTGTTGGGATAACCATAGCCAGGATCGCCGCCTCCACGGGCATGAAGCATTTTTATTTTCCTAGGTCACCCTTATCTAAGAGTATTTCTTAGTGCGTAAGTGTTAACACTATCTCACAGCTCAGGTTGGCCGCTTGCTGCCTTTATTAATTATATATATATACATACATACATACATATATATACTTCTGCTATTCAGACGTCAACACAGAATTTGGCTCCTGCATCCTCCTCCCCGCAGCTGCCAGGCTGAAGGCAGATGACCTTTTGGGCCCTGTTCTCGCTCACTGCTTAGAGAATTGAAAGCCAGATTTGGCTGCTGTCCTTTCCCGCTGCCAGATAAGGAACCTGGTTCGAATTCCCTCTCTGATGCTTCACTGTGGTTTTTTGGTCTCACTGAATCCAAAGTACATCTGCCTGGAGTTGAGCTCTTGCCCTATAGTCATTCACTCTGCTAGAGCTAAGGATAGTATATTGAATCAGACAGATTTGCTTCCTATCCTCTCTACTTTGTAAAATAGAGTACATGAGCTATTAAAGTTCTTTAACTTTAATAGAAATCTCAACGAGTTATGAGAGAGAACATGAACATCCAGGTGTACATTTGTGTACCTGACTCTGACTGATGAGGGAAAGACCTTCTGACAAGGTGATATTCAAACTGGGAACATGGTAGAACCAAGCATATCATAGCAGAAGGGTGTTCTAGCAAAGAAATTGATTTGTGCAAAGGCCCTGAGACTGAAAAGAGTTCGGAATTTTCAAAGAACTAAAAAAAATTCTGTTAAGCTGAGACGTGATTAGCAAGGTGATTTTTCTGACATAAGGCCAGAGAATCTGGCGAGATGATATGAAATAGGATCCTATAAACAAACAGGGTAATATGATGAGTAAGCAGGGAAGTTTATGAAGCTGGTTACATTTTAAATCATTTCTTATTACTGTGTGACTTTACTGGGGAAGAACACAGGTAAGAGACCATCACAGAGACTTAATACCACGAGTCCATCAGAGTGGTTTATTCTAATAATGGAAAAGGAATTTAATATCTCTTTAAAACAAAGCAAAGATTCTTTCTTTAGTATATTTATATTCCTACTCTATTTGGAGATATGAGAGATCAGTTATATATTTACACATCAGATAATATGTTAAAATGGAAAGAAATTCACCTTTTACATTTTTATTTATTTATAAATAAATCTTTGTCAAAATATAAACACTGGAAATACAAGCTTTATTTTTTTTCTTTTACAAAAGCATTGTAATTCAAACGCATCTGATTTATATTGATTTTAAATTTAGCCCTGAGAAAAAAACTTACATGTTCCATAATATTGTTAAGCTGCACAAATAAAATTAGAAGATGAATTGTCATTGTTTTTTTAGTTATAAATTAGATGACTCACCATGTGGGAAAAGGACTCTGTGATGACTGGGTCGTTTGTAATTTGAATTGTAAGTTAGACATGATGATGTGTTTCCTGTCACAAAATTTGTGGTCTAGCATTAGATTATGTACTGTTATCTTGAGTTCAATTAAGCAACAAAGTGCTGAGTTTATTTAGTGAATAAAATTGAAGAAAGAGCAGCTGGCTTCCTCCCAGGTTGTGGTGGTTCTGTACTGTGTTGCTATACCACTGTCATCTACACAACCTTTCTTTGCTGTAACCTACTCATTGCAAAACACATGGCCCCAGAGTTCTCCCATTTTTACATTCATACACTCCCTTGAATTGTATTTAAGGTTCTATTTTATTATAAAATAGAAGGTTGATAATAGACAAAAGCAATCACAAAAACTTTCTTTGCTGAAGGAAACAAGGTTCAGAGAAAAGAGTTGGAGCAGTTTAGTTAAATTTAACTAAGTCCCAAAACTGAGTCAGATTAAGATAAAAATGTCTAGTGCTTCTGTACTGTAGATTTTTGAAGTGGGTATTGTTTTCTCAGAAAAGTGTGTATATACCTGACCAATGATTTTACAGGCAAAAAATATCTTCCTTCATTTATCTCACTTTCACTGTGTGCTTGGGGCATGCAGTGCTCTTGGGAAATCTCCAAAACAATAGATCTAGCCCAGGACCTTAAACATTTTTACTTTTGGTAGGAATGGTACCTCATTGCATGCACACCACATCAATGTATATGATTAATTTATTTACTGCTCTTCCTCATTTGATTGTAACATCCAGCCTCATTTTACAAACTACTAAAAATCCAGATCCAAGCATTATGCTCAACACAAAATGCACATCCCAAAATTGGTCTGGATGCTTAAGCAATACACTATGGAGAACATGAGGCGGAAGAATATATTTCAAGAACACATTTTATAATGTATATATTTAAAAATAAAACATTAACAGAACATGAAATCTCAATCATATTGGGAAATAGATTTTCAGGGAAGGAAAGGGAAAAATTACTACTAACATCTCAATGTAAGGCATATATGCTTAGGTCAGAAATGTATTTAGTATGCAGTCTAGAATTAAATTAAGAAATTCATCTTCTTTTGTATTCAAATGTACTTAAGGAATCTCTCCAATTATTTTTCGGATACGTATTTGGACCAAATGGAAGTTTGCCACCAATATTCTTGGACCTAAGTAAGTAATAATACATACTATCAGTAACATTCCAGACTTCAATGCACAGTGACCTTCAACCACAGAGCGATTAATGGTGCTGTTCATGGTGTGGCTGTGGGGGAACTGGCCTATGAGACAAGTAGTCATGCACTGTGTGCATATGGAGTTCTGCATACCTTATAGATGACAAAGAACAGGGAGATGAGAGAAACAACTGGACTGTATCAACAAGAGAGGAAGTAATAATGATTCTGGACTAGATTAGCTTTGAGTTGATACTGTGCTGTCAGATACATTCTTTACCAGTTTGATTATCTGGAAAAAAAAAAAAAAAAGAAGAATGTTGTAAACTGGATAATGGTCCCCTGTGTCCTAATATGTCTCCTAGTCTCTAATGCCTGTAAATACATTATTTAACATTGCAAAAGACCTTTGCAGCTGTGATTGAATTAAAATGTTTGCAATAAGGAGGTTATTTAGGATTGTCTGATTGGCCCAATGTAATCATAGGGTCCTTATAAGAAGGGGTTAGGAGGCTCATAATTAGAATCAAAAGAGACTATTCAATGGTAGAGAGCAGATTAAAAAAAAAAAAAGTGATTTGAGGTTGTTATGCTGTGGGCTTTAAAGATGAAAAAAGGGCCAAAATTTAAGTATCATGAGTGATTACTATAAACTGGAAAAAGCAAGAAAAACATGTTTTCTGGAACCTCCAGAATGAATTAAGCTATTCTGACCTATTTTGAACTTCAGACCTTCAAAATTATAAGAAAAAAAGAGTTGAGTGTGTGCATGTGTGTGTTTTTAAGCCACTAAATTTGTCATACTTTGTACAGCAGCAGTAGGAAAAGGACGCAGAGGGGTAAGTTTCTGTGAAATTGTTATGGGAACTACAACAGGAAAAAATGACCTTAATGTTGCTCTATCTACAGGGCCTAGGGTCTTCCAGCTAACAAACAGCAGGGCAGCAGAAACTGGGGAACCTTTTCCCAGCTCAGAGTGGATCAAAGAGACAACAAAGGTCCAGAGCCAAGTTTCAGAGCATTAGACAATAGTAAATACAACAAAGATTGAATGTGAGCTTAAAGTTGATTTGACATTGATTCAGTTTGGAAAGCTGATCTTTGCTACTTGCTTTAGTTATTAAAAACTTAAGGTTTTATCATGTTAAACTGCACAGAAAGCTGTGAGTCAGCAGCACAACGGGATCCCAGTTTTATTAGAGGACAAGCTGATGCTCAAGCAGCGTAAGTCTTATATCCAAAGTCACTAAGTGGAAGTCTCCCGACTCAAAATAGAAGAATAATTCTAATATACTATATCTCTAAAAATAGTTTAACTTAACTGTATTTCATAAGGCAATGGATATTTTGCCAATATGCAGCATTAAAGGGACATTAAATTATGAGAGATGAATTTTGACTTAGTAGCAAGTAAAGCACCACAAAAGAATCAGTTGATTCTACTTTGACTGATACTATTATGTTTACATGAAAGTATTCAGGCTAATGTATTTTTTCTGTTTAAATTTCTAAGACTTAACTGTGAAATTATCAATCCAAGGATGTTTTTCACTGTTGCTCTATCATTCCCCCATCCATTTCTAGCTGTCCCCTGGTACTTCACTGAAGGTTTGAATCACTGAAGGTCTAAATCAATCTGGATGACACCCAACCCATCTATTGGGAGTCTGGCAAGCCAAAGAGCAGGAGATACAAAACTCTCTGGCAACTTTGTTCTCAGTATCTGATAAAGAGCAAAACCAGGACCTTCTGAATTGGTACCAGGACCTGAGGGTCTGTGTGACTTGTCAACTCATAGCAGGAGAAAGGGACCAAAGCATTTTCTTTGCACAGCTTGAATCATGTTTTGTTTTGTTTGTTTGTTTGTTTTCTCAGGAATGCAAGAAGAGCTAACATGTATTAAGTTTCTTTTAACATCTGGAACTGTACAGATGTTAATACATCTGTTCATATTGGCAGGCCCAATATGAAATGCCTGTACAATATGATAAACAAAATAGACATGGCACCTGACCTCCTGCAGTTCTAACCCCAAGGCTGGGAGACAGTTAATAACCAAGTGAATGAACAGATGAACAGGTAGGAGAACAACTGAGAAGAATGCTAACAGAGAATGTGTGGGGAATGGGAATATATTTATCTTGGATAATCAGAAAGAACTACTCTGAAAGACATTGAGCTTGATTTCTAAGGTGGAAAAAAGAAACAAGTAGTCACAATGTCCGGGAAGATGTTTCATACAAAAAGGCTAGCATCTGCGAAAACCTGGAGAATCCAGAGCTTAGCCCAGTAAAGTATTTGTGTGCCTGGAGGCAGTGAAAAAAATTGAAAAGGTGTGAGAAAAAAGCAGACAGTAGGTAAAAAGCAAATGAAAATCAACTGAGTTGTATGAAAAATTGGTCTAAAGAGGAAAATCTAATGTCATGATTATTGTGAAGGAACTAAAAGTTCTAAGAGGAGAGTAGGGAAATATGCAGCAAGGAAAGGTCTGGGTGGTGGGTCTTATAAGGCATACTCACATTTTCCTCGCAACCTAAGAGAAATGGAAGAACAGACAGGATTTAAGAAGTGAAGTGCCATGATAATATATAAGGTTTGTCCCAAAGTATTGGCCAAGCAAACTATTTTAATTATATTGACATTATCTTGATACTTTTGGGACAGTCCTTGTATGTACTTTTAAAACTTAACTTTGGCCCTGGGGAATATGGTATTGAAATTCTGGGTGAGGGGTGAGATACTAATGCTTTGAACTGGGGTGGTGGCCATGGGAACAAACACAAGTTAGAAAACAAAGCAAAGGAGAGAGCGTCAGTGTTTCTTGCTTGAGCCACTGAGAGGATATTGTTGCTGGAAACCAAGTTAAATGAATACAAATGTAAATTTATTTTGTTTAAGGTGCCTGGAACTATGTCTATCATTCAGGAGGATGTCTGAGTGGCAAATATAATTTAGTGAGATCTCAACAGAGAGATAGAGAAAAAAAAGTTGAAGGCACACTTCTGTCCCAAAGGGAATACAGACTTAAATGAAGTTAGGGCCCACAGGCCCTGATGCCTAACAGTATTTAGTATTTTCATAAACTATTAGAATTGGTAGAAATACAAAAGGGCACTTGGAAGAGTTGTTATTGGAATATTATAAAATGCCAGAGACTATAAATTCTGGAAATCCAAATTAAAAAAAAAAAAAGTAAGCAGAGATGTGTGGTCAATATCATTAGCTACTGCTGAGAAAAAGAAAAAAAAATAATGGAATGGCAGAAGTTAGAGAAAATGAGGGAAAATGTACTAGAATTTGGATGGATAAAATAGCATGTACAAAAGCACCATGATGCTTAATGACTGCAGTTTTCATAAGGTTATAGCATTAGAGGTGGTAAAATGGGACCAGAGGAAAAAATAAATGATAAAATGAGCTAAAGACGTAGCTAGGAGTTCATATTCTGACACAGTGGCTTATCTAAATTTCAAATGTGATAAAACTGTTAAAAGTTGGGATGTGTCACAATTATGTTTGTATTTTAGAAAGTTTACTCTGATTATTCTGACAACATTTTGGAAAATAGCCTGCAGTGAGAATGGGGAAATCTACATCAATCTCAGTAAATCAAGCAAGTAGTGAAAAGGCAAAAAAGAAATCAAGCATGTAAGAAAGGGAGAGGAAGAGTCTGCTTAGATACTTCAGGACTGAATGAAGGGCTGGATGAAAAGTATAAGACATAGGAAACAGGATGTCAACAGTGAGTCTTGCATTTTTAACTTGGTACAAGTGAGGATAGAGCATCACTACTCACCAAGTCAGAAAAGCAGAGGACAATACTATTCACTCATTTATTAAGCAACCACAATACATAAGACACTGGGGATACCACAGGGCATACACCAGACACAATTACTAACCTCATGTTTACAAAAAGAGAAGTACCATTTTATTTGTCTCAAATAGTTAAAATAACATCTCTACTTTGGTAAAAATCTCAAAATAAGTGGTTCTTGGAGAAAGATTTTAGACATGGAGGATTTCCCTTACATAGTTCAAAATTTTACTATGCAGTTTTATGTATAATTGCAAGGGAATACAAATTTAAATAAATTGTCAATAAATGAAATAATAACAGGTACTATATGGAAGCATTGAGTATTCCAAAGCTACACCTGAAATAATATCTGCTGTAAATATACATTGGATTCAAGTCTGTCTTGCCCCTACACAAATAGGCAACTGGCCAATAAAGATTGGCCAGAGATACTCTATCTTTGTTCAGCCATTCATGAAGGAACTCATTATTTCTACTACAACCTTTCTCTTATTGCATGCCACTCTCTTCCTGATTCTTGATATTTAACTTAATCTTTCATTTTATTCCTGATTCAGTCTGTAAGGCATTGTGTTGGCAATTGCTTCCTCTGACATTTATTTTCAATGCCTTGCCTCCTACATAGTTTGAATCAGTTTCACCATTCCAGCCCTTACTACAGTTACAGTATTATTTTAAGGCCAAAAGTCAAGGATTCCAAGTCCCACTCTTTTTAATCCTTAGCTAAAGAGACATCAGGCAAGTAGTGTCTGTATGAATATCTAAGGACATTTTCTTCTTAACTCCAGCACTGGTCAAATGTTTATTAGTGCAGAGGTTTTCATTTGACATCCCTAACTGAGTCATGATAAAGAGAATTTGGAAAGAAACCAAAGAGGGGTAATAAAGATGATTAACAACTAAAGAAATGAGACATAGGAGAAAAGGCTGAAGAAACCAGGTTGGGAATACCTAGAGACACAAATGTTAAGAGTTGGGGGCAGAGACTTAAGTGCTATAAATAGTGAAGAGGCTCCTTATAGTGATAGAGAACAAGTGTTCTATCCAGGAAGGAGCAGCAAGGATATAATTTATGCACGGTGTTTGGCCTGAGAAAGAATGTCTTAATTTAATGGATTGTGAGGGTTAGGTCTCTTCTCTGTAGTTTCTTGGTGAGGCTGTGATCATTCCATTTTTTTCAGGGCCATACAGCTTTACTAATAATTCTCCCATAATGTGGAAATAAAGGCAAAGAGGAATATCTAGAATAAGTGGAATCTCTGAGAACATATTAAAAAATATTTTCACATCTTAGGTGTCTATACACATCCATAATATTTCACTGAATAGGCATGGTTTGATGACTGGTATGGGGAGGAAAATATTCACTCAATAAATAAATAATGATATTAGATTGCAGCATAGTCAATAATTTTGTGATAACTATGTATGGGCCAGGGTGAATACTTGAAGCAGCAGAGGGACTACTTTGTAAAGTACATGATTTGCTAATCACTTTGTTATACACCTGAAACTAATAAAAAATAGTCTTAGCCTGTGAACCTAAAGGTCGCTGGTTTGATTCCCAGCCAGAGCACATAACCAGGTTGCAAGCCAGGTCTCCAGCTAGGTCCATAGCTGGAGGCAGGTGAAAGGCAACCATACATTGATGTTTCCCTCTCTCTCCGCCTCCCTCCATTCTTCTCTCTCTAAAAATAATAAATTTTTAACATCTTAAAAAAATGGTCTTGAATGGAAGCTCTAATTGAATTTTTTTAATATTAAAAAATATATTTATAGAATCTTATGTCACAGTTTATAGTTTCTTTTTAGAGTATGCTACTCAAAATATTTTTTCTAGATTTTGAGTAGTATTGTATGGTTATTAGTAATTTCAGTATGCTTCTACTAGATATCCTAACTGTAGCATGTTTTTCCTGATTAAAAAATACTTTGCATTAAAAAATAAATAACATTTGATGGTTTTTATTTAAGTATGTTGGGCTTTAAATCATTTTGAAACTATTATTATGCTATGAAAGCCATGAACTTCATGATGTTTTTATTTTTTAAATATATTTTATTGATAATGCTATTACAGTTGTCCCAATTTTTCCATCTGTCCCCCTCTGTCTGGTACCACCCTTCCTTCCAGAAATGCCCCCATCCTTAGCCCTAAATATAAGTAGTTTGGTTTCTCCATTTCCTATACTATTCTTAACATCTTTCTGTCTATTTTGTATCTATCAAATATGCTTCTCAATTACTGCACTATTTTCTCCATTCTTCCCATTTCCCCTTCCCACTGATAACCTTCCAATGATCTCCGTGTCTATGATTCTGTTCCTGTTCTGGTTGTTTGCTTAGCTTATTTTTTAGGTTTAGTTGTTGATAATTGTGAAATTGTTGCCATTTTAATGTTCAAAGTTTTTATCTTCTTTTTCTTTTTTTTCTTTTCTTTTTTTTTTTTTTTAAGATTTCATTCATTATTTTTAGTGAGAAGAGCAGGGAGGAAGGAAGAAAAGGAGAGAAACATCAATGTATGATTGCCTTTCACCTGCTTCCAGCTATGGATCTGGCTGGAGACCTGGCTTGCAACCTGGTTATTTGCCCTGGGAATCGAACCAGTGACCTTTGGGTTCACAGGTCAGTGCCTTATCCACTGAGCCACCAGCCAGGGCTTCCTTTTCTTAAATAAGCCCCTTTAACATTTAATATAATAATGACTTGGCGATGATGAGCTCCTTTAGCTTTACCTTGTCTGGGAAGTACTTTATCTGCCCTTTCATTCTAAATGATAGCTTTGCTGAATAGAATAATCTTGGTTGTGGGCTCTTGCTTTTTATCACTTTGAATAGTAGCAGTCCATGCTTGCCTGAAAACTTTCTTCTGATAAATTAGCTGGTAGTCTATTGGAAACGCCTTTGTAGATGATTTTCTGCTTCGTTCTTGCTGCTTTTAAGGTTATTTTTTTATCTTTAACCTTTGTCACTTTAATTATAATGCATCTTGTTGTGGTCCTCTTTGGTTCCTTGCCTGAGATGCTCTGTGCTCCCTGGACTTATGTCTATTTCCTTTGCCAAGTTAGGAAAGTTTTCTCTCATTATTTTTTCAAGTTTTTAATTTCTTCTTTCTCTTTTTCCTTCTAGCGCCCCTATAATTTGATGTTGGCACATTTGCAGGTGTCCTACAGGCTCCTTATTCTTCCCTTGTTTATTTGAATTTTTTTTTTCTTGCTGTTCTAGTTGAATGTTTATTTCTTCCTTATGTTCTAAAAAATCATTGATTTGAATCCAAGCTTCTTCCCATCCACTGATGGTTTCCTATAGATTTACCTTCATTTCTTCCTTTATGTTGTTATCATAGTCAATTAGTTTTTTTGAGCATCCTGGTCACCATTGATTTGAAGTCTGGTTATCTCCTTTTCATTTTATTTAGTTCCTTTTCTGTGGCTTTGTTCTGTTCTTTAACTTGGGTTATATTCCTTTGTCTTCTCAATTTGGCAGCCTCCCTGTGTTTATTTCTGTGTATTAGGTAGAACTAGTCCAACTCCCTTAGTAGCACAGACTGCAAATTCTGTGGGGTAGAGTCTTAAGTAATCACCAAGACAGGGCAATCTGCTTCACCCCTTTGTAGCTCTGTGTTGGGAGAGGGCTTTTAGAGGGGATAATGCCACTCACTGGCTTCTGGAGGTTTTCCTGGCCCTCCTCCCATTTCTAGTCACTTCACCCACTTTCCATATGTGACTGGCACCCTTTCAGCTCCTGCCCTGTTGCTAAATTCCGGAATGGGTGGATTTGCATATGTTCTAAGTCCATTCAAGCGTTTTTACCGAGTCTCCTGAAAATCCAGCAGCTTCTTCTGCCACCCTAACCCTCACTGGTTTTTAGAGTTATTGGTGGCAATATGTCTTCCTGGTGCTGGAACACTAGGCTGTGCAGTCAGGCCTGGGGCTAGGATCACTGGCTTCCAAGGTATTCCTCCCAAATTTTAGATACCATACATTACTGTGGAACTATTCATTTTCACCACTGCTGCTTTTCATGCCACATGTGTCTCTAGTCCTCTAGAGCCTTCTCCATGACTACACTCCTCCTGCCCATCAGGATGAATATGGTTTCTTTAAAGCCTTGGTCATCAAATTTCCATACAGCTTGATTTTCTTATGGTTCTGAGGTATTTGTTTTGAGATCCAGTTGTATGTTTTCTGTGGTTGCATGAAGAGGCAAAGTGTTTTTGCTTTTTAAAATGTCTCTCATGCATCTTTAGCCTTAGGGAAAAATTTAGTTCGTATATAATGGAAGAATGTTTGAAAGAAGGCAAAAAATAATTCCTTTAACCCTAAAACCATTTTTCCCCATGTATAATATTATGAAACAATATTGAGCCCAATTTTTTGTCTTGACCCTTGGTTTAAAATGTGAAAGTTTTATTGCATTCTACATTCTATGGTTCTTATCTGGACTATATTGATTGATGTGGCATTTCTTAAGGAAAAAAGAGCCAAACTTATTCTTGAAGGGTGAAGAGTATGAATACCGAATGCGTCACAACCTTGGCATTTCTATGTGATTTAAAAAAAAACAAAACAAGAGTCAATTTCAAAAGTGATTAAGGTGCAGGTTAGAAGTACATGTAACTTGAGCAGCCTGTATTTGTTGGAGTAGCAGCTGATGCAGTTAGCTAGTTACATTCAGTCACAGAAAAATTTTAAAAGCTAGAATAAGGAGTTTTAAGGTCAAACAAAAAATATGAATAAGGTGTTTGGCATTCATGTGGTGATCAAGAGATATTATAGGCTTCAAAAGCAGCCTATAGTAAAATAGAGACTATTTGGGGGCAATTATTCCTAGTGAGAGCATACTAAATCAAGTAGAAGAAAGAAGAGGAATGAATATAAGGCACATAGATTTTAAGTATAGGAAATTAGTAGTAACTTAAATTTATTCCTCAGAACTCCCTTCTCCACATTCTAATATAGTTGTGTGTTTATGCCTTGCTCTAGTTACATAACAATATATATAGTGTAAAATATAACGGACCTTCTTCCCAGCTTCTATTGCTGATATATATATATATATATTTGTCTAACTCACGTGCATTATCTAATCCATATTTATCATTTATTCTCCTTGCCTCAATTGCTTCAGATCACTGTTCAAGTTTTCAGCGGTCCTTTTCAAAGTTGTTATGATTTTTCTTTGGTCTTCTTCACACATCTTCAGGTGACTTACAAACTTAACCTGTTGCAGTCACTAATGAAAATTCTAACCCCTGGTGTGTTCACAATTGCCCTCTATTAATCATGCTTTGCTCTTTAGTCCCATTGACAGAGATCCTTGAATAAAAAGCTATGATTGTAGCTCTGCCTAATCATGTGCCATCCTAATACCTGTGTTATTTCAAACTGATGAGTGCTGATAATATCATAGGAAGCAACTGCACATTTTCCAACCCCAAGATTAATGGATATCATGGCTTAACCATAATGTACATACAATTGCCTCACATCTAAATAAGATTATTTGAGAATACTTTATTTTAAATTTGATAATTTGCAAGTTATATTTCACATGTACTTAAGAGAAATAGTTGCTGAATGAAATTTTATGTTTTACATGCATTTAATAAATTATTTGCTACTAATTTTTGACATGGTATTTTGCTTTGCACAGATGAATTTTATTGAAACTTTATTTTTCAATTGTCCTAGATTTTATCATTATTATTATTTTTTAAAGATTTTATTTATTATTTTTAGAGAGAGGGGCAGGGAGAGAGGCAGAGACAGAGAGAGACATCAGTGTATGGTTGCCTTTCACCTGCCTCCAGCTATGGACCTGGCTAGAGACTTGGCTTGCAACCTGGTTATGTGCCCTGGCTGGGGAATCAAACCAGCAAACTTTGGGTTAGCAGGCCAGCGCCCTATCCACTGTGCCACCAACCAGGGCTGTCCTAGATTTTAAAAAGTCCTTTAGCATTCTCAAATAATGACAATAATATGTCACTCTCAATAAACTACTCTTAAAGGAGATGAGCTATCCCTTTTCTCTTGAGATATTCATAGAATAACACAGAAGGTGTCAGAAATAATTAAGATAAATGACTTTGTATCAAATCAAATAAAACATTTCTTTTGGAATTTTGACATTTTTCCTATGCTGTGCATGATTCTAATAAGAGCAAATCAAGTGTGCATCTGCTCAACAGGAGTAAAAAGATTCTTATGTATGGTGGTTTAGTGTAATTAGTTGGTAGAATAATGTAGGAGTTTCGAATCATTAACTGTCCCTGTGTTCCAACTGTTACACAAACAAGATTAGAGTGTACGGCCCTAGATATTAGCAATTTGATAATCTTACTAAATGGGAAAAAAATTCTGTCCATTTCATGAGCACAAAACAAAATTCCTCTGGAAACTAAAGTTACCGAATAACAAGGAAAAGTTTTGTAATTTAAATGATGTGCTCCAAATGTGTGCTTTCTGAAGAAATAATACACATCTCCAGCAATTTCAGTAAAAATGACTGAAATGCTTTCAGAGAATAAGTTAGTCCATTGCCTGGAATTAGCTCTATTATCAATATTTAATTTATTAATTAGTTTTCTTTAAAAATGTATGTGCTGGTATGTTTAATACAGGAGAGCCATCTTGAAGATTACCAAGTTGATGACTTATTTACCTCTTTTAAAGAAGCATCATCAATGCCCTCATGTACTGAGAAGCTGATGATAAAATAAAATAAGCTTACATGTCCATGAAAGTATTCTAAACCTATGTTATTACTCTAATTTGATATTATTCAGCATTCTCTAAAACTTAACAATTTGTCCCCAAGGAAAAATCTAAACCCTGAGAAGGCAGTGTTTTTCAGCCAAGATTGTTTAGGCAGCCAATTATTCTCTGATTTTCTGAATTTCATTTCAAATGATCTCAGGTGTCATGTATAGAAATTACTTTTTCATTTAAAAGAAAGGATGTTAAGTTTCTATCAAGATGGAAAATTGCACACTGAGTGCCCACCACATATAGCCAACACTTGACATAAAACCCTGACTCATTCTCCCGAATTGGTGACACTGCTGTAATTAGACACGTGCACCCACCCAACACTGTCAGCCTATGGAATGTGGGAGTAAGAGTAAAGTCTAGTCAGAGGAGACATCTATATAGTCAAGTCCCTGAAAGGATAGAAAATATACTTTCTAGCTGCTTTCTTGGGTCATACTGAATCTTCCTTTTTACAGCAGCATGGGTTGAGCCACTATTACTACACAGAGAATTTAAGTGATGTCGGCAGCATGACTGGTAGTGATGAGCAATTAAATTTTACCTCAGTGTGAAATATAAAATATCATATAGTTGCATGAAAACATAAAAGGAGCCCTAACTAGTATGGAAGCACCATGGACATGGACAACAAATGGGATTGACTTTCAGGGGAAGGGGACAGAGGGGAGAAAAAAAAGGGGATGGATTTAATACAATGTAATACAACAACAATAAAATTAAATTAAAAAAAAAAAAAAAAAAAAAAAAAAAACAAAAAAAAAAAAAAAAAAAAAAAAAAAAAGAGCCCTGGCTGGTGTGACTCAGTGGATAGGTGCCAGCCTGCGAACCCGAAGGTTCAATTCCCAGTCAGGGTACATAACCAGATTGC
>PVIW01001208.1:67756-308425 GCA_004026585.1 Noctilio leporinus
ATGTCCATGGTTCCTTTATACTAGGTTCTTGTCTAAGCTGCTCCCCATCTTTGCCTCTACCTCTCCCTCCCCCCTACCCCGTTCCCCTGACCACTGAAGGCCTATTCCTTGTATTCATATACTTGGTTCTGTGTTGGTTGTTGTTAGTTTTGTTCATTATTGTCCCGTAAGGGGTGAGATCATATGATATTTGTCCTTCACTGACTGGCTTATTTCACTAAGCATAATACTCTCCAGTTCCATCCATGTTGTTGCAAAGGGTACAAGTTCCTTCTTTCTTTCTGCTACATAGAATTCCATTGTGTATATGTACCACCGCAGCAAGTATTTTTAACAATTAGCCATGGGTACACTGCAGAGTTTAATGTCACATTGAGTTCAATGCCAGCTACTAAACAGTTTTGTGACCTTGGGAAACAATTATTCTCTTTTTTCATCTCCTTAGTTAAACAGCAACTACGTGAAAGCAGTAAAGTAGTGTAAGTATTCCATGGCTTCATCTAACACAGTGCTCTAGCACAATGCCTGGCCTTTCTGAGGCAGTCAGCAAACCTTACCTATATTGTCATTATATATATTAGGTCTTTTTCCTCAAATATGTTTTCAACACCTCCTCTCTCCTGGGCTCTAATTTTCCATTCCTGATATGCACTACTTCAAATTTCTGTGACTTCTAGGAAAGAAGGGTTTATTACTATTACATTGGTCAAAACAGTATCACAATAAAAGTAATCAAATATATCCTTTATACTATATATAGGGACATACAACATATCAACAAAAAATTATTGATCCAGAATAGTGGTTAGCATACCTTCTCTGTAAACATCCTAATAGTAAATTACTCAGTTTTGAGTGACACACAATATCTGTTCCAACTATACAACCCTGGCATTGCAAATCAAGTGGAGCTATAGACAGTGTATACTATATAAATAGAAAAGACCATATTGGGCTGACAAGCATAGATTGCAGACCACCAGGTGAAAAAATAACCTGAGCAATGGAAGAAAGATGATTAAAATTGAGTAATCAATCTGAATGTTTTAGAAATAGGATACTTTTAACAGTACTCACAATAGCATAAGATAAAATATCCTAAGGCTTCAGCCCCTGTCTGGTGGCTCAGAGGATAAGGCAATGGCACGGGTTCAATTCCCCAGCCAGGGCACATAACCAGGTTGCAAACCAGGTCTCCAGCCAGGTCTGTGGCTGGAGGGAGGTGAAAGGCAACCATATATTCATGTCTTTCTCTCTTTCTCTGCCTCTCTTCCTTCCCCTCTATCTGGAAATAATAAATAAAATCTTCTTAAAATTTTTTTAAAATAAAAAAATTTAATTTAATTATATATATATATATATATATATATATATATATATATATATATCCTAAAGCTTCAATTTTTTAAAATGACTTCACTATTTACTAATTAGATTTTTCAGAAAATATATAATAATTCTAGGTATTTCCAACAGAAGGAGGGTTAATATAGGAAATTAGAGAATTTGAAAGGGTATGGGAGATGAAAGTCAGGGTAAAGAGCCATTGACTTTCTAGCAACCCAGGCACTAGAGAATCATAGATACCTGTCAATGATCTCAGCTGCCTAATGCATCCTACTAGTTGATTTACAGGGGGATATCTGAAAGCCAGTCTCAACCTCTTATCGGCCTTCTGGCAAAATGCATGTAGCTGGCAAGGCTGCAGCCATTGCTTCATTCTTTCCTGCTCTTACCTTTCCCATCTTACAGAAGTGCCCTTCATTAATAGAATCTAAACCATATACCTGCTGAAAGAGGGTTTGGGAAGGGTAGTTTTTATGATTCTTATTGCTGCCATACCTAGATCTTAGAAAAGTAAAAATTATCATGGGATAGAAATAGCAGCTAGTTCAATAGTTTCCATCAGGATGAAGACAAGGTATTTTTAAGGTAATATTTGCATTGGGATTGATAAGATAACGGCTTGGCAATTTGCAACTGAAACGTATAAATAAATATTATAAGTGTTTTTAAGTGAGAGGATACCTGAGAAGATATTCTTATTTTTACCAAAAGCAAGGAATATATTTGCCATCAGCAAATGGAACCATGTTTTTGTTTTTGTTTTTATCTTTTTATATTTGAAATGTTAGGCTGAAGATGGACAAAAATCTTTAAAGAAATTACTTCATGTTATGACTAATAAAAGACTTTTCCTAAAGAAAGAAAAAACAGGGAAAATAAGAGGTTAATATATTAAAAGTGACCTTAATCACTCTTTGGGGTGAAGAAGAATATAAGATTAAGTAGTTTATTTGGAGATGATCCCAGGAAGCTAAAGTAAGAGAACTGGAAAAGTGAGTCAGAGGAAGATGAATATGCAATAGAAGGGCATTTTCAATTTCATTGCTGTGGGCAACAAGACAGATCTCTGCCAGCACAGCCTGACACGTACAATGTGCTTTGTAGTACAGTCTGCTTGAAAAACTAATTAATCCATCAGACTCTATCTCCCATTGATTGAGGGTACCCCCGGAAGCATTATTCCAGAGTTCCCCCAAGCTAAAGTGCATTTAAGCTGAGTAGGCCCCCAAAGCATTGAGGAAGGGCCAGAGGTGGAAAGATACTCTATATCAGGTGCCAAGCTATGAGTTAGAGATAAGTCTGACTTGCACAGAGCTGTCCACCATAGCTACTGTTGAAATCAGAGGTAAATGAAAGGAGATTTGACTCAAGGAAATAGAGGAGATTGCTACCATCTACTTCCTAAACTGCTCAAATTCACTCATGGAGAATACTTCCTATACCTTCTTGATGTAATATTATAGAGTCCCTTTTTAAGGTCTTCCCTTTTAATCAACAATTTCTGAATCTGAAAAGCGACTCAGATCTGGAAATAGCTGAGGAAATATAATTTTACACTGAGGTATCTGACATCAATTAATTTTAGTTGATATGATAGATAAGAAGTAATGTCTCATTGTAGTTTAAAGTTTATTTTTCTTACTAGAAGACTTAAGAATACTTTCATATATTCAAAGCTAATTTTATATATTTCTATGAATTCTTTCTTTATGGTTTTTGCCCATTTTTCTATAAGGCTTTTGGTAAACTTTTGCCCTCAAATTATAAAATTTCTTTTAAATTAGAGGAATTAACTGTGGTATAGCAAATATATTTTCCAGTTTGTTAGCGCTTTTTTTTACTTTGTTTATTGTGACTGTTATCAATACTTTAAAAGGATAATTAAAATCATCAATCTTTTTATTGTATTTAAATTTTGAAACCTAATTTAAGAGTTTTTATAATATATTTAATATCATTTGTGCATTTCATCTATCTTGAACCAAGTATAGTAAAATCTATTTTAATATATTCTATTAGTTTCTTATTATGTTTCCAGTAGCACCTGTTTAAGGGGAGCATTATTTTTATTTGCCCCATAGATTCTTAAAATTACTATATATGCAATGTAAAATATGGCCTTTCACTTTATAAAGTGCCAGTCATTTATTATTTATGTATTTATGCCTCCACTCTATCTTACTGATAATAAAGTGACAACCATTATTATTATTATTATCATCATCATCTCCACTTGCATGGATGCCTTGGCCTACACACCAACATCTCTGGCCTGGATTCCTGCAATAGTACCTTACAGGACTTTATGGGACCCTTTGCCCCTAGAGTTTGTTCTCAACATAGCAGGTGGAACAATCCTTGTAAACATTAACTCCTAGCATTCCATTTCTCTGCTTTGCAATGGCTCCCATGTCACTCGTAGTAAAATTCAAATTTCTTAAAATGGCCTACAATGTCCTAAGTGCTCTTAATCCCAAAGTCTCTGTCATCATTTTATGCCTCTTGCTCTTCCTCCCCCATACACAGTATCCAAATACTGTTTTTTTTGGAATTCCCACCCTCACTCTTACTTCAAGGTCTTTGTACCAACTCTGCCTTCCAGTTGGGCATCTCTTGAATACCCAAATAGCCTACATTCTTGATGTCTGCAGGACTGTCTCAGATATGAAATTTGTATCCTTCTCTGGTCACTTGATGTAAAATTGCAACATAACCCCAATCTCTCTTACACTGATCTACTTTTACTCATTTATTATGTTTGTTGTTATTATAGTTTCTCCCAGCAGAGTAATAGCACCATGAGGACAGGGATTTTGTATGATTTGCTCAATGATGTATCCTAAAATCTTAGAATGATGCCAATATATAGTAGGGCCGTGATATTAACATGTTGAATGAAGGTTTTTGTCTACCTCTATCTAATCTTGCAACATAAGGGTATATTCTCTTCCATGCATGAAATGAATGTCAGAGTGATCTTTCAAACTGTAATTGAACCATACTATAACCTTTAATAAAAACCTTTCGTGACTTTTCATCATCTTTAAAATGAAACTTAAACTCCCCTCACCTGAGGAACGAGGCATTTTCACGCTTTTTTCCCAGACACTCTACTCTTTCACAATTCCCATCACACACCCTGAATTCTAGCCATGATAAATTGCTTATACTTCCCCAAATATGTGGCTATGTTTGCTCATGACTCTGTGTCCCTGATCTTACACGAGGTGGCCTCATTATTTATTGTCTAAACTAGGACACTGCTGAGAGGTAAAGTGGTGTTTCTTAATAATTGTAAAAGGGGACTCTCCCAGACAAACAGGAATGAATGTCAGTCACTTTATCCTTAGGCTTTCTGCCTGAAATGCCCTTCTTAATTTCTTTGCCTAATTCTGTCAAAACATCTTTCATGTTTAAGTCCCTATATCATACGGTTCTGTAGGTTTTTTCATATCCTTGGTCTAGATCCTTTCTCTCTACATAGTAATACCAATCATGCCCTTATTCCTATCATATTTCTTTGGGTATCTGTAAGACTGGGAGACTCCTTCTTGAAGGCAAAAGCCATAGTATTTCTTTCTCTGTCCCTGGCACTAGGTACACTAAATGCCAAATAATAAATAACAATAATGTAATATAGCAAAATGTTAAACTTAAGAATTTGGGGCTATGGAGCCAGGTTAGTGGGTTTAATCATGGCTTTATCAAATACTTGCTGAATGATGTTGGACAATTAAAATCTACTCATTGAGTAGTTGTTGAGATCAAATAAGTTAATACTGAAATGAGTAGCCAGAATAAAGTAAGAACTCAGCAAACCTGAAATATTTTAGCAGCACTCAATAAATAAGTTCACTGAATGAAGTAGATTACTAAAATAAACACTAATTATACTAACATTATAACTACTATTCTCACTGGATTCTAAAGTATAAAACTACCCTTATACACATTATTTCCCTTGACCACTCCTTCCAAGAAACTCATCAGGAAGAAATGGCTTATATTTTTACCAGTGAAACTCATCAAAAAGGTTGAATGGCTTACACAAAAGGCTACTATATGAATTAGCTGGAACACAACTATGTATCTCCATACTTGGCCCATATGCTGTCTTTCTGTTTAAAATATTTTCCCCCTCACCCTGCAAGGTCCATAATCCTTCAGGATGAGATTACAATTTATATAATAACTCTTTCCCGGTCTGCTCCACTCTCTTTGTGTGACACACCCAGGACAACATGGCACCTGGCTTGTCAACCTTACTCTCTTTCGTACTCCACTGAGTACCTGTTTACCTACTGTCTCCTGCTCTCCACACCAGGAATTGACTTTTAACAGAATGTGTCTCTAAGAAGTAAAGCTGGAACTCTCTTTAATATAACAGTTGCTCAAAAATATTTGTTAATACTAAGCATAACTCAAAATCAAGTGACATTTGCAATATTCTAAGTAGATCTTGAAAATTACCCTTAGAAATTTTTGTCACAAAATGGAAAAAGAACACGTTAATCTCAAAGACAATACAGGCATTTATTTAATACTTGCTCTATGTCAAATACTATGCTAAGTACACTACATGTTTTTTTGTTTGTTTGTTTTAAACCTATAGGCTTCTTGCAATAAACCTATAGGCTAAGTACTATGATAATTCCCTTTTTACATAGAAAAAATATATATTTTGGCCATTCTTCATGTATTATCTAATGCTACCTGCAGAATTTTGGATACAGATATATAAAATATAAAAAAGAAAAATACAATCCATTTATACATTTATTTATTTCAGGAAAATTGGCAGATGATATATACAAGACAGTATTAAAATAAAATATATAATTATGCTATTCTTAGTTCCTAAGTTACATATGGAAAAATTTTATTTTCTATATGGTGGATTAAAAATAAATACTTCCTCAAGTTATAATGTACAGATGGCTCATTCATATCATTATGCTCTCCAAAATTGTCTTTTATTATATACCCTCCTAATAGCTGGTATTGAATATGCTTGATTTTTCTTTCCAAAGGCAATGCTTTGATACTTATATAATTCTTAGACAACTCTTTTTTTTTAATTTATTGAAGCTAATACAATTATGTAGATTTTAAGTATACAATTCCATAATACATACATCATCTGTATACTGTCTTGTGTGGCCACCACCCCAAGTTACCTTCTTCCCTCTTCACTTTTTCTCTCTTTACCCTCTGCTACATTCCCCTTCCCCATTTCTTCTTGTAAACAAGATACTGTCTGTATCTATGATATTTCTCTTTTTAAAATTTCTTCAACTCTTTGACCCTGCCACTTACGCCCTCCCTCTTTGAAAGCTGTCAATTTCTTCTCCGTATCTATGAGTCTGTTTCTATTTTGCTTGTTAGTTTATTTAGTTCGTTACTTTCCACACATAAGTACAATGATATGGTACTATGAGTTTTTGTTTGTTTGCTTAATCCCATCACATTTTTCACCCAGCCCCCACCCCTTTCCTTTTGGATAGCTATGAGTTTGTTTCTATTTCACTTGTGGGTTTATTCTGTTTGTAAGACTCCACATAGAAGTGAAATCATGTGCTACTTGTTTTTCTCTGACTAGCTTATTTCATTTAGCATAATAGTCCTCCAGGTCCATCCATGCTGTTGCAAAAGCTAAAATTTCCTTCTCTTTACAGCTGTGTAATATTACATTGTATAAATATACCACTGTTGTTTTTTTTTTAAGGTTTTATTCATTTATTTATTTATTTATTTATTTATTAATAGAGAGAGGGAGAAAGAGAGGGAGAGAAACATCATGGTTGCTTCTCATGCATCCTCAATGGGGACCTGGTCCACAACCCAGACATATGCCCTGACTGGGAATCAAACCAGTAACCAGCAGCCCTTTGGTTCACAGGCCAGAGCTCAATCCACTTAGCCATACCAGCCAGGGCCATATGCCTGGTGTTTTTTTTAAATCCACTCATCCGATGAGCATTTAAGCTGCTTCCAAATTTGGGCTATAGTAAATAATGCCACAATGAACATAGGGTGCATATATTCTTTCAAATTAGTATTTTGAGTTTCTTTGAATATATTCCCAGAAGTGAAGTTGCTGGGTCATAAAGCAGTTTCATTTTTAATGTTTTCTTCTACTTTTACAATATAAAATATCCAAAACAAACTAATAATTCAATTAACAAATGGGCAAAGGACTTGAATAGACACTTCTCCAGAGAGGACATACAGATGGCAATAGACATATGATGCAAAATGTCACTAATAATCAGAGAAATACAAATTAAAATCAAAGTGAGATACCATTTCATACCTGCCAGAAAGGTTATAATCAGTAAATCAGTAAACAACAAATCCTGGCAAGGATGTGGAGAAAATGGAACCCAGACTGGTGCAGCCACTGTGGAAAGCACAGTTCGACTCTTGTTCTACTCATAAAAATAGCTTCTATTCTATAAAAAACTTTTAGTCCTGGTTGGTGGCACAGTGGATAAGGCACCAACCTACAAACCCAAAGGTCATTGTTTTGATTCCCAGTCAGGGCACATAACCAGGTTGCAAGCCAGGTCTCTAGCCAGGTCCATAGCTGGAGACAGGTGAAAGGCAACCATATATTGATGTCTCTCTCCCTCTCTGCCTCTCTCCCTTCTCCTCCCTCTAAAAATAATAAATAAATATCTTAAAAAAAACTTTTAAATGTCATATTATTTCTATAGTTTACAATAAAAAACACCTGAGTTACTAAAAATAGAGGTATCATTTATTATAAAATTATTCAGAATTTATTTTCACAAACATTTCAGAGTGATCCACCTAATAATACTCTTGCTATGTACAAGTCTACATCTACTTGTAGAATTTTATGAAATGTGTATGTTTCAAAATGCCATTAAAATTTTTGCCTACCTCATGTAGAATACTTGAATCTGCTTAAATTATCACTTATGGGTTGTTGCCAGCAGATATAGAAGGCTGTGGTAATAACCTTTGCTAAGTGTCATGACTATTATAAGAAAGATTCAGTTTTCTTGCATTGCAGTGAGTTAAAAATGTTTCTGAAATTCAGTTTGGATTTGACATCCGACTGTCCTTTCTTATATGGATTCAAATCACTTAGAGAATCTTCCTAGGCCAGCAAGTTAGCCCCATAATTTCCTCCTTTGTGGTTTGCTAGGCTCGCTCTACCCCTTTTACTTTTTTTCCTTCATCAATATTGTGAATAAGTATGGGGTTTCCAGAAGAATAAAAAATTAAACTCTAGCCTCACTATGGCCTCTCTCTTTGTAGTTTTGTTCTAGTAGTTCCTATATCCCTACAGTTGGATCTTTTAAAGGTATTTAGAAAACAATTTAATTTGCAAAATTGGAAACATTGTCATGGCTTTCTAAATCTTTCTGAGGTTCAGGATCAATGCTCTTGCAGCTGCAGGAATTGCTGATAATTAGGGAGGGAAAAAAACCACACGCACACAGGGAAGAAACAACCCCCTTGCTCCAAAACATGAGATGAGTGAAAATAGGATGTTTTGTTTCAGATGGTTCCTGATACTCATGTACTGGCTTTGGCATACATTTATTAGAAACTTACTGAAGTTATTAAAACATGATATATCTTAAAACCTATGAGTATCAATGAACCAACATGGTATAAGAAATTTCACAAAAATTATGCACAAATAAATCATATAAAATTAGCTTTTTTACTGTTTATTCTATTACAGTTGTCCCAATTATTTTGCCTTTTGACCCCTCTACCCAGCCCACCAATTTCCCACTGTCAATCCCTTCTTCGTGTTCTGTGTTCATAAGTCTTTCATGCATCCTCTTTGACTAGTCCCTTCCCCTCCTTTTCACCATTCCTTCCCGCCCTCCTCTCTTCTTACATCTGTCAGTCTGTTCCATGTTTCCTTGTGTATGGTTCTATTTTTCTCATTAGTTTATTTTGTTCATTAGATTCCAGTTATAAGTGATGTTGAGCATTTTTTTTCATATGTCTATGGGCCATCTGTAAGTATGTCCTCCTTATAGAAGCGTCTCCTTTAGCTCCTTTGCCCATTTTTTGAATTGGATTGTTTGAGTTCCTGGTGTTGAGTTATATGAATTCCTTATATATTTTAGAGATTAAACCCTTTTCCTATGTATAATTGTAAATATATTCCCCCATACAATCAGTCCCCTTTTCATTTTAACAATGGATTATTTTAGCTGTGCAGAAACATTTTAATTTGAAACAGTCCAATTTATTTATTTTTCCTTTATTTCCCTTGCCCTAGGAGATATATTGGTAAAAGTATTTCTGTGTGGGATATCTGAAATTTCATTGCCTATGGTTTCTGCTAGGACTTTTATGGTATCACAGCTTATATTTAAGTCTTTTATTCATTTTGAGTTTATTCTGGTGTATGGTATGAATTAGTGGTCTAGTTTTTTTTTTTTTTTTACATGTACCAATCCAGATCTCCCAGTACCATTCATTGAAGAAACTGTTTTTTCTCTCCCTTTACTTTCAATCTGTATAGATTTTTTCTTCTGAGGTTGGTCTCTTTTAGACAGCATATATGTGGGTCATGTTTTCTTACCTACTGCTACATATTTTGACCGTAGCATTTAATTTGCTTACATTTAAGGTTATTATTGATAGATACGTGTTTATTGCCATTTTCCCCTTTGTGCTTATGTTCCTCTCTCTCTTCATTTCTTTTGCTTCTTAAAGCAATTCCTTTAGCAACTCTTGCAGTGCTGCCTTAATGGAGTTACACTCTTTTAGCCTTCTTTTGTCTGTGAAACTATTTCACCTTCTATTTTAAATGAAAGCCTTTCTGGACAGAGTAGTCTTGGTTGTAGGTCCTTGCTCTTCATTACTTAGCATATCTCATGTCAACCTCTTCTTGCTTGTAATATCTCTATTAAGAGGTCAACTGATAGCCTTGTTGAAGCTTTCTTGTATGTTACTAGCTATCCTCCCTTGCTGCCTTTAAAATGGTCTCTTTGTCTCTAAATTTTGCCATTTTAATTATGGTGTATCTTCTTGGAGTTGATGCCTTCATGTTAATTTTGATTGGGACCATCTGTGCTTCCTGAAGTTGCAGGACATTTTTTCCTCACCAAGTTAGGGAAGTTTTCTATTTACTTTGTCAAATAGGTTTTCTATCCCTTGCTCCTTTTTTTTATTTTTTCTTTTTCTGAAATCCCTATGATATAAATGAAGCTCCTGAAGCTCCCTTAAACTACCCTAATTCTTTTTTAGTCTTTTTTTCATTTTTTTGCTCTGATTGGGTGTTTTTCTACTTGCCTTCCAGCTAGCAGATTTGATTCTCTGTTACATAGGTCTGCTTTTAATATCTTCTAGTGTATTCTTCGTTTCACATATTGATTCTTCATTTTCTACTGGTTCTTATGCATAGTTTTATGGACTTTTACATGTGGATATAGTTTTTACTAAGTTCCCTCTAGCTCTCATAAAGTTTCTTATAATTTTCATTGAGTTCCTTGAACATCCTTATAACCATTATTTTGAACTCTATGTTTGAGAGATTGCTTGTCTCAATTTTATTTAGCTCTTTTTCTGGGCATTCTTCCTTTCCTATTGATTGTAGATTGTTTCTTTGTCTCCTCAATTTAAATGACTCTTCTTGTTTGCTTCTGCATCTCAGATTGCTCTGCTTTGACTCCATATTTACATGGGCTGGCCTTCTGTGGGACTCTGTGGTGCAATCTCTTTGATCTTCTGAACCGGATGCTCCTGGGATGTCCCTTATCCCATTTATGTGGGCATTCTTGTATTTGGGTGTTGATTATTGATGACACATTTGTAGGTGTGTTCTCACCTCTGGCTGGCTGATGGAATCACAACCCCCTTCACTTCTTGTTTGCTATTGTACATGTGCTAGAAGAAAGAAATGAAACTACCTAGAAAACCAAACCCACACCAGCAAAATTACTTCCCACTACATCAGAAATATTAACACCAAATAAACAAAGATTAATAAAGGCAGAAAGGGATTAAGAATACTAACAAATAAGGAAAAGGAATATGAGTTGACCAAAGGAAAGAAAATAAGTTTGAGAGGGAAAAGGGGGGAGAAATAATAAGAGTAGGTAATAGAAACAAGGCTATAAGAGAGAGAAAGTAAAATTGAAAACATAAGTTAAAAAAAAAAAGGAAGAGAGATGGCAAAATGGAGTAAGAAAATGGAAGAGTATAATATGAGGTTTGAAATAAAATTTTAAAAATTGAACCAATAGGAACAAAATTGAAGAAAAAGCACAACAGTGTCAATAATAATGATAGATGAGCAAAGATGAATAAAGGTGGAAAAAGAATAAGAATATTATAAGAAAGAAAAGAGAATAGGAGATGTCTACAGTAAAGAAAAATAATTTTGAGAGGATAAAAAGGGGAGAAATAATACAGCAAGGATTAGAATTCAGGCTAAGAAAGGGAAAAAAAAAATTCCAAACTCAAATAAGCACAGGCAGGAGGAATGCAAAACAGTAAGACAGAAGGAGAGTAACCTATGAAATTTGAAATAAAAAGTTAGCAATCAAATAGGAATTGAATTGAAAAAACAAGCAATAACTGCAATACCCATGCCAAACAACCAATGCTTAAAAAAGGTGAAAAGAAAAATAAGAATATTATAAGAGAGGGAAAAAGAACATCTGCTGACAAAAGGAGGAAAAATAATTTTGAGAGTGTTAAGGGAGGAGAAAAAGAAGTGTAAGGAACAGGTAACAAGGCATAGAAAGGGATAGAATGAAATTTAAAAGAAAAATGAGAAAGAGAAGAAGGCAAATGGAGTAAGACAGGGGTAGAGTATAATATGAGATTTGAAATTAAAATAAAATATTTTAAAATATCTATAAAAATATTTTTTTAAAAAACTAGTAAACTAGAATACAATTGAAGAAAAAAAATGTTACAAGTCTTTGCAAGAGACAAAATAATGCGATTACTGAAAAAGAAAGAGGTGTAATTCGCGGCAGCAGAATTTGTTTGCTTTCTGTCTTCTCCTTCTGGTCCTGGTCCTGGGCTTGTAACAGCTCAAGGTCCAGGGGTGGGTTATCCATTTTCTGTCAGCACTGCATGGACCACCTTCCCCTGCATCTAGAGGGGGCTTTTATTGTGATGGGAGAGTGGAATCCCTGGGGCCCCCCAGGGCTGTTCATTTTGTGAGGAAATTGTGGCTATGTTCCCCAGCCCCTGTGCCACCAATGATCTTGGTCTGTTCCATCTTATTTTCAACAATGTATAGTTTCTGAAGAACTAGCTGTTCGTTCCAAGGAAGGCTCCAATCTGTGTAAGAGAGTCAGCTCCCTCCTGCTTGCTCCTGCTCGGTGTGCCAGCCAAGGCTGGAAGGGGCCCTGATGATTCCCTCTCGCTGCACTGATTTCTGTTCTCCCTGCCTTGCTGGCCGCTGTGGAATAGGGTGCTAGGAACCTGTATATTTTGTCTCTCTGAGAGAAGTTCAAAATGGTCCCTTTAGATGTTTCTGTTCCTTTCTCTGGTAGATACTCACCCTGTAGGGGGTTCTTGAGCCTGCCCTGACTATCCTGCAGAGCTTTCCCTTGGTTGTTGTGCTTGTAGTCCTGCAGGAGGTGAGGGCTGGGTACATCCTTCTCTTCCCAGACGTTTGAACTCTGCTGGAGAAGGTGCTTTTGCCTGGCTGTAAATCTCAGGCACTCAACTCTTGCCCATCTGATTGCCAGCCCATTGCCCAGTCAGTAGACACAGTCCTGAACTCTCTGTTTCGCATAGCCCCCAGCTTGCTAGCTGCACTGGGCTGGGGCCCAGAAACCACTTTTCGGTGAAACTTTCTCATCTTCCTGCCCAGCTGTATTTAGTGGGAGCAAACTGTACTTTCAATTTTGTCCTTTTTCTGGCAAGGCAGCTGTAACGTATATGGGAAGCACACTTCAGCTTTCCTTTTAGTCTCTCTGTGGCACACCCATTGCAGTACTGATTCACAGTCCAGTTTTTGTGCCTACCACCTCTCCAAAAAGCCAAAGGGCTCTCACAGCCATGGCTGGCCACAGCCTTCCTCTGCCTCATTCAGGTTCAGCCTTCTCTCTCTCTGGCATTCTCCTGGCTGGCACTGCAGCTGTGGAGGTGCTGCTTGCTGTGTGTGTAGCCTGGCTCTCCCCCACCCCATTTATCCCCCCAAGTCACTCTCCACCGGGTTCTGGTGGTTCCCAGCCCAGGACTGGGGCCCCTTGCTCTCAGAGAGGTGGGAGCCACAAAATTGCGATTTCTGACGTCTCTTTCTGACTAGTCTCGCTGCTGCAGGTGCCACTCGCAGGGTATTTCCCCTTCAACTTACAAAATCTCTGTACCTCCTGTTGTGAAGCATCTTCTGTACTCCATGGCTTAAAAACTTCCTGTCAGCTAAGATTCCATTGATTGCTCAGGTTACTTGTCCGAAGAGCAGCTGAGAATCCAAGTTGGGGCAAGAGCAGGTGTATTCGGCTGCCATCTTCAATCTAAAATTAGTTTTTAAAAGTGTTGTTTTGATCATGCAAGCACACGTGCATGCCCTTAAGTTAAAAAATATTTAAATCTATCAAGCTCTGTGGGTTGGTATGTGTACATAGGTGTATAGTTATTTTAATTTTTTCCCAAAAGTCGATCTCCGGTCAGTTTTTAGTAATTGGGTAGTTATGTTGATTATGATTTCTTACTTGGGAGAGGATTATGCCAACTAATCCTCTTCCACTCAGCATCCTACATTTCAAGGAAGAATATTTATAGTGCTGCATTTAAATTTATGCAAAATGTCAACTCCCTATACCATGAGTTTATTCTATTTCTACTTGACACTAATAATGCCTAAGTAATGTTGAAACTGACTTTCTGACTGTGCCTGCACACACTATCGGTTTACACTTTTTACTCATTTATCAAACCAAATGATTGTTCAATTCTATTAACTGGCTTTTAAGGGGTCTATAAAAATTGACCAGAGGTATTATTGAAATGTTCAATTATTGAAAACACTTAGTAAAACAATTTCTGTGGTTTTTATATGGTATGACATCAAACTACACAATAAATTTAAAAGGTTAAACTGAGCTTAATGCATAATTTTATTATAATATATGTTATAATATAATATAATATGAATGAATGATGAATTTATCAAGCCAGATAATGGAACCATAGAGAAAAATATTAGTATTTTTAATGAGATATAGCTTTAATGAAAGTCAAAAATTTAAGTACTTTTTATTTCACAAATATTTATTTATTTAAGATGTTATTGATTATTTTCAAACAGAAGGACAGGGAAAAAAGGGGGAGAAACATAAATGTACGGTTGCCTTTCACCTACCTCCAGCTACAGACCTGGCTGGAGACCTGGTTTGCAATCTGATTATGTGCCCTGGCTGGGGAATCGAACCAGCAACCTTTGGGTTAGGAGTCCGGCGCCATCTGCACTGTGCCACCAGCGAGGCTGATTCCACAAATATTTATTAATAATTATATTTATATTATTATCATGATAAAGCATTTATTAATAATCTATGTAGTAGGGTTTTTTTTGTTTGTTTTGTTTTGTTTTGTTTTTTGATTCCTTCAATCCATACTCGTTTTTTTTTTTAATTTTATTGTTGTTGTATTACATCCATCCCCTTTTTGCTTCCCTCTCTCCCCCTCCCCACCCACCCATTCCCCCCAAAGTCAATCCCACCTGTTGTCCATGCCCATGGTTCCTTTATACTAGGTTCTTGTCTAAGCTGCTCCCCTTCTTTGCCTCTGACTCCCCCCTCCCCCCAACCCCGTTCCCCCTGACCACTGAAGGCCTATTCCTAGTATTCATATACTTGGTTCTGTTTTGCTTGTTGTTAGTTTTTTTATTAAAAGAAATCTAAAGAAAATGATCAATGTACAATCCATATGTAATCTGGGATACAATAGCTGAAGGAATATTGTTGGGACCTAAATTATAAGGGTTTTCCTCATTATTGCAGAACTACACAGAACTCCAAACTTACGAATTTCAAAATCACCACATGCACTAATGTTATTGAACTTGGGTGTAATCCCAAACATTTTAATATTTAAACATTAATCATTTTAAAGTTAAAATATGATACAATGGACCCCTCTGACTTGATATAATATTTGGTACAATATGTAAAATATGTTAAAATGGTACAGTTTTAAAATATTTTATAAACATCATTAACTTATGCAACCACAAGGAATTATCCTTTAATTAAAGTCAAGACATATTAAGTGGGAACCTGAATAAATCTGGATTGTCAGGCACTCAAACTATACACAAACTTTTTATAAAAGTGTTAAGAGATTCACTTTTCTGTTGCTTATAAATAACAGCAATGCAGCTAATTCACATATAAAAATATATCACTTTTCTGAGACACACAGCATTGTGTTCACCTGGCATTAATTCCAAAAATTACATGCCAAATACATTTTGAATATTTTTTAAAATTTTCTTTTAAAAAATGTCAAATCTTGACCATGGGTTATACATAATTCTAAAAATCATGCTAGACTAAGCTAGATCATATCACAATTTAACCAAACACCACAGAACTTTTAATCTAAGGGCTTTTTCCAAAAGTTTTAAGATATTCATCTCATTTCGATGACAGTATATTCAGAGAAGACAAACCACAGCCCAAGGATCAAATTCAATCTGCTGGTAATGTTTGCAAATCAAGTTTTAATGACACACACCCATGACCGTTTATTTGCATAATGCCTACAGCTACTCCACGGTGAGAGTAGAGTGGTGAAGAAAGCTGTCTAAAATGCAAAGCCTAAAATATTTACTATGTGGTCCTTTTCAGGAAAAAAAAAAGTGCTGATCCTGGAATTATTTATTATTTTCATAACTGATTTGTTCAAAGTTAGTCAGGGTTCTCAATTAAATTTTATCAGTTAATGGAGCAATAAAGTAAATAAAATCCCGGTACTTAAAAGGGAGTCTTCAAAACACAAATTTATGATACAATGTCTGAATGCTTATTATGTGGACTTCATGGAAATTTAATTTCATATATTAATACCTAAATAATAAAATATAAGCTTATTTCATGTTATTTTAAAGGTTTTAGTTTTTTTAAATTGGATATTGATGAACAAATGTTGACTGATTATGTATTTATTGTTGTTATATTACATTCATCTCATTTTCCCCCCTCTGCTCTCCCCTTCTCCACCCTCCTTATCCCCAGCACCAAAGTCAATCCCACATGTTGTTGGTGTCCATGGGTCAATGATGCTAATTCCTTGACTAAACTGTTCCCTCCTTTGCATCTTTCATCCCCACCCCCAAACCCCTCCCCTCTGCACATTGAAAGTCTGTTCCTTGTATTCATGTCTCTGGTTCTGTTTTCTTTGTTTGTTTGTTTGTTCATTCGTCTCCTGTATTAAGTGAGAACATGTGGTATTTAATTATCTCATTAAGCATAACTCTCTCCAGTTCCATCCATGCTATCAAAAATGGTAAGAGTTCTCTCTTTCTTTCTGCTGCATAGAACTCCATTGTGTGAATGTACCAAAGCTTTTTTGTTTTGTTTTTTTTTCATGGAACGCTTCACGAATTTGCGTGTCATCCTTGCGCAGGGGCCATGCTAATCTTCTCTGTATCGTTCCAATTTTAGTATATGTGCTGCCGAAGCGAGCACTGTACCAAAGTATTTTGATCCATTCATCCACTAAAGGGCACTTAGGTTCTTTCCAGCACTTGGCTATTGTAAATAGCGCTGCTATGAACATAGGGTTGTATAGGTTCTGCCGAATTGGTGTTTTAGGATTCCTAGGGTATAATCCTAGCAGTGGAATCATTGGGTCATGAGGCAGTTCTATTCTTAGTTTTTTGAGGAAATTCCACACTGTCTTCCATAGTGGCTGTACCAGTCTGCATCCCCACCAACAAACAGTGCACCAGGGTTCCCTTTTCCCCACATCCTCGCAGGCACTTGTTGTTTGTTGATTTGTTGATGATTGCCATTCTAACAGTTGTGCGGTGGTACCTCATTGCAGTTTTAATTTGCATCTCTCTAACGGGCTAGTGATAATGAACATTCTTTCATGTTCCTATGGGCCCTTTGTATGTCTTCCTTAGAGAAGGGTCTGTTCAGGTCCTTTGCCCATTTTTAAATTGGGTTGTTTGTCTCCCTGGTGTTGAGTCATATTAGCTCTTTATATATTTTGGAGATCAAATCCTTGTCTGAGGTGTCATTGGCAAATATGTTTTTGCATACAGTTGGTTCCCTTTTTATTTTCTCAATCTTTTCTTTGGCTGAACAGTAACTTTTCAGTTTGATGTAGTCCCATTTGTTTTTGTTCCTTTATTTCTCTTGCCTTGGGAGATATTTCAGTGAAAATTTTGCTGCGTGGGATATCTGCAATTTTTTTGCCTATGTTTTCCTCTAGGGCTTTTATGGTGGCACTGCTTATGTTTAAGTCTTTTATCCATCTTGAGTTTATTCTAGTGTATGGTGTAAATTGGTGGTCTAGTTTCATTTTTTAGCATATTCCTAGTCAGTTCTCCCAACACCACTTATTGAAAAGGCAATTTTCACTCCATTTTATGTTCCTTCCCTCTTTATCAAATATTAATTGACCATAGCATCCTGGGATTATTTCTGGGGTCTCTATTTTGTTCCATTGATCTACTGTATGTCTATTCTTATGCCAGTACCAGATTGCTTTGGTTACAGTGGCCTTGTAGTATAGTTTGATATTTGGTATTGTGATTCCTCTTACTTTGTTCTTCTTTCTCAAGATTGCTGTGGCTATTTGTTGTTGCTTTTGTCTCCATATAAAGTTTTGAAGTATTTTTTCTAGATCTGTGAAATATGTCATTGGTAATTTAATAGGGATTGCATTGAATCTATACATTGCTTTGGGTAGTATGGACATTTTAATGATGTTAACTCTTTCCATCCAGGAACATGGTATATGCTTCTATTTATTTGTATCTTAATTTCTTTCTTCAATGTTCTATAGTTTTCTGAGTACAGGTCTTTTACCTCCTTTGTTAAGTTTATTCCTAAGTACTTAATTTTTCTTGCTGCTATAGTAAATGAGATTTGTTTTCTAGCTTCTATCTCTGATGTTTCTTTATTGGTATACAAAAATGCCTTTAATTTCTGGATATTGACTTTATATCAAGCAATTTTGCTAAATTTGCCTATTAGGTCAAGTAGTTTTTTGGTGGAGTCTATCAGATTTTCTACGTACACTGCATATCATCTGCAAATAATGATAGTTTTACTTTCTCCTTTCCAATTTGGATGTGTTTGATTCCCTTTTGTTATCTGATCACTATAGCTAGAACTTCCAAGATGATGTTGAATAGAAGTGGAGAGAAAGGACCACCTTGTTTTATTCCTGACCTTAGGGGGAAAGCTTTTAATTTTTGCCCATTGAATATGATGCTGGCTACAGGTTTCTCATATATGACCTTTCTTCTGTTGAAGTATGCTCCCTCTATTCCCACTCTGCTGAGCATTTTTATCATAAATAGGGGCTGCATTTTATCAAATGCTCTTTCAGAATCTATTGATAGAATCATATGATTTTTGCTTTTCATTTTGCTTATGTGGTGTATTACTTTTATTGATTTGCTAATATTATACCATCCTTGAATCCCTGGGATGAATCCCACTAGATCACGGTGTATGATCTTTTTAATATATTGTTGTATCCAGTTTGCCAATATTTTGTTAAGGATTTTAACATCTCTGTTCATCAGAGAGATTGGCCTGTATTTTTCTTTCTTTGTTGTACTTGACCTGATTTTGGGATTAGAATAACACTGGCCTCATAGAAACAGTTTGGGCATTTTTCCTATTCTTGGATTTTTTGATTTTTTTATTTTTTTTGAATAGGCTGAAAAGGATATGAGTTAGTTTTTCACCAAATGTTTGGTAAAATTTACCTGAGTAGCCGTCTGGTCTGGGGCTTTTGTGTGCTGGGGGGTTACTGCTTCAATTTCACTAGCTGTTATTGGTCTATACAGGCTTTCTGCTTCTTCTTGATTCAGTTTTGGAAGATTATACATTTCCAGGAATTTGTCCATTTCACCCAAGTTGTCAATTTTCTTGTCATATACTTTGTAGTTTCTTACAATCCTATGTATTTCTATAGTATCAGTTGTCATTTCTCCTCTTTTGTTTCCATTTTGTTTATTTGTTGATAAATAATTGTTTTCTCATTTTCTCTTGATGAGTCTGGTTAAAGTTATCTTAATTTTGTTTATCTTTGCAAAGAATCAACTCCTGGATTTATCAATCCTTTGAATTGTTCTTTTAGTCTCTATGTTATTTAATTCTACTCTGATCTTGCTTATTTCCTTCTACTTGAGCTGGGTTTGTTTGTTGTTTCTCAAGCTCTTGTAGCTTTATTGTTAGGTTGATTATTTGAGATTCTTCTATCCTTCTTAGATAGGTGTGTATTACTATGAACTTCCCTCTGAATACTGCCTTTACTGTGTCCCATAGGTTCTAGGCTGTTGTATATTTATTTTCCTTTGTTTTCAGAAACTTTCTGATTTCTTCTTTGATCTCATTGTTAACCCATTTATTACTTAATAAATAGCATGCTATTTATTCCATAAATTAGAATGTTTTGGGGTTTTTTCCTTGAGGTTGGTTTCTAATTTCAAGCCATTGTGATCTGAGAAGATGCTTGGTATGATTTAAATTTTCTTGAATTTGTGGAGGCTTGTCTTGTGTCCTACCATGTGGTCTATCTTTGAAAATATTCCATGTGCATTTGAAAAGAATGTGTGTTTTGCTTCTTTGAGATGAAAAGTTTTGTATATGTCAGTTAAGTCCATTTTATCATTGTCTATTTTTACGGCCTTCATTGTAAAATCTATTTTGTCTGGTATAAGTATTGCTACCCCAGCTTTTTTTCCCATTTTTGTCCATTTGCTTGAAATATATTTTTCCATCCTTTCATTTTCAGTCTGTGTCAATCTTTTGTTCTGAGGTGGGTCATGTTTTCTTATCCATTCAGATACCCTATGACTTTTGATTGATGCCTTTAATCGGTTTACGGTTGTTATTGACAGGTACTTATTCATTGATATTTTCCCCCTTTGTACCTGTATTCCTCCCTGTCTCTTTCTGTTTCTTCATCTGCCTAAAGAAGACCATTTAGTATCTCTTGCAATGCTGGTTTGGTGGAAGTGTTCTTTTAGCCTTCTTTTGTCTGGGAGACATCTTAATTTACCTTCCATTTTGAATGAGAGCCTTCCTGGGTAGACTATTCTTGGTTTCAGGCCTTTGTTCTTCATTACTTGGAGGACTTTTCGCCATTCCCTTCTGGCTTGTAGTGCTCCTGTTGAGAAATCAACTGATAACCTCATCAGAGGCCCCTTATATGTTATTAGCTGTTTCTCTCTTAATGCTTTTAGGATTCTCTCCTTGTCTTTGAAATTATGATGTGTCTTGGAATGGGCCTGTTTCAATTCATCTTCATTGAGATCCTCTTTGTTTCCTGAACTTGATTGATATTTTCACTCATCAAGTTGAAGAAGTTTTCTGTTGTTACTTTTTTCAAACAGATTTTCTATCCCTTGATTCTGTTCCTATCCTTCTGGTATCCTTACAATATGGGTATTATTGCATTTCATTGTGTCCTGCAGCTCTCTTAAAATCTCTTCATTCTTGCCCTGGCTGATGGTGCAGTGTATAAGGAGCCAGCCTGTGAACCCAAAGGTTGCTGGTTCAATTCCCAGCCAGGGCATACAATTCCCAGCCAGGCTTCAAGCCAGGTCTGTGGCTGGAGGCAGGTGAAAGGCAACCATACACTGATGTCTCTCTCCCTCTCTCTCTTCCCCTATCTCTGAAAATAATAAATAAATTCTTTTAAAAAATGTCATTCTTTTTCAGTCTTTTTTCATTTTGTTGCACTGTCTGGGGGTTGTTTTCTATATTGTTCTCTAGCTCACTGATCAGATTCTCTGCTTCCTCTAGCCTGCTTTGAATTTTTTCTACTGTATTCTTCAATTCAGAAGTTGTATTCTTCATTTTCTGCTGGCTCTTATTGATAGTTTCTATTTCATTTTTAATGCTAATGTAGTTCTCAGTAAGTTCCTTATAGCTTCCCTGGAGCTCTTCATGGTTCCTCTGGAGTTGTTTATAGTTTTCTTTGAGATTGCTGAGCTCATTGAGCTTCTCTATCATCATTATTTTCCATGTCTGATAGTTGCTTGCCTCTATTTCATTTAGCAGTCTTTCTGAGGATTCCTCCTTTCCTTTTGGTGAAGAACTGTTTCTTTTTCTCCTCATTTTAGATGTCTCTTCTTGTTTGTTTTTGCTTCTTAGATTGGGTTGTTTTGAGTTCCTGTCTTTGTGGTGTGACCTTCTGTCATGTAGAGGTACATTTTCTTTACTTCCTGGATCCACCTCTGGTGATGTCAGATCATTCTCCAGTCTGGACCTAGTCACTGTGTTAGAACCACCCAGATAGCCACTGTATTTGTCTGTGTCCTTTAGTTTTTAATGGAATTCACCTGTGATCAGCTGCTAGGTGTAGGCACAGCTGGTTGGGACAGATTAATTCAGTGTTAATCGAATCAATCTGTGATCAGTGGTCACCTTGGGAACTTCTGGGCAGGGCAAGTTAATTTATTTTTAATCCAATCGATCTTTGTTCAGCCACTGGTCTCAGGTGAAACTGGGTGGGGCAGATTGATTCCAATGGGCAGGGCTGTGAAGTCCCCTCAGGTGTACCCAAGTTGGCATAATGCAGTCTACCTGTGGTGTGGGGGATGCATCTGCTCTGGGACCCCACCAGCTGCTCCCTCATTTCTCTCTTCCAAGCCACTGCTGCAAACTCTCCTTAAGCATCTCTAGTCTTCTCTGCCCTCTGTCTGCTGGAGCTTAGGGTAAGTGGGTGCTCATGTATTTTTGTGAGTGGTCACTACAGTAATTCTCTGTCTCTAGCGCTCCTAGGCTAGCCAACCCTGTGACTTTTTGCTTTTCTCACCTGTGCTTCTCTAGACTAGGAAGCCCAGGTAGGGGTTTAAAACCCACCCTTCTCAGATTGAACACCAGGCTCAGTCCCTTCAGCTGTCACCCGTGGGAGCCCGGCTAGCCCTCTCACATCTCCACACTTCCTACCGGTCACATTGTGATAAATCGGCTCTTCTGTTCTGAACGTGGTTATAAGACTTCTCTCTAGTTGGTGTTCTGTTGGTCATTCTGGATGATTTCTCCTCAATTAAGTTGTAATTACAGATTGGTCCTGGGAGGAGATTGGTGTAGCTACACTTACTCCTCTACTATCTTGGTTCTCATTTTTTTTGTTTTGTTTTTTAATATTTTGGATACAGTCCTTTATCAGCTACAAGTTTTGTAAATATTCTCTTCCAGTCTGTGGCTTGTCTTTACATTTTCCTTTTTTCTTTACAGGTCAGTATTTGTTTGTTTGTTTGTTTTATTTTTTACTTATATTTTCATCATGGATTGCAAAAAAAAAAAATGCCAAACCCAATTTCACTTAGATTTTCTCTTGTTTTAAGAGTTTTATAGTTTTGTTTTACACTTAAGTCAGTGATCCTTTTTGAGTTAATTTTTTGTGATTGGTGTCAGTGTCTAGATTCACATTTTACATGTGAAAGTTGAATTGTTCCAGTGCTATTTCTTGAAATGGATCTCTTTTATTAAACTGCATTTGCTCCTTTGAAAAAGATCAGTTGACTCTACTTACATAGATTTATTTTTGGACTGTCTTTTCCATTGATTTAGGTAGCATATTTTAATTATCAGTATTTATTTAGTTTCTGTATCATTCTATAACTGTGTAGAGTAATAAAGTTATTATTTTCATTAAAATTATTTTAGAAGATTATATGTGTTTCTAAGTAGTAGCCAGAAATCAAGTACTCCATTTTGCTGCTTTTCTTTTAACTAAACACACACACACACACACACACACACACACACACACATATAAAATTTCTTTGGGAAAATATCTGTTAAACACAAACTTATAGAATGTCTTGGAACATACATAACTCAAAAAGAGGTGTGTATAGATTAAAATTATGAGATAAATTTTTGTTTTATAATCTTAGTAATAAAAATAATTAAAATTTATTAAATTACCGTTACATATACAGCACTTTTCTAAGACATTTATTTTGTGTGATTTTATGCATTTCTGCCTACACACAACCAAAGCTAACATATAGTTTCCTACAGGTAAAAGTGCTAGGATATAAGAATTTTTTTATTTTGATGTTGTTTAAAGTTTCTTTTTAGTCAATTGATTTTCAACATTTATAGTCATAGATATTTGATAATGAATAAAAATCCCTCTATATATGAAAGTATTTAAATACATCCATATTTATGAATATAATTTTGAAGAGTTAATAGTTTCTTTGAAATATATTCATGTATTCTAGGATAAGAAATAGACCAAGCCTTTAAAAAATGTGTTATCAAAATTCAACAGATATCAGTAAGCATTAAGTGATTTTTTTGGTTTTGTTGTCAAATAATTTGTTAAAATGTCTAGTTCAGTCAAATTAAGGCTTTTTCTAAGGCAGTAACCCTCAGACCCTCAGGTACATGAATGTAGGTATTCAGAGGGAGTATAAAGTACATAGCACTTAAAACTAATTTGAAAATGGAATCGTTTTCCCCTTTCCTTTCTTTGTCCACATCATCTTGTAGGAATAGTGTTGCCAGGATATACTTACAAAAGCGCTGAGGTATTCGATTGTCCAATGTCTCTGATGAAGAGATTGTGTAAAATTAGCAATTACCCTATTGATCTTTCTTCTTCCTATAGTCCTTTAGAATAGAACTACTTTAAGTTTTAATGTATCTTAGCCAACAATGGCATTTTAATTGTATATACAGGATTCTAGGAGGCATCCACAAGCAGGTGATCCTGGAAAATAACAAGGTGATTTAAGTCTCAACACAGCACTACTGAGGTAGCCTGAAGTTTACCCATTGCTTCAAAAAACTGACCAAGTATAATTTCATGACATCCTCATTTCTCTTCTTACCATAAATATAGAATTTTCTCCTAATCCACAAATGGCATTTATTCCAACAATGCCACTGTATTAAAACACAGAGACCCATAGCAGAGGGCAGAGAAAAGACTGAAGAAAGAGGCAGGCCACGCCAGTATGGCAACTAACAGAATTTATTAAGGAAAACTTATATGGGAGGCATGTCTTGTACTGCTATAGAACAAATGGATATTCTTTGCACCACTTGGCAGGTGCCAAAAATTATATAAGGCAGGAAAAGAGAAATAGTTATGGGTACTAATTCATGAATGCTACAGGTATAGAAAATTACTTTATGTGTATGGACAGACAGTAATCACATCATGGAACAGTGTCTCTTCCATATCCTCCAACTCGCAAATTATATCTCTTCTACAAATTTTTGACTAATTGAAAGATCACTTATTTTTGTTCTATCCTCTATGGACTACTGTCATATTGCTTCAGTTGTTCCTGATAGCATATATGTTTTTCTTCCCATGTACAATATCAATTTAGAAACAAAATTATTTTTCTTCGTTCAGTTGTCCCTTTGACCTATGTCATTCAATATCAGTGTTTCCTCTCTGAGATTTGGACTTCCAGCAGATAGAAAGTATCAACATCCACTTAGCTCCATCCTTTCAAGCAGTCAACACTGAAACAACTTATTTAAATAACTTATTACAAAATTATTCTAAAAATGAATAATGTCTGCCATACCCCCCAATACTTCATGAAGTATTCATTTTCTTTAGTTATATTCCAGTGAAGGTGGCTGAAAATTATGTTAAGATAATTTTTAAGTTCAGGAGGCAGGCACAGAGGAGTCACTTATATTGAGACACTATATTTAGCTTAGTTTTAAATAGGAAATTACTTATAAAGCTAAGAGATGGACCCACCGTTGCCTGAGGGAAGAAGTTATGGAGTTTTAAAATATTAGGAGAAATAAAGAACCCTTTTCCCCTCCTGCTGTGTATTACATCATAAGGCATCCATTAGTTTAACTTAACATGTAATATAAATAATGCCTGAGAGGGATTTGTCTCTCATGTATTTAACATCTATGTCTATTAGTTTACCCACACATTTCATTCAATAACTGCATATTCCTTGATGCTTCTTGGAATATGAGTAAAGCAAAGCATGTACTAAATAAAAAGTTGAATGAATGAATCATTATCAATTAGCTGAAAGGAAAGTTGTTGGAAAATATAAATGTAAGTAGCAGAAGGATAACATGGACCTGAATGGGATGTAGCACTGTGCAATCTGTGTACACTGAAAATGCCTTCAGAAGAGCCAAGCTCTTGCACTGTCATGGGGCTTTGGACACCTGATTCACTATGCCATCAGCCAGGGCTAAATTTGGATTTTTTGGAAGAGCTTTTGAAGATGTGAGACAGCCTGTTACTATATCATGGTGTTTTCATTGGTTTTCTGTCCATTGCCTTTAGTCATGTATCAAAATTTTAAAATGAAATGTACCACTTTACAATGCATAAGATCCTCACTTGAATATTGAATAAGTAATTATAAAGAACTATATAATTGGACAGATTTTGAAAGATATGTGTTGAAGTAGCTGTTAAAATTGCTTGTTTCACAAAATAATGTCTATATGAGACATGTTTTCAACAATGTTCTCAGGATAAACTAAATTTCTGGTGATTCCACTAATCACCATCTTGTCAATCATCTCAGCATTGACCGTATTCTAAGAAACATCTGAAAAGTTGAATCCTGTAGATGCAAAATAAGTATATGAACACAAGTTCATGAAACTCATCACTCTGAAATTACTCCTCTGTAGAAATTATTCAAAACACTAAACCATGGTTATTAAGTATATTCTGTACAGTACAATATAAAAGGCATTCTTATGATAGGAATAATGCTTCCCACAACATACCAGTCTATAAATTCCAACTGCAAGTTAGCAAACTGTTACATGACTTGGGAAACATGAATTCATGCTGCAGGGAGTGAATTCTCTCCTTTTTCACCTACTCTTCAGAAGAAACAAATGAAATATTTAACTATAAGTAAACAAGTTCAGGATGGAAAATAAATTCCCCATAGAGCTTTGTTAGGTTTTTGGTTTTATATTGAAAGTCATTTCAATATATTAGATATTGAACCTAGAGCTTTCATTTTGGTAATAATTTTTAATCATATATAATAGGTTTATTAGACCTAAGTTGAAATGCACCTGACTGTTTTATACAAACTTTTTTCTCCTTGTAAAATAAATTTTATTGTTTTTGTTCCCAATTTAATTCTTGAAATTAAACTGAATTAATAATTAAGATAAGTGAATGGACTATAGAATCAGCTAAGAGGACATGAAAAATATATCCTTGTACCAGAGTTTAATTATTTCACAAATATTTAACATTTAAAAAACATTTAAATTTAACATTTAAAAAATGTTTTGTATCACTTGATTAAATATTTTTTAAAGTGTTACTGTTTATTTGTTTCTGTGTTTTCACTGAGCTATATATTAGTTCTATTTCCTAATTTAGAAAAGATGATATTTATGAATATAGGTGAATCATTTTGACATGTATTTTTACAAATTATTAATATAAGGTAAATGTGTTCTTGCAAAATCTTAAAGGATGTTTCCAAAAATAATATTCAATTCAAATTTTTGACCATTGAAATCATAAGTAAAAGTGATATACATAAGATGCTGACTTTAAGAATTATAGACTATATTAGAAGATTTGGGTTGACTTTTAGAAATAAGTGGTAAATTCAGATAACATTATGATGCAATGTACTTTATTTTTTAAACAAAAAATTACATAATTTTACATTCAACCCATTTATTATCTATTTTAATTTAAAAATGTAAGAATAAAGCAACTGGATTTTTCCTCCTCTTATTTATATCTTCTGGCACACCAGCTGTCTTTCCAATGTCCTTGCTTACCAAAGATAGGCTCAGGTAATTGGTGTTCCTTTCATATCCTACACCTATAATATGAGGAATATAAAACAAAAACAGCAAATATGGTTGGGGGTCAAGAGAAGATTTATGTTGTGGACTTATGATTCAGTATTATTGGGCATATAACTGATGGTATCTAGGGGACAAAGTTAGTCTTTTTCAGTGTCAGAAACCTGGGACCATATCTACTAATGTCGAGTATGTTGTGATTTCTCCAGACATCTAGAAAAGCTTATCTTTGGAATGTTTCCTAGATCATATTAAACACACACACACACACACTCACACACACACACCGTAATATAGTTTGTCCATAAAACTTACATATTTTGAAATCATCTAAACAAGAATTACATTTGAAAAATATTTGTGTCTTCAAAAAAATCAAAGTCAGCTCCAAAAAATAAAAACTTTATGTCTAATTATAATGCAAATATGTTAAATAAAAACTAGGTCAGTTGGTTTAGGTGGCTAATTTAAGGACCCAATCAGCATCTTTTCTGATACATAAATTCTAATTTGTTTAAAAAAGCCACCTGAAAGATGAATCTTAGAAATTACATTGTGAAATCAGAATTAAAATCAAAGGTCAATAAGACATATCTTTGGAGAATAAAAACACAAATCCGATAAATACATGGCTAAATAACAGACCATTCTTTTGGAAGCTGTCCAAAGATCTGGGAGCAGCAGAGTAAGTGGCTGGAAGAGCAGAGTTTAAGGCTAGGCTACCTACACTTCAATGATGGCTTTGACATGGGCTAGCTCTATGACCTTGAATAGTTTATCCAACATTTGTGTGCCTGTTTCTTTATCTATTCCATGGATATAATGATAGAACCCATTCTTTTATTAGAAAGATTAAGTTAATAATTAAAACATTTATATTATTTAAGAATAATTCCTAGCATAAGTGCAACTCTTAGCACATAAATTCTTAACAAATAAGCAAAATTAAGAGACTTGAGTTTATCCTCAGGGGAAGCTGCTCAGAACCAGATTATAATTTCTTTAACAAGGTGCATGCCTATTGAATTAGGGGACTGGATTTGTTGAGTCTTATTCTTATTAACCATTTTAAGATTTTAAAACTGTATGTTCAAATAAGATTAGAAAGCAAAAAATCAGGACACAGAAAATTAGGACTGACTTTTATACGCTAATACTTTAGACAGAATAAAGCCTGTTTTTCAGCTTTCTGCTCCTGAATAAATGCAAATGAGAAATTCCTTAAAAAAATAACAAATTAGGAATTTGTTTTAAAATTACATAATGAAAACTAAAATTAGCTCATAAAAAGAAAGCTATGAATTAGCATGAGTAAATGTATATTGTATTGATGCCTCTAAACTACAGATGTTGAATTCCTGGGCATAACTATATTCAGAAAAATGATAGCATAATATAAGTACCTCAGTTAAAACATTTTGTATTTTTTTCCTATTAACTGAGACACTATACTAAATGTCATGACTATTATAAATTGAGGTAATAATGTTACAGTTATTTATTATTCTTTTATCTATTATTGGTGCAAAACACTAGAAATCCAATTTATTATCTCTTATTTTAATTCAGGTTCTTGGTTGCAAAATATAGAAATCAACACCAGTTAACATAAGCAGAACAAGAAATAAAAGAATATGTTTTAGTAGCCCACCAAATTGATGGGGAAATGGGTAGAGAATTAGCTTAGAGAAATGGACACTAAAAATTTGGATAAACAAAAAGAGGTGGAGCAAGCAGAAGCCTAGATACTCTCTGCCACTCCGGTAGTCACCAGGACCTTTGGACATTGGATGGCAGTAGTGTAACCTCAGAAGTAAATTCTGAACTCTCCTTACTGTATTGTGACACTAAATTGAAGATTAGAAGCTTTATATTGTATACCTGATAGGCCAAATCTATTTATCAAGGGTTATCGAGAGCAAGTATTGAACTTCCCAGGGTCCACTCTAAAAAGCAGAGAATAGTGTTGTATTCCAGAAACATAGGTTTAAATTCGGGATGACCAAAACCAGTAAATACCCACTACATCTATCATAATGAAGAAGGTAAAAGAACAAAGAGCATGTATGCTGAAGATTGACAAACTGGATTTGTAATCAGAAAATACTACCCATCTAGTAATTCATAATGCACCCAAATCGTATGACTATTACGTTTTGCATGCCATGTGAACGTTTTTAAATGAGATTTTAACTCTTATTTTAAAATGAGATTTAATGAGAGAATTTATCTGAAGTATGAGACTTAAAGAAGTGTGACTTAATGCATATCATTTAATACCTCCAAATCTAGTTTCTTTTGCTTTCCAAAAACATGTACTTGATATTGAGAATTCTACTTTCTGTTTTACATTTTTAGTTGACATTAATAAAACACTTGAGTTGGTGTGGGTGGGTATTACTTCCTGTTGAAAAGAGAACAAAGCCTTCAACAAGGAGCAGCTGAAGACAAATACTGGTGCAAGGAAAAGCAGAAAGTGTTGCATGGTGAAATCATATAAATTACAGATTAAATCAACATAATAGCAGGAAAAAATGCAGAGAATTTAAAATGTGTGTCTATAGTGCCAAGCTCACAGGTTCTTTTCATTGGGATCAACAGAGGAAATGAACTAAATGAACACAATTTCACATATCCTGAGGAAGAAATAAATAAAATGATTCAATTGCTTTATTTTACACTAAAAATTTACAAACTTTTCTTTAGATGCAATGCTCTTATTCAGCAGTATACAAACATCAATTGCATAAAAATAAATAATAAAAGCTATTACATTTTCTTGAGCTTTCACAACCCAAATTAATACAATTAAAAGAGACTTTTCCTCCCTACTTAAATTGAAAACCAAAACAGAAAACAAAATGAAAATCTTCAAGGAAGCTTATACGTATATCCTGTTTGCCTATCTCACTTTCCCTTTTCCTTCACTGCAATTCTTTTAGATTATCTCTCAAATAAACTACCTACATGCAAGTTACCTCAGATTCTGAGTTAGGGCTAAACCAAATCAAAATATAAGAAAGTTTACAATGAAGGGATCAAACTATAATCACCTTAATGCACTTATCATTTTTATCATAACTAAATTTGAGACAATCAAATACCAAATGCTTTTATGGTACAATATTCATTTTATAACAATATCAATAAAGGATTTCTGCCAAATCCACTCCTCCAAAATTAATTATAATCAAAACTTTAAAGCTAATATCCATACTAAAACAATATAAACAAGACCACAATGTAGAAAGCCAACAATCCTTTAAGATAACCACTCATACTTGTTTAATAGTATATCATAAATGAAAGGGATGATAGAATGCACTAGATTAAAAAATAAAAATTAGAAACATTATAAGCAAATTTGGAGAGCGAACTTCAGATTCCTAAAATAAAGAGACTGTTTTGAAATAAGAGGGTATCTTTGTTCAAGCTGCTGTAACAAAATACCAAAGACTGGGTATCTTATTAACTATAGAAATTTGTTTCTCACTGTTCTGGAAGCTGAAAGTCTAAGATTATAGTACCAGAATGGTTAGATGAGGGACCTATTCCACAGAATCCTGGTTGTATCCATGCATGGCAGAGGAAGCCAGACAAGTCTATGAGATCTCTCTTATAAAAGTACTAATCCCATTGTTAGGGCTTCACTCTCATGACCTAATGACCTCCCAAAGGGCCCACCTACTAATTTGGGGGTTGGGATTTTAACTTAAGAATTTGAAGGGGATGCAAACATTCAGACCATCAGAGAGGGGAAATTTGAGTAACATCTAGGCACTGTTGAGTAGACTCATGGTATTGTGGTTATATAAGTAAATATCCAAATGCTTTAAGATACTAAAATTTCCATGTTTCAAAAGTGTATATTAAAATGCATAGGGTTTAGTGATATGGTTGGAATTTGTTTTAAATAATTCAACAAGATTAAAGGCAAACAAACCAATAAGGACAAGGTAAGATAGAAACATTAGTATGGCCGAATGTTGATATTTATTGGGACATGGCTAATGAGGATGAAAAGTCATGTTATAATATTCTCTTTAATTTTATATGTTTTGAAAAATATAATAAAATAACTAATTGATGTGCTTGTTTCTGAAAAAGACAATGTGAATGGAAAGAAGCTTAAGGCAGCAAATGAGTGTTCCCATGCAAGTGAAGGAAAAAGATGAGGAATAAACAGAAGCCAATAGGATTAGTCAAGCAGGAGGGCACTGATGCCTTGTGAGTCAGTCTAATAAAGTTTGACAGGAGTAAACAGTACTGCAACAAATTAAAGATAACAATGGAGAGAAAAGGTATTTTTAAAAAACAAGTTTTGTATTCAGACAAGAATGCAATAGGGTGTTTGGTAGCCAGACTGCTATGAGGAAACAAAAAAAGGGTGTTTTAAAAAGAAAAAAGAAAAAAGAAAGATAATAATAGTCATTTCATTTAGGACCATATCTTTTGACAATACCATGAAATATGTTATAAAATATCTCATTCTGAAATGAATTTATTTATCCTGTTCCTTAGTCAATGATTTTCATTAAACAAAGGTACATAAGGGAGGGCCCCCAAAAAATCAGAATTATCTTCTGGAGGGCAGGCCTTTTGTAGTACAGGCTTCCCCCACTAGGTAAGTGTTCTAGGAATCCATTTGTATCAGTGCACCAGCTGGCGTTTTGTGAGAGGCTGCATTTGGCTTCAGTTAATTTTTTTGAAGACCTTTTTCAATGTGTTTGCCCATTTCATGATAGATAATTTACCAGCACACCTGCCAACAACGTGTTCAGCATTTTTTGACCAAAAATGGCATGATCCCCATCCCCCACCCTATTCAGTGTTCACTAAGATCTAAGAAATAGAAAAAAGAAATCAAGATTTAAGTAATCATTTAGCCCTGGCTGGTGGAAAAGTGGATAAAGCACCGGCCTGCGAACCCAAAGGTCACTGGTTTGATTCCCCAGCCAGGACACATAACCAAGTTGCAAGCCAGGTCTCCAGCCAGGGATGTCTGTAGCTGGAGGCAGGTGAAAGGCCACCATACATTTATGTTTCTCCCCCTTTCTGCCTCTCTTCCTACCCCTCTCTCTGAAAATAATAAAATCTTTTTAAAGAAAAGATTTAAATGATCATTGTTGGAAAATATTGAACATAAAATTTTATGTTTAGTTGACTTTGTTCCAAACTTAGAAGTCTAAATAAGTCCTTCAATTAAAAAATAATATTCTTTAAGGCAAATACTGATAACTAAACACATTTTTTCTACTACATATTCTGCTACAAAAGATGATTCAAAATGAATAAAATTGATCCCTACTTATAACAAACTCAATGTAAATTTGCATGTAGACAAAGAATAATAAAAGTGTCAAGATTTGGGCCCTATCTGGTGGCACAGTGGATAAGGTGCCAGCCTGTGAACCCAAAGGTCACTGGTTCAATTCCCAGCCAGGGCACATGGCCAGGTTTCAGGCCAGGTTTCCAGCCAGGTCCGTAGCTGGAGGCAGGTGAAAGGCAACCATACATTGATGTCTCTCTCCCCCTCTGCGTCTCTCCCTTTCCCTCTCTCTAAAAGTAATAAATAATATATATATATTTTAAGTGTCAAGATTTGGTAGAAAGTACTGAGTTTTCTCAGTGTTGTGGGAAAATCAGAGAGAATTTCACAAATAATATGACTTCTGAGTAGAATTTTGAAGAATATATAAAATAGAATTGCATTCCTAGCTGAGTCACCTGGGCAATGTGATGTTTCACCAAAAAAACCTCTGCATAAGATGTGAATGCATTAGTAGGCACTTTGTTGTGATAACACTGCCACTCACCAGTTGCCCATAGCTGCATCCTTCTGAATCACCTAATAGTTTCTACAGAGAAATGTTCAAGCTTAATGCAAAATTTTATGCAGATTTGTTGCTCTACTCACTCAGTCATTTTGAATGTGATGACCACACAATGCACATGTTCTGCCACCCTCTCTCAATGGTGTCTGCCACCTTCACTGACTAGTACAGTGAAATTGTCATTGTTCACACATGCACATTGCACTCCACTCTCCTTGGCTGCCAGGTCACATCGATGTTGGGCAAACCATTCTCATTATATTAAAAAAAGGCTGGAATTTTTCTGGACAGACATTGTGTACATTCAATCCAAACCAAATCAAAATCCTAGAAAGTTATTTTGTGGGTATAGACAAATGAACTCTAAAGTCAATGGAAAGGCAAAAGATCCAAATTAGTCAACACAAAAGAACACTCAGAGAACTAACACTACCTCACTTCATGCCTACTATATATAAAGCTATAATAATCCAGATAGCATGGTATTGATGAAAGACTAGGCAAATAGATCAATGAAGCAGAATCTAGTGCACAGAAATAGACCCACTTAAATGCCATCAAATGATTTTTGATGAGTAAAATCAACCAAATGGAAAACAATAGTCTTTTCAACAAATCTTGTTAGAAAAAATTTAGGCATTTGCTTGCAATATATACATATATATATATATATGAGTCTAAACATTGACCTTACAGCTTTCATGGCAATTAACTCCCAATGGATCATAAATTTATCTGTGAAATGCTAAACTAGATAAAACTTCTAGAAGATAGCATAGGTTTGTCAATGTTGGGTTTGGCAATTTGCTTTTTAAAGATAATACAACTAGAAAACTTTAGAAAAGTAACAATTGATAAATGAAGCTCCACAAAAATGAAAAACCTCTTTTCTATAAAATATGTTAAGAGCACACAAACACCAGCTATAAACTGTGAATAAATATTTATATAGCACATACCTGATAAAGGCTTGTATCCAAGATCCACAAAAACACCTAAAATTCAATATGAAAACAAACAATTAAAAAATAGGAAAGAGGTCTTAACAAATACCTCACCAAAGAATGTTTACAGATAATCAAGGAACTTACTAAACATTTCTCAACGTCATTTCTCACTTAAGGAAATGCAAATTAAAACAACAAAAAAGGAATTTGTATTCATCTATTACAATGGCCAATATCCAAAACACTGATGAAGCCAAATAATGACAAGAATGTAGAGTAAGAGAAACTTACAGACATCACTGGTGGGAATGCTAAATGTGGCAGCCACTTTGGAGGACAGCCTGGCAGTTTCTGTAAAAACTAAACATTCTATTACCATAGGATCTAACAATGCCACTCCTAATATTTATATAAACAAGTTGAAATTTATATCCATGTAAAATCTGCACTCAAACATTTTTTAACAGTTTCATTTATAATTGCCAAAATTTGGAAGCATCCAAGAGGTCCTTCTTTGGTGGATGCACAAACCAACTGTTGTACATTCATACAATGAAATATTTTTCTGTTGTTAAAAAAACAAGCTATCAAGTCACAAAAATACATGGAGGATATTTAAAGTGCATATTGCTCAGTGAAAGAAGCTAATTTAAAAAGGCTGCATACTGAGTAATTTCAAATATATAACATTGTTAAAAAGGCAATAAATACTATATAGATAGTACAAAAGGTTCATTCTGGTTTCGAGAGGCTGGGAGGGGAGGGGGAGAAGGATGAACTAGTAGAGCACAGGGAACTTGTAATGCAGTGAAGCTACTCATTGTAGTACTGTGAAGATAGATACTGGACATTATGCATTTGTCATTTCCCCAAAAATCTAACACAAAAAGTAAGCATTACTGTAAATCTATGGAGTTTACTTAATGAATTCCATGATGTCAAGTGGGTGTGAGGGTATGAAACGGTACTTTTTTTGCTCATTTGTTCCTGTAAATCTAATCCCCTCACAGAAGAAAGTTTACTACTAGAAAGAAAGAAAAAAAGCCAATAAAGGTTGCAAATGAAGGCCCTGACAGCAGTTGGGAGCACGAATGTAAATAATAACAAAAATTCAAACTAGGACAAAACAAATGGAAATGGAGAAAGGGGAATGACAGGAGATATTTAAATGTGGCATCAATGCCATGCGAGTTTAGATTAGATCATTAGATTAGTGAGAAAAGAAAAAGAATTTAGATTAATTTTCACAATTTTGACCTGTGTGCCTGGGTGATATCAAATCATTCTAAAGAAGAGCAGATTAGATGGAGAACAGATAATGATTTCATTTTTGAACTTCTTGAGTTTTACTTGATAGTGGCAATGAAAAAGATGTGCAATAAAAATAATATGACTGAAAATTTAAAATTAAAGAGGCTTTCTTGTCCAAGATTTGGAAGTGCAGTATTTTTAGAATATACTTTGACTCTTCACTAATCTTCTATACTCTGTAAGCCAGTTTTAGAACAGAGTGAGAAAAAGATTTCAAAATCTGCTTAGACTATGCCAATGAGAGCAAAATTAAAGAGGACTGAATAAAAAGAATAAAACATTGTGGAAGAGCAAGTACTAAGTGTCATTTTAAAATTATTAGGCAATCTGATTTTATATAACACCTACAGTGGAAAGAAACTGGCATAGATATAAAAGCATTTCAATTGTGTTTCTGAAAATATTTTGATTTCTTTATGTAAGTGCTACTGCATATCATTGCCTCTAACTAAACACTTAACAACACTGAAAACTGAGCTGGTAATTTAGATAGCAGATCACAACCAGTGTAGCAAAGCAGGAGCATATTAAAGAGATATGCAAATTGTATTATGAATATGAATAACATCTAAAGTTACAGATACTGTCATTGCATCATAAAATTAAAAATAAAATTTTTATTATAAATACTCAAGCCTTACAGAATAAATTAAAAGTGGCTAACTATCCATGGGATCCTAGTTTCAGGAAAGACAACAGCATTCTCCTATGCACTTTTTTAATGTAAAAATGAAGAGTATGCTAAATGCTAATAGAGCTATAAAGCTAGAATATAAAATACTTATTTGGTTTAGTAGTAATAATTCCTGATATTTTGATAATTATCTCTGTTTTTCACCAACTAATTTTTTCTATATATTTGATATTTTTCTCTTTTAAAATCAAAGTGTAACTGGCATACATTGTGAAATGATCAACACAATCAATTTACCATTTGTAACTGTATGAAGTAATTACAATATTATTTACATCTTTCTGATGAACACCACAACCCAGGACTTAACTATTTTATAACTTGAAGTATAATTTACCTCATCTACTCCATCTACCTGTTAACCCCTCCCCTGGTTGGTTGGTTTGTGTATGTTGTGTTGTGTTTTAGAATCACATATAAATAAAGTCATATGTCATTTGTTTTCCTCTCTCTGACATTTTATTTAGCTTTGTACCCTCTAGGTGCATCCATATTGTCACAAATGAAGATTTCATTCTTTTCTTATGGCTGAATATTATCCCATTGCACATCACACCTTTTTGTCCATCCATCTGTCAATAGACATTTAGTTTGCTCCTCTAGTCTGGCTGTTGTAAACACTGATGCAATGATCACAGGAATGCTTACACCTCTTCAAGTGAGTACCTTTGTCTCCCTCAGATAAACACTCAAGTGTGAAAGTGCTAAATCATATGGTAGTTCTACCTTTAATTTTTTTTGAGGAACCTCCATATTGTTTTCTACAGTGGCTGAAACAATTCACAATCCCAGCAACAGTGCACAGGAGTTTCCTTTCTACTCAACCTTGCCAACATTTGTTATTTCTTATTTTTTTTTTTATAATAATCCATCTGACAGATGTGAGGTAATATAGCATTTGGTTTTGATTTCCATTTTCCTGATCGTTAGTTATGTGAGCATGTCTTTATGTGTCTGTTGGCCATCTGTATGTCTTCTTTGGGAAAATGTCAGTGCAAGTCCTCTGCTACTAGGTTGTTTTTTTTGTTTTGTTTTGTTTTTTTTTAAACCCCTTAAATATATTTAATTTATTTTGCTATTGCAGTTGTCCCAATTTTCCTCCTTTTGTCCCCCTTGACCCAGTACCCCATTTCCTCCAGCAATGCCCCCATTAGTTCATATCCATGTGTCATGCATATAAGTTCTTTGGCTTCTTCATTTCCTTTATTCTTAACATCCCCTTGTCTATTCTGTAACCATCAATGTGTACTTCTTAAATTTTTTCCTTTCACATCCAGACAATTCACCATTTAATTATTACCTTCTGTCAGCTTCTCACTTCATATTAATACAAAGTTTTCTTTCAAAATTATTTCAAAATGCCTACATTAATTCATTTGTTTAAAGAATTACCCTTTTAAGTAATATGAATTGCAGTATTACCAAACACATGCAAAAAACCATTTACATACATACATATTTTTACAAATATTTAAAGTACATACTGGGTTTTGAAGTGTTAATACAAAAATTTTTAAATATGCCAATAGCTTATATAATTATTACATGTTAAATGATAGTGTTTTAGATATAGTGTAGCAAATTGAGCCATTTTTTTTTTCTTTTTTAATACTTATTTTACTCTGTGAAATGGTATATCACAGAAATGGTATATTGCAGAACTCAGTTTTGTGAAAGTTGTTCTAGAGATAGTGCCAACCCCATAGTAAAAAATGAATTTGTTTTTTGAGTCAATCCTCCCCTCTCCCCCAGTTATACAACTCAACTTTATTTTAAGCTACTGGAACCACAACTTATTCTTTTTGGAGTTCTCCATCTTAAGTAGTATATATATTTTTTTCTTTTTAGCTGTGCACAAGTCTAATGTCTTTCAACACCCTCTGTTTTTCCTCTACATGTGTTTTACAAGTTGAAGCCTTCAAAAATAATGGCACTTGCAGTGCTCAGCTGGTCCACAGAGTAGAAATTATTATGTCTACTAAGCTGGGGTAAAAAATAAAAATCCCTGGGATTTAAATAATTTGTAGAATAGTATTTTAACTATTTTTTTGAACTTGTGGTTGACTTCCCATGTGGTCCTAAACTAATCCCTGAACTATTTAAGAGTCTGTGGAGGTAGAGGTTCTTCATCTTTTTAAAGCAGACTCTTTAGCATCTCTTGCAATGATGGTTTGGTGGAAATATATTCTTTTAGACTTTTTTTGGCTGGGAAGCTCCTTATTTCACCTTCCATTTTGAATGAGAGCTTTGCTAGGAAGAATATTCTTGGTTGCAGGCCTTTGTTTTTCATTGCTTGAAATACTTTTTGCCATTCCCTTTTGGCTTGTTGTGTTTCTGTTGAAAAATCAGCTAAAAATCTTATCAAAGCCCCCTTGTATGTTATTAGCTGTTTCTCTCTTGCTGCTTTTAGAATTCTATCCTTGTCTTTGAAAATTGCCATTTTCATTATGATATATCTTAAAGTGGGCCTGTTTGGATTCCTCTTCATTGGGATCCTCTGTACTTCGTGAGCTTGCATGACTTTTTATCTCCCCAAGTTAGGGAAGTTTTCTGCCATTACATTTTCAAACAGGCTTTCTATTTCTTGCTCCTCTTCTTCTCCTTCTGTTATCCTCATGATACAGATGTTATTAAGTTGTTTCATGTTGTCCTGCAGCTCTCTTAAAACCTCTTCATTCTTTTTCAGTCTTTTTTCATTTTACTGCACTGCTTGGAAATTTTTTTCTGCATTGACCTCCAGGTTGATGATCTGATCCTATGCTTTCTCTAGCCTGCTTTTTATTCCTTCTACTGTGTTCTTCAATTCAGAAATTCTATTCTTCATTTCCTCCTGGCACTTATTGATGGTTTCTATGACCTTTTTAATGCTGGTGTAGTTCTCAATAAGTTCCTTGTAGCTTTCCTAGAGTTCTCTGTAGTTCTCCTGAAGTTGTTTGTAGTTTTGTTTGAACTCGCTGAGCTCATTGAGATTCTCTATCATCATTATTTTTTATATCCATATCTGATAGGATGCTTGCCTCTATTTCATTTTGCACTCTTCCTGGAGATTTGTCCTTTCCATTTGCTGAGGGTTTTTTTTTTGTCTCCCCATTTTAGGTGGCTCTTGTTTGTTTCTGCTTCTTGGATTGGTCTTCTTTGACTTACTGTCTTAGTGGTGTGGCCTTCTGTTTTTTACTTCCTGGATCTGTGCTTGGTGATGTCAGCTCATGTCCCAGTCTGGGCCTAGTCAGCCAGTTGGAGACTGTCAGAGACCCACAGTCTTTGTCTCCTTTAGTTGTTAATCCAATCAACATGTGATCTGCGATCAGGTTTAGGCACTGCTGAGTGGGGCGGATTAATTCCTATGGGTGCGGCTGTGGCTTCCCCTCAGGCTCCCACTCTTTGGAGAAGAGTGATCTACTGGCTGCATGGGGGATGGGTCAGCACTGGACTCAGGGGCTGCTCCCTCAGCTCTCCTCCTAAAGCCACTGACCCAAACTTTTCCCAAGCATCTCTGCCCTTTCTCTGATGGAGCCCAGGGTAGGTGGGTGCCACTGTATTTTCATGGGTCATGGTCCCTTTAAGAATTCAGTCTCTCTGTTAAGCTGGCTAAACCTGGTGGCTTTTTGCTGTTCACAGTTGGGTGCTGTTTTACTCTCAGCTGTGTTGCTGTAGGCTGGGAAGCCCAGTTGGGGGTTTAGATCCCACCCTTCTCAGGTGGAGCCCCAGCTGCTGAGATGTTTCTCTGTCCCTTCAGCTGCCACTGTGGGAGCCCCGCCAGCCTCTCTCATCTCCTCACTTCCTACCCATCACGTTGTGATGAATTGGCTCTTCTGTCTGTGGTAATAAGACTGTCTGTTGGTTATTTCGGATGATTTCTTGCCAATTAAATTGTAATTCCAGTTTGGTGTTGGGAGGAGATTGGTGTAGCTCCTCTTACTCCTCCGCCATCTTGGTTCTCTGCTTTTTAAATATTGAGTGGTATAAGTTTTTGGTTTTTTTTTTAACTAAATTTTGGATATTAATGCTATATTAGCTGTATAATTTATAAATATTTTCTCCCATTTAATAGGTTGCATTTTCATTTTCTTTCTTTTAAAAAAAATATTTTATTTATTTTTAGAGAGAGGGGAAGGAAGGGAGAGAGGGAAAAAACCATCAATGTGCGATTGCCTCTTGTGCACACCCAACTGGGAACCTGGCCTACAACCCAGGCGTTGCTGACTGGGAATCAAACCAGCAACCCTTTGGTTTGCAGGCCAGTGCTCCATCCATTGACCGCATCAGACAAGGACACTTTCTTTTTCTTAATATTTTCCTGTTATGTACAAAGGTTCATAATTTGATGTAATCTCATTTGTTCATTTTTGCTTTTTTTGATCTTGCCTTAGCAGGGTGGAACAAAGAAAATATTGCTGAGTATTCTCATAGAAATGTATTAGGGCCACTTGATTCATTCAAGAAACATAGGACAGGTAATAAAATATTTATTTATATATGACTAAACTGTGACTCAGAGAATTTAAGAAAGTTGCTATCAAAAAAATATATTGAATTTCAAGTCTAGAGACTAAAATAGGATATTTTATATCAGATGAGTTTTAGTGTGCACCAGATATTAAATGTGTGATTATCATTTTTATTAAATAATTTTTATTGTTATTCTGTTACATTTGTCCCAATTTTTACCCCTTTGCCCTCCTCTTCCCATCCTACCCCCTGCTCCCACAGTCAATTCCCACACTATGGTTCATGTCTATGGATCATTCATATATGTTCTTTGTCTTGTCCCTTCCTCTTCTTTCTACCATTATACTCATGCCCTCTCCCCGCTGCTCAGTTTCAGTCTATTCCATGTTTCCATGCCTGTGATTCTATTTTGTTTGTTAGTCTATTTTATTCATTATGTTCCTCTTATAAGTGAGAACATATGGCATTTGTCTTTCTCCCACTGGCTTATTTCACTTAGCATAATGCTCTCTAGTTCCATCCATGCTGTCCCAAAAAAGTAGGTAGGAGTTCCTTCTTTCTTTCTGCTATATAATATTTCACTGTGTAAATATACCACTGTGTTTTAATCCACTCATTCACTGATGGACACTTAGGTATTTTCCAGCACTTGGCTATTGTAAATAGTGCTGCTTTGAACACAGGGTGCATAGGTTCTTTTGAATTGGTAATTTGTATTTTTAGGATTTTACAGCTGGGAATATACCCTAAGAATAGCTGTCTTTTTTTTTTTTTTTTTTTAATCCTACTCTATGGAATAGCTCTAATCATCAGGAAGAGGGAAAACCAATTTTGAGTCCCTGAGGTACCTTCTTTCTGTAGAAGTAATAGAGACACCTTTGAGGCATCCAGGAGAGCTTGACTAGGGAGAAGTACATAGGCACTTCCTGATCTGGAAAATGAGTTGCATCACCTTTTGTGTGAAGTGTATGTAAAAGGACAAGCAAGTATAGTTTTCCAGTACAGGCTTGAGCAAACTCAGCAGCAGCCCTAGAGGAGCATGCTGGGGTTGGTTTACACAAATAAGTACAACTTTTGTGATAAAAATGGTTTAGCAGCAACAACTTTGGACATCTCTAAACATTCACGAAACAGAATTTATAACCAGTAAGGGAGCAGTGGATCATAGCATTGCCTAACTCATTTGAGTTACTTTAAATAATTCATAATTATCTTATGAATTTATTTTCTTTATAATAATTAATCTATAATTACATATAATTCCAACCGAAATACCTATGGCTAGCTATGCAAATGCCATCCAGCTAATCTCAGAATTACCTCCAAGTGTTTTAATTATGAATCTCTCATTTTGCCTCTTTTCATCCCATTCTATGTGTTTTCTATGTATAACTTTATCCATGCCCTCTATTAGAATTACCACTCATAGGTTGAGAACCATAAATCTTTTTTCTAAAATTAAGACACAAACACTACTATCTACTGTGCATACTGACTACATCACGTCAACCACAAAGCTGAGAATATCCAACTTTCTCTTATGTCACTCTTTGCCCATTTCCAATTAATCATGATTTTCAACAAATTCCTCACACTTCCAAGGTAGTATGTTTCTTAAATAAAATGTATTGAGGTCCATTCATTAGGTTTTCCATGTTCTACAAGGGAAAAAGAACTACAGAGCATCCAAGGCAAGGCTCTGAAATTACATGTCTTTTCCCACCTTCTCATTTCCCAGACACTATAAAAGACCCCTCATTCATTCTACCTTCAACATTCTGAACCCCTTCCAGTTCCAGAGTAAATCAACTTTTTGTGGGTTTAATTTTGTTTGTTTATTTCTTGGTAGGGTTTGTGCGTGTGCGTGTGTGTGTGCGCGCACGCATGTGTGTATGCTTCTTCTCCCTCCATAATGTTTTCTTCTAAAAAAACTATTATTATACCTATATCTGCCCTATTTACCTTGTATAACATAAGTGACTTTTACCCCATATTCATCAAGAAATTTTTGTTCTCTCTCTCTCTCTCTTTTTTTTTTTTTTTTTTTTGGTGAGGGTAATTGAGTGGAATTTAATAAAGGGTCTATTTACAAAATTTTAAGCAAGGTTTAGGAAAAGCAACAAGGAAACATTTTTGCATATTGGGGATTGTAATAGCTAGAAACGATTTCATTCTTCACCCTGAAAGGACAAAGGAGAGAAAGCAGTTCCTGGAACCCCCAAGTGGGCTGCCAACTGACAATTACTTCAACAGGAGGTGGGCTCAGAAATGAGCACCATGGTCCTACTTTCCACCTGCCTTCCATTGGATGAAGTCAGGGAGAAATAAGTGTAAGGAGGCAGTCCATCTAGTTCAACCTTCTAGAACACAGAGGCACCATTCTGCACAGAGCTGGAATTCAGCTCTTTCCATTACATGCTGCTATCTTTAGACACACACACACACACACACATACGCACATACGCACACACACACACACATTAATTAAACAAACAAACAAACAAAAATAATTAAAGTTCATATGTTTCTCCCACCCCACTACTGGCAACTACCTATCTTTATCTATGAGCTTAGCTTTGTTTTTTTGTTTTGGTTTTGTTTCTTTAGGTTCTACATGTAAGAGAGAGTATTTGACTTTCTCTGTCTGATATATTTCACTTATTGCCCTTGAGTCGGTCTATCTGTGTTTCCATAAATGAAATATTCTTTTTTGTTGCTGAGTAATATTCCATTGTGTATATGTATGATTCATACATTCAATCATTGATGGCACTTAGGTTGTTTGCATATTTTGGCTCTTGTAAATAACACGGCCATGAACATGGGGGTGCATATATCTTTTTGAGTTAGTGTTTTCATTTTCTTCAGATAAATACCCAGAAGTAGAATTGCTGGCTCATATGGTGTTTCTTTTATTTTATAAGAAATTTCCAAACTGCTTTCCATAGTGGTTACATCCATTTATAATCTCACCAACAGTGCAAAAAATGTTCTCCTTTCTTCAATTTTCACCAAACATGTACTATTTTTGTCTTTTTGCTAATAACCATTCTGGGAGGTGTGAAGTGATGTATTGTGGTTTTGATTTGCATTTCCCTGATGATTAATGATATTGAGCTTCTTTTCATGTACCAATTGGCCATCTGTATATCTTTGTAAAAATGTTTATTCAGATATGTTGCCCCCTTTAAGTTAGGTTTATTTGTTGAGTTTTTTAAAAATCACCAATAAATCTTCTGCTTAACTTTTCAGATTCAGTGCAATTGTTATTTTCTATGGAAACCTATTTATTTATCTTCTCTTTGTGCTGTAGCTGTTTTATATATAACACCTTCCAAATTGTATTGTCTTTATTTGTTTACAGGCCTAAACCTGCCTGGTTTCAGCAAGCTGGTCTCACTAAGAACAGTAACTAAAATAGAGCTGTATTCCTTGGGTTCATGAGATCCTGATGCAGCTCTTTCAATGACAAAATATTTTAAATATTTCAAATAAGTATGAAAAACAAAGTGAAAGTGTAATATCACTCCTACATCCTAGGTTATTCCAACACCTACATCTTATTTCATTCTGGGGTCTAGATGAGAGATGGTCAGGTATGTGAAAATGACTAAGATTCATATCATAACAAATCACAACAAGATGCCTTAAATGAAAAGTAAAACTGCATGTCAATGAAATTGATATTATTTTTAGATAAGAAGGGTCACCTTTATTAGCCCCTATATAACAATACCTAAATAACTTAAAGGTAAGCAAGACAAGAAAAATAATAGACACTATATATTAGATATAGCTTTAGATGTTTTTGTTGCTTTTCCAGGATATACCTGATATGCTTTCTTATAAGCTTAAATGTTTTCTACACAAATTGGGCTAAACCAGAACCTCATAATTTACCTGAATGGATTAAGATGAACCGAAACATCCAGGGTGGTTAACTAAAACCAAAATTCTCTGAACCAGTTTTTTAGAATTCTTATTTCCATTATCACTCTCTTAAAGAGGCTCGTTAGGCATTTTATTTTAATCCCTCCCATGAAATTTTAATGCCACAGATATACAATGTATCTGTTTATATATTTTCTGTATATCTGTGCCCTATATATAAAATAAAGATATTTTCACCTTCTACAAGGGGGTGGTATTATCTCCATTGAGAATACATACTTCATTTTCAGTTTTTTAATAGAAACAGATTAGAAAAAAAATGAATTTTATAATTTTGTCCTAACCATGGACACATGTAAACTTTTCTTCCTTGTTTCCTTTAGCATAATGAGACATACTAAGAATTTGTGAAACGTGGCTAAGATCCGTATACTGCAAGCCATCTATCTGTCTCCAGGGACCTCTCATATAGCCTGTACACTCCAGCAAGTTTTCCTCTGAGAATTTTCTGTACTGTTTTTTATGCAAATGAAATAACTCTGGAGAATATGAGCCAAGGTAGATAATACAGCTTTCTGCTAAGCTTGAAAAGAAGGCCACTTGAAGTGTCTGCTTTCTTAATATGCATAATCTAGGACACTTAGAAATTATACCTAGACATTTATCTACCTTCAAGTAAGGATGGAGGAACAGTACTAGATGAAGACTCATAGCAAGAAGAGATAAAGGAGAGATATTCATACCAAAGTTGTATATTATTTATGTAGATACATGAAAAATGGCTCCTAAACAAAAATTACTTGAAGATTTTCTCAGAACCATATCAGGCTCAATTCCTTCTCCAACTGGGAAGAAAAAAATAAACACAAACAAATCTGTATTAGTTACATAACACAAATAAACTGTGCCTCACTCAATAACAGATGCTTACTGAATAATTCTTTGGAGATTGATACACTACTGAATCACTGGAGAAATAATCTTGTAACTATTTAAAATAATAAAGCTAATAAAACGAAAGCTCAGGGCATGTCCAAAGGATGTTTCTCCATTCAGCAATGCCCTCTCAGTCACAAACAGAATCTTAATACCCCATTGTGAGGTTCCTGAAAGTCCTTTTTAAACTGTAGTGAAATTATCACAGGTATGTTTGAATGCTAACAATGATTCTTCTATTTAATCACACAATCATCACAGAACTCTCAAAGGCAAAATATATGACTAAGCAAGTCAGAAAAGTTGAATTTTTCCCAGGAATACACTGGAGACTGCTTTGCATGTTGCATAATAACTGTCTAATCTCTCATAGTTCAAATAGATTTTTAAATATTTCCTCTTTGTGTGGGTCACCTAGGGAAACTTAGCAAATTTATGCCTATGTAATAGACATAAAAATAAAAACACTCATCCCTTAAAATATGAAGCATATTAAAACCTGCCAGAACCCTGAGAAAGACTGGAAGGGCAAAAACTAAAATATCAAACAAAATAAATAAAAACAAACAAACCTAAGATATCTGCAGTGAAGGTCTGAGATGACCCAAAAAAAAGGATTTGATTATATGTATTTTATGTGAAAAAATATAATTGATTAACCAAAATTATTTCCCAAAAACTATATTGAGAAGAAGGTTACTTAAAACTGGTTTTAAAATATTTTTAAGAGCCCTGGTCAAGTGGCTCAGTTAATCAAAAAGCACCATGCCAGGCCCTGGCTGGTGTGGCTCAGTGAATTGGCACCAGCCTGCAAACCCAAAGGTTGCTGGTTCAATTCCCAATTAGGGCACATAACCAGGTTGCAAGCCAGGTCTCCATCTAGGCCTCCAGCTGCAGGCAGGTGAGAGGCAAGTATACATTGATGTTTCTCTCTCTCTTTCTTCCTCCTTTCTCCTCTGTCTAAAAAATTTTTTTTAATTTTGAAAAAAATCTTAAAAAAAAAGAGTACCATTCCAATACAGCAAGGTTGTGGGTTCGATCCTTTGCCAGGGCACATACAAAAATCAACCAGTGAATGCATAAATAAGTGGAACAACAAATTGATGTGTTTTCACCCTATCTCCTTTCCTTCCTCTCTTTAAAAATAAATAAATAAAAATAATTAAAACCTTTATAAAGAGGATAACTTTATTCTTTTCTTTTTTAGCATTTTTTTATTGTTGTTCTATTACACTTGTCCCAATTTTTCCCCTGTTGCCCTCCACTGTCCTGCCCACCCAGCTCCCATAGTCAATACCCAAAACCTGCTGCCTATGCCCATGCTATTTCATTCTCAATATATATGATCTTCTCCTTCTTTTCCTCCTCCTCCACCTCCCTCCTCTTTGGTCACTGTCAGACTATTTGTTGTTTCCATACCTCTGGTTTTATTTTGCTCATTTGTTTGTTTTGTTCATTCGGTTCTTGTATTAGGTGAGATCATATGGTATTTGTCTTTTGCCTCTTAGCTTATTTCACTTGCATTATACTTTCCAGTTCCATCCATGCTGTTCCTTCTTTCTTTTTGCTGCATAGTATTGCATTACTAATGTACCACAATTTTTTGATCCACTCATCTACTGATGGGCACTTAGGCTCTTTCCAGCATTTGGCTATTGTAAGTAATGCTGCTATGAACATAGGGGTGCATAATTTTTTTTTAATTGGTGTTTCAGGATTCTTCGGGTATAATCCCAGTGATGAAATGGCTGGATCAAAGGTAATTTCATTTTTAGTTTTTTTGAGAAAATTCCATACTGTTTTTCACAGTGGCTATATCAGTCTGCATTCCCACCAATGGTACACCAGGGTTCCCTTTTCTCCACACCCTCACCAGCACTTTGTATTTGTGGATTTGTTAATGATGGCCATTCTGACAGGTGTGAGGTGGTATTTCACTGTGGTTTTAATTTGCATCTCTCTGATGGCTAGTGATATTGAACATCCTTTCATATGCCTATGGGCCCTCTATATGTCCTCTTTGGAGAAGTTGCCTGTTCAGGTTCTTAGCCCATTTTTTTTTTAAATTGGATTGTTTGTCTTCTTGGAGTTGAATTGTATAAGTTCTTTATATATTTTGGAGATCAAACCCTTGTCTGAGGTATCATTGGCAAATGTTTTCTGATAAGTTGGTCCCCTTTTCATTCTGCTGATGTTTTCTTTAGCTGAGCAGAAGCTTTTTATTTTGATGTAGTCCATTTTGTTTATTTTTCTTTATTTCCCTTGACCTAGAGTAGTGTGATACAAGGTCAGTATTCAGAAATCAAAGGCATTTTTGAATACCAACCATAAAATATCAGCAATAGAAATTAGAAAAAAAATCTCACTACAACAACAAGAAAAATAAAGTACCTAGGGAAAACTTAAGCAAGTAAAATACCTGTACTCAGAAATCTACAGGACACTGATGAAAGAAATTAAGGAAGATCCAAATAAATGAAAGCTTATATCATGTTCATGAACTAGAAGAGTTAACATCATTAAAATGTCCATACTATACAAAGCAATTTATAGATTCAACACAATTTCTATTATAATACCAATGACATATTTCACAGATGTAGAATAAATGTTTCAAAAATGTATATGGAACCAAAAAAAGAACCCAAATAGCTTCAGTAATCTTGAGAAAGAAGAACAAAGTAGGAGGAATCACAATACTTGCTATCAAACTATATTGCAAGTCCACCATAATCAGAACAGTCTGATACTGGCATAAGACTAGACATATTAATCAATGGAACAGAATAAAGAGTTCAGAAATATACCCATGTCTTCATGGTCAATTAATATTTGACAAAGAGAAAGGAACGTAAAATAGAGTATAAATAGCCTCTTCAAAAACTGGTGCTGGGAAAACTGGACAGCAACATGCAAAGAATTGGAACCAGACCACCAACTTACACCATATACCAGAATCAACTCAAGATGGATGAAAGACTTAAATGTAAACCATGACTATGTAAAAAGCCCTAGAGGAACACATAGGCAGAAAAAATTCACACAACAAGGATAACTTTATTATTTGAGGGAGAAAATGTACCATAAGTTGCCTGGCAAATGTGGGGAAACTGTTCATAGTCAGCAGCCCATTCTGGTCAACTTAATCAGTACACTTCATCACAAGCATTCACAAGCATGGGTCTTTGAAGAATATGATTTCCTGTATTTCTGATAGATATAGTCATTAACACTGAGGTTTTCTTTAGGATGCTACTAATGTTGGGTGGAAACTAAGACATGTGACTGAGAAGTTGCTCAAGTGGCAATTGTTACAGTAACCTTAAGCAAATAGGCTAAAAGCTGCTTTATAAGTTCTTTTACACGAAAGCCTAAAGGGGAGGAATATGCCAGGGTAAGCATTGGCAGTATATCATTAAATTCTGGGGGAAAAAATGTGTTCAGAAATCACTTGGATCTAGCTCAGGCTGGGGTTATATTAAGTCAAACACTCTATTCAAAATTTAATACAGAGTATGATTTCCACCAACTTTACCCTTTGATTAAAGTTTTTAGGAGTGTTTGGTGAGAAGGCAAGGGAACTTTAAGAGAAGAAAATCACAACTGGGGTGGAGGTGATGAATGCCATAGTTGTAGCAGCAAATGTCAATGAATATAAATCAAAGTTAATAAAAGCATTAGTAACTGTACAGGTCTTTGGAAAGCACAGTAGTAACTCTTCTGAAATGATTCAAAAGTCTGCTACTCAGGAGATGTTACCTTGCTACTACATAAAATGGGGTTCTAAGTATAGATGCTGTGATTTTGAAGGCCTGGGGTTCATGCAGATAGATTGTAATATAATGTCCTACATTTCTGTCTTAGCTGAGGAAACAGGAAAAACTATAAGAAACAGTAAAGGGAAAAAGGCTTTAAGCATTCCTTGTGACACACCATAATAAGCTAGTGCAACACTGCTTCTCCATAGTCATTTCCCAAATGAAGGTGAATACAGACTTAAAATAGTCCCAGAAAGTGAGTTACAAAGATCACAAGAAACCACGGTGATCATATATCAGAGAAAGTAGCAAAACCACCTCCCATTACAGCTGCTGTATACATCACATCTGTGGATTTCTATCCCAGAATCTTCATATCTGGGTTGTAGGGTTATTAAATTGAAATTTTCCTAAAGGCCCAGGGTAGTTCATGAATAACAGGAATTCTTGAATTATAAGGATTGAATATTAAAAATCTTGAATGTATGAATAAACAGTTGAACTTGGAGGAAAAATCATTCCAGGCTGTAAAATATCATTCAAAGGGAAACACCTAACACCTGGTTGTCTTAACTCTTCCTCTGTTCACAGGTTTCTTTAAAAATCAGTGGCCAGAGACACAATTATTCATTCTTTGTCACTCATGCTGAGGGAAGCCTATCAAACTCCACAGTAAATTAGGTAAGTACTTGGATGGAAGGCTCTCTGATCTCCTGCATATGGAAAGAGAGTTTACAAAGAAAACACCAAGCTGAGAGTAAGTCTTTTCCTTTCAAGGAAAATCATCCAAATCCCTGGATTTCTTCTTAGTGAGGTTTTTTTTTGTTGTTGTTGTTTTTCTTTTTTCTTTCTTTTTACTTATTTATTTATTTATTTATTTATTTATTTATTTTTGGTTGTTCTGTTTGTTTGTTTTGCCTCTTTCTACTCTTTAGCCTTGAAAATGCATATCCATATGGATAGTGCATCAAAAACACCAAGTGAGACCCTTTCACTCTGTTTAATGCACCAACATCCTACCCAATAGAGATGGAACACACCCTTTCACACACACGCACAAGTTAAGAAATCTTGGAAAACCACTCTTCTAGTGAACTCTTGTGACTTAGTGTAGTATGTAATTTTATTTTTTAGGTTTTTTTTTTTTTTTTTTTTTTAGGTAGGGGTAAAGGTTGAAATTATTCTTAAATAAAGGCAAATAAAATTATATAAGTCTTCTTTGTATTCAACAGACCTGATCAAATGAAATTATTACATCCCGAGACTACAGCTAATGGCTACTATCTGTATACAACCCCTGTATATATTTCTCTCAGTCTTTTGCATAGATCTTGAAACCCTGAATCATGTTTTCTCTACCCCACATACTTCCATGCATGCATACAGTCACTTGTATGTACCAAACATACCTACAAACTGGTTTGTATTTTGTTGCTTCTATCTAGAAATAAAATGACTGCCATATAGTTGTCACTTATCAATATTTGTTTAACTCAGCTGAATTGAAGCTGTCAAAATATACTTTTTAAAAAATGAGTTTACTTTTTAAAAAGTATAAAATGTTAAAATAGGTGTAGTTAATACCTTAATTTATTCATGATTCCATTCTATGTATATTTGTTGGCAATAATGTTACTCAGGCAGAAACGGGTTTTGTTTTTTAAAAGATTTCTATCCCAAGTCTTGGGTGTTCTAATCTCTCAGTGCTCTTCTGGTCTCTTTCCTTAGGCTCTTCCTCCCTTCTGGACCATGCAGCCCTTGGTTGTCAATTGCTCTGTCCTCTACCTTCAGTATTTCAATTATACTATCAAACATTTTGAATAATGGCTCAGTGGGAAGGTATCTGTGAAAAGACATGTGAGTGCCCTAGAAAAACAACTCATTTGAGTATTTAGCCTCTCAGGAGGCCTATTATTGTAGTCTCAGATATAGGGCAGGATCATCAACTTGTCTTTGCTGCCAGGGACAGACAGTATTCTTCCAGAAAAATAGATTTGCTAGTAAATAAGACAGTTATAATTTTAGATTCTACTATGTATGCATATTGATAGCATCTTTTTTCATATCTTAGAGAAAAAGATGCATTTTTACTAGCTACAATACAGTTTTAAAACTATGTTTATTTCATTATTTATAGAAAAATGTTTTTGAGAAGGTTGGGGTCCATACATTTAAAGTTATAAATATAAAAAGTAAATGTTGCTTTTAGTTTAGAAAACTTTCTTCTCATAACATTTTTTTTCTTAGCTACTTTGGAGAAATCTCAACATTATCAAGGCATAAGACCAATTTTTTCTGTTTATACATAATTAAGGACACTACAGAACATAATGTTGTTTTTGATTTGCTGACTTTGTGGAATAAAATGAGAACAGAACATATAAATACCTTGTAAAAGAAGAAGGTATTAGAATGAGACTTCATAACTGGAAAATTCAGAATTGACAATAATTTAGTATATTAAAGAAGTTTGAGAGCCTTGGTTGCATGTCTTTGGATATGGAGTCAATTAATTATTCAACAATTACTAAAATCATTCTCAAGGGCTTTTTGTTGCTGATATAAGGAGTTCAAGTCCATAGAAATTCAAAGCCACTTTTAAAAGGGTATTTCCCCCCTTTATATTACTATGGAAAATGTTATTATTCATGAAATGGTAAAAAGAAAAGGAAAGAGACACAGCATTATATAACATAAATTAGACATAACAAGAAATCAAACAGGAATTGTTAAAATTGACCATTTTGTGCTTGATTTAAGGGCAATAACAATTGACAACAAAAATGATTCAAACAGGCAGTTAATAATCACTGTTGTTTTCTCTCAGAAATATAGTAAAAAGAAAGCATGTTGCTGCATTCACATATTCTACTTCTTTCTTTTAGGTCTCTGTCTCAATTTTCAGTCACTGAAGTAGGTAGGATTTACTTCAAATGATTTTGAAATTGTTTTTAATTATCTCAATATACTTGTTTCTTCAGGCAGCTGAGAATTTGACTTTCTTGAGGCTTCTGTTTGGGATAAATTGGCTTGCTGATGTCTAAGCTTAAAAGATAACCAGACATCTTTTCAAGTTAATATAAAATATATGAAAAGAGGAAGAAAAAGAGAATGGAGGAAAGGAAAAATCACAAAGATTGGAAATAAAGACAAAGTAATAATAAAAGAGAATCAATAGATAACTATTAGAATTAATTAATGAAATAGTTTAGCAAGATTATTGATACACATTAGTATTTAACAGTCATTATATATATATATTTTTTTCTTTTTAAAGATTTTATTTGTTATTTTTTTTAGAGACAGGGTAAGGGAGGGTAAGCAGAGAGGGAGAGAAACATCAATGTATGGTTGCCTTTCACCTGCCTTCCAGCTATGGACCTGGGCAGAGACCTGGCTTACAACCTGGTAATGTGCCCTGGCTGGGAATAGAAGCAGCGACCTTTGGGTTCGCAGGCCAGTGCCAATCCACTGAGTCACCAGCCAGAGCCTAGCTAATTTCTATACAACAGAAACAGTATTTAAAAGTTATCTACATTCCATCAAAGCAGCAAACATTAAAATACTATATGAAAAGTAGGAATGTTATTGAAAAGCTTTATTTCTTTTTAAACAAAATTAGTGAAAACACCAATAAAAATAAAGTAAATGTAAATTATGGAAAAAAAATAATCTGTGATTTAAACAAAAATTCAATAGAATACAACCAAAATCCTACTTCAGTTTTCAACTAATCTGATAAATTAATCCTCAATCCATAAGAAAGTAAAAGATTGAGAAAAAAATTAAGATAATTCTGAAGAAAAATAAGAGGAACTTAACCTGCATGATACTAAACCATGTAGTTAATTACTATAAACAATACTTTATTATTTTGAAAAAAGAATAGTTGTGGAACCAATAAGAGGAACATGAATCCAACTCATGAGTATTTAGGTATCTTGATGGTTAACAATTTCTGGGTTGTTCTGATGGCACACTCATGCTGTAGTTACATGTTTCTCATTCTATGTGTTTGGATGATGATACAGAAGCTTGAAGGGTCAGGTTCAAACTCTTTTTTACAAGATTGTGAGTGGTTTTATAGCTATTCATCAAGACACACTTATGTCTGGTTTTGTTATTTTTGGAGGACAGTCAATGATGCTCAATGCCTATTTGTCATTGGGAGTAGATACAAAATGGTAATATTCTAAATGTATCTTTTTCATTTCATTTATTGGTTGGAATAATAGTAAGCCATGTTTCTCCATGTCTATTATTACTAAAAGGTTTAATTCAGATAGATAAGGTAGAATAAATGCTTAATTCCACTCTTTAATTTTCTCAGTTTGCAATATGACAAATTGGTTACCTCTCATATCTGACAATGACCCTAATTAATAATTATGACCTCATATATTTAAATGTATTTGTTGGCTCTAATCTATATTGTTGCAATTTGTATTCATTTGAAACATAAAATGCCACATAATTGGCAAGTGGGAACCCCTTCACCTTGACTCCTCTGTACTTTTCAAATAATTCCAGTTGATTTAATAGCTTGATAGTGCTATCTGTTATGTCAAGGTGTTTCAGGCTTATCTTAATAATTTCTGCCCCAGACTTAGGCAACAATATCTGCAAAAGGGCCACATAATAAATTTTGATAGAAAATGATATTGCATGATCAAAATTTGGGCTCTATGAATGTTCATTGCCACTGTCACTCAATAGTCATAGAACTTTTCAGTGAACAAATTTGAAAAGATTATATACATTATATATAATTAATTTATATAGAAGTATATATTTATATACAATTATGCATATTTATGTAACTTTTAGGCTGAAGTTCAAATCTATAATCATGTGAGTTTTGCTTAACTTCTTTTTTTTTATTGTTGTTGTATTACATTCATCCCCTTTTTGCTCCCCTCTGTCCCCCTCCCCACCCACCCATTCCCCCCAAAGTCAATCCCACCTGTTGTCCATGTCCATGGTTCCTTTACACTAGGTTCTTGTCTAAGCTGCTTCCCTTCCTTGCCTCTGTCTCCCCGCTCCCCCCAACCCCTTTCCCCCTGACCACTGAAGGCCTATTCACTGTATTCATATATTTGGTTCTGTTTTGCTTGTTGTTAGTTTTGTTCATTATGGTCCTGTATTGGGTGAGATCATATGATATGTGTCCTTCACTGACTGGCTTATTTCACTAAGCATAATACTCTCCAGTTCCATCTATGTTGTTGCAAATGGTACGAGTTCCTTCTTTCTTTCTGCTATATAGAATTCCACTGTGTATATGTACCAAAGTTTTTTGATCTAATCATCCACTGATGGGCACTTAGGCTGTTTTCAGCACTTGGCTATTGTAAATAGTGCTGCTATGAACATAGGTGTACATAGGTTCTTATGAATTGGTGTTTCAGGATTCTTTGGGTATAGTCCAAGTAGTGGAATTGCTGGATCAAAAGGCAGTTCCATTTTTAGTTTTTTAAGGAAACCCCATACTGTTTTCCACAGTGGTTGCACCAGCCTACATTCCCACCAACAGTGCACCAGGTTTCCCTTTGCCCCACATCCTCACCAGTACTTGTTGTTTGTTGATTTGTTGATGATTGCCATTCTGACAGGGATGAGGTGGTATCTTATTGTGGTTTTAATTTGCATCTCTCTGATCTTTCATATGCCTCTGGGCCCTTTGTATATCTTCCTCAGTGAGTTGTCTGTTCAGGTCCTTTGCTCATTTTTTAATTGGGCTGTCTGTCTCCCTGGTGTTGAGTCGCATTAGTTCTTTACATATTTTGGAGATCAGACCCTTGTCTGAGGTATCATTGGCAATTATGTTTTCCCATACAGTTGGTTCCCTTTGAATTTTGCTGATACTTTCTTTAGATGAACAGAAACTTTTCAATTTGATATAGTCCCATTTGTTGATTTGTTCTTTTATTTCCTTTGCCCTTGGTGAAGTATCAGTAAACATATTTCTGCGTACGATATCCAAAAGTTTACTGCCTATATTTTTCTCCAGGACCTTTATGATGACACTACTTATGTTTAAATCCTTTATCCATCTTGAGTTTATTCTGGTGTATGGTGTAAATTGGTGGTCTAGTTTATTCTTTTTGCATGTTGCTGTCCAGTTCTCCCAACACCATTTGTTGAAGAGACTGTTTTTACTCCATTTGATGTTCCTTCCCTCTTTGTCAAATATTAGTTGACCATAGAGTCCTGGGTTAATTTCTGGGCTATCTATTCTGTTCCATTGATCTATATGTCTATTCTTATGCCAGTATCAGGCTGTTTTGATGACAGTAGACTTGTAGTATTGTTTAAAATCCGGTGTTGTGATTCTTCCTACCTTGTTCTTCTTTCTCAAGATTGCTGTGGCTATTTGTGGGTGTTTTTGGCTCCATATAAATTTTTAAAGTATTTTTTCTATTTCTGTGAAGTCTGTCATTGGTGTTTTAATTGGGATTGCATTGAATCTGTAGATTGCTTTGGGTAGTATGGACATTTTAATGATGTTAATTCTTCCCATCCATGAACATGGTATATGCTTCCATTTATTTGTATCTTCCTTGAATTCTTTCTTCGTTGTTCTGTAGTTTTCTGAGTACAGGTCTTTGACCTCCTTAGTTAAGTTGATTCCTAGGTACTTTATTTTTCTTGTTGCTATGATAAATGGGATTTGTTTTTTTGCTTCTATTTCTGTTGTTTCATTTTTGGTATACAAAAATGCTTTTGATTTCTGGATATTGACTTTATACCCAGCTATTTTGCTAAGTTTGCTTATTAGGTTGAGTAAGTTTTTGGTGAAGCCCATTGGGCTTTGTATGTACACTATCATTTCATTTGCAAATAATGACAGTTTGACTTCCTCCTTTCCAATTTGGATACCTTTGATTCCTTTTTCTTCTCTGATGGCTATAGCTAGAACTTCCAAGACAATGTTGAATAGAAATGGAGAAAGTGGACAGCCTTGTCCCATTCCTGATTTTAGGGGGAAAGCTTTCAGTTTTTGTCTGTTAATTATTAACTTCTAAAATACATTTCTATGTCCTTTCTTCCTTAAACATTATCACAGAAATCCCACAGCTTACAATGATAGAGAGAATAAAAGAAAACTCTTTTTTTTTTTAAGATTTTTTATTTCATTATTTTTAGAAGGAGGGGAAGGGAGAGAGGCAGAGAGGGAAAGAGACATCAATGTATGGTTGCTTTTCACCTGCCTCCAGCCACAGACCTGGCTGGAGACCTGGTTTGCAACCTTGTTATGTGCCCTGGCTAGGGAATCGAACCTGTGACCTTTGGGTTTGCAGGCTGGCACCTTATCCACTGTGCTACCAGCCAGGGCTAAGAAAACTCTTGATTACTCATTTGCTTAATTATACTTTAATATAATATTAATACCACCACCAATTATTAAAAATAATTTTCCATATACTATAACTAATCTCCTCCCCCTCAATTTTATGTATGTGTGTATACAGGATAATAAAGATAACATATTTTCAGGTTATATATTTTAATAATATATTATCTCCTTTATTAACAACTTATTTTATTTGTATATTTAATGATTGTTTACCATGTATCGAATTGTCATTGCCAGTATTTATGTTGATGTCTCTCTATTCATTTTGGTTTTTGGAAATTTTTTTCTTTAGTAGATATTTAGAATGCTCACACAGAACAGTGCTGATAATAATCAGGGAATATGTTTGGTAACACTTTGTACCATTAAGAACTGAGTGTTGATTTCAGTTTTGTTGCATGGATAGATAGATTAGATAGATGACAGATAGATAAAGAAAGAAACGTATGCATAAAATAAGAAAAAGTCTTATTGATAGATTTTATCTTAATGATATATGGTGAGAATTTACATAATCTATTTGGTTTTATATTTTTAAAATGCTTGTGAAATAAACTAGGATGATTTCACTATTTACAAGTGGGTTAGGTCTAAAGAACACCACATCAAGAAGTGACATAACATAGAATAACCTTTATGGACCAGCAAAATCAAGCAACAAAAATTGGTATCTTATCTTTCATATAACCAATCTGATTCCCATTGCCATTCCTATACACCTTTTCCCCAGTCCCTTACACATACACACATGAAATCCATTTAAGAATAGATGCTATAAAACTTAAATCAAAATAAGTACATTCATATCTTCAATTAAGGCTAGAAAAAGGAAATAGAAGACAGAGAAGGCACAAAGCCGCAATTCTGCTATTGCAGAGTGGCTTAAAGCATCTATGCTTCAGCTTCACATCTTGCATTCAGTTTAAGAGAACGTCATATGGACATTGCACAAACCTCATAAAGGATTTCTCAGGCTAAGTTCAGTATTTAGATGGCTATTTGACATAAAGTGATTAGAGTTTGCTTATATTCAAAATGAGTTGCAAAATGTGTCCTAAGAGACAGAATTAACTATGAGAACCTAAAATTCACCATTTCCTAACTTTAAGTGGCTTAAATTATCAAGATTAACATCTCACTAAAAGGCTTTGCATTTAGACTGATAAAGACAACAAAATATATGACTCATTAACAGAGCAATAAAAGTATTTTCCTAAACATGAACTCTATGCCATTAGGTCACTAAAGTATTAAAGCTAAAGCATCTCTAAGTCTTTTTTATGATCTCACTAGATTATCATACGTAACTTGCTTATTTTTAGAAATATCCCATGTATTATAAAAAGTTAATTGCAAACACTTTTACCCCAGAATTTTACTTATCCTTTACAAGTTTTTTTATTACCACAAGTTAATACAATCTATCTTCTTCATAGTTGATCAGTGTAACTTCTGGTAGTTAATAACTTTTGTGCCCTATGAACTGAAAACTTCCTGATAATAAGCATTAGCATGTTAATACTACTCTAAACACACATTCAAATTATCTTCCCTATTACTAATAGAATCAAGGAAAATTAAAAACTCATTTTCTTCATTGAGTAGACAGAAGGGTAATAATCTCATATTCACTATTCAATTGTCACAGGTCCCTCATTTGTGATGACCGAGTGTAGCTGCTTCTGTAGTTTCAGGGCTAAAATGAGATAATAATGATTTATCTTGGGTATAGTGAGCTTCAAATACAGCTTTGCACTATTACCATTCTTAATTTGTGTATGATAGCCCTGTAAAGAGTTGAAGGTTTAATTTGCAATGATTTAAAAGCCCCTTGACTAAAACTTATTTTCCCAATGCCCTATTTTCTCTTGATGTTCATTTCTTATATATAAGACTGTCAATATTAGCTAGTCTATCCAGATACACTCTTCCACATTTACTTCAATCCATTGATATTCTAGTTAAATTTATAGCATCTCTACAATAGAGAATTCAAACATAACTTATAGCTATTGCCATTCTGTCCTAGCTAAAGATTGCAGAAGACAAGTATCACCTATCTAAAGGACATCCTATCTGAAGTACATCTTAGTCATACATTTGTATATAAACATATATTTTATTACACACAAGTCTTATTATCCTTCTGTGAGAGCCCACAATAACTAAAAGATATAAAACTACTGATACAATTCAGCTTGGTACCTTAATCACAATTCACTTTCTTTTTCTGATTTTATAGCCTGGGGGTTTTCTCAAAAAAAGTTTGGGGAATAAAACTTCATTTTCTTTGATTTTAAGGATGTTTTGCGTGGTAATTTCTAGAACAGGCATTATCTTCTACACTTGATCTTAGCTAAAAGGCCGAGAAAAAATGGAACAGACATTATCTTCTATTCCTCTGATATTATTTCATTAGAGCTTACAATTTCAGCCACATCATTAGGCAGGTCTGTGAACACAATCCTTTATTCTTGGGGAAAGACATTTTTTGTTTTTTTTTTTTGTTTGTTTTTGCCCAGAAAATAAACATGTTTTTAATTGGCCCCACATCCTCCCCATAATCCCAGTCCTCTTTTGGCTCTTATAATTCTTTAGTTAAAAAACATAACAAAACACCAGAATGCTAATGAAAAGCACTGTTTTTAATTTACGTAACATAGAAACAATTCTTGACAAAATGATTCCCTGCCCACAGCTGTTCTCTCATCAATGCCTTTCCTCAACTATAACAGTTTTAGCCATTTTTTCCTTTTGTTAACCACTAAAACTTTAAATATTATGCATCTTTATGATTTAATACACTGTTGACAGTATTGATGGAGTCCTCACTATAGAAGATGATGAATTTGTTTATTTGGATGACACCCATCCCCTTTTCCAGTACCTTGCTCATATTTTAAAGTTGCATTACCCTTTTCTTCTCTTGGTTAGCTTTGGAACATTAAATGGAAACCTTTGCTATTATTTCTTCTTTTACATAGTACTTTTAATTCTTATGTATAACAAAGCTCATATGCCCCTCCTTTCTTCTATATGTCTTCAGAATCAGCCTTTTTTTTTTTTTCTTTTTGACAATCAAGTGTCAAATTGCAATTTTTGACAGATACGATATATATGTGTTGGGTTGATGAAGCTCAGGAAAGAGAACTGAGAGCTCCATTCTCATTGGCATTTGGGCATTAATAGATTATTTCGCTACCATCCACAAAGGCTGGGGTCAGAAAAGAAAATCAGAGCAAAGAGAGATAAAGATAGAAATACAGAGGAAAAGAAAATGTCAGATCAGAACAGGAGAGCAGAGCATCCAGGGTGTACAATATCAGCACTATTTATGACATTGATATACAGACTTTAAAACAAACAAATCTTTAGATTATCCCTGATTATTAGTTTTCAAAACTTTCTGAAAGAAAAGTTCTGATCCACCTCCCAATTAATGAAAGAAAGTAATAAACTAAATTTCACCAAAGCAAGAAAAATGTCATATTCTTCTACTATAGATAAAATTGACTCACCAAACTTTATGCAATATCAGCAGCCTGACAATATAAATTTCCTGAATATATATATCATTTAATATAGTTTCTGTTATTATTTTATACCTAATGATGGCTAACATTTTTTAAGTACAAAAAATATATAGAAACAGAAAGATGTAATGCATAGTCAAGAGAAAAAACATGTAATAGAAGCAAAATCAGAGATGACCCAAATGTGTAACTGAGCTTATTTATGTTCAGTTATGTAGTGGAAAAGACCAGAGATGTAATGTGCATTTGAGTACTTTTAACAAAAATATAAAATATATATATAAAAAAGTTAAATAAAAAGCCCATACCTGAAAAAATATCAGTGATAAAATGTTATCATTACTAGCCCTGGTTGGTAGCACAGTGGATAAGGTGCCGGCCTGTGAACCCAAAGGTCGCAGGTTGCAAACTAGGTCTCCAGTCAGGTCTGTGGCTGGAGGCAGGTGAAAAGCAACCATACATTGATGTCTCTCTTCCTCTCTGCCTCTCTCCCTTCCCCTCTTTCTAAAAAATAATGAAATAAATATTTTAAAAAATGTTATCATTACTATAGCAGAGATAAGAATCAATAAATTTGAAGAATGCACAAGAGAAAATATGCCTTCTCAATTAAAAAAATATAAACACACAGTTATCTGTAAGATAATATCCAATGGTCTAACAGATACATAATTGAAATACCAGAAACAAAAATAAAAGAAGAAAAATAAAGCACAATGTTCAAGAATTTTCCAGAATAAAAGGAATACCTCAACCATCATAAAAAATAAAGTAACATGGTGAACTCCTAAAAAGATAAAAAAAATATTATACTCAGTCACGCTATGGACAAATTGCTAAAAGACAAGGGTAAACATCAAACTTAAAAAGCTACAATAGAAGAAAGGACTTCTCATAAGAATGAATGCTGATCAGAGGATACTGGATACACATTTTTAAGGAGTTGAAATAGATTGGCAATGTAAAATTCTTCTGTCTAGAAAAAAATATTATCCCAGCCAAAAATTAAAGACAGGTTAAAGCCTTTTGGAGATGAACAAAAGATGTAAGAATTTTTATCCAGGTTATTTGAACTTAAAAATGTGTTTTAAAATGCTTTACAATTTTTTAAAGCATAGAATAAGAAAGCCAAATACTTAGGAAAAAAAGAAGAAACCATAAAAAGTAAACATAAAAGAACTTTTAAATTAGATTTACTCAAACCTTCATAACAAACTAATGACCGTTTAAAGTAAAACAATGTACTGGGAACTTATACTAAATACAGATGTAAATTGTGTGAAATTAGAGCAAAGTGAAGAAGAATGATGATAAAATACTACATATTTATGACGTAGTTCAATATGTTTGTTAACATAGGTAGTTACAAGATAAAAATGAACATTATAATTTCTAAAATAATTCACAGAAAAGCATAATGTTTAGAGGTATAATAAAATCTAAAAAGACATAAGATAATTATAAAGTACATGGTTCACTAAAACATAGGCATAAAGGAGAAACACATAAAAGAAAAATCAAATGCCACTATATTAAACTTTACTGTAAAGTTATCAATAATTATATTTAAAATTCAAAAATAGAGATTATAAGCCTGGATAAGTAAGCAAAATTTAACTGTATATGAATTACAAAAATATTTTAAATAAAAATACATACAATGTTTTTAAAACATACTTGTATTAAATTTGTTGGAGTTATATTGGTTAATTAATAAGGTTCAGTTGTACATTTCTATACTACATCATCTGTATATTGTGTTGTGTGTTCACCATCCATAGTCTAGCCTCCTTCCATTCATCATTTATCACCCCTTTATTCTCTTCTACCCACTCCCCCACCACTAACCCCTTTTCCTCTGGTAATCACTCAACTGATGTCTGTGTCTATGAGGGTTTTTTTATTTGTTTGTTTGTGCTTAATACCCTCGCATATTTCAATCAGATCCACAATCCCCACTGACAGTTCTGTCTGTTTTCTGTATATGAGTCTATGTACTTTATTTATTTTGTTCCTTAGATTCCACATATGAGTGAAATCATATGGTATTTGCCTTTCTCTGACTAGCTAATTTCACTTAGCATAATACTCTCTATGTCCATCCATGCAATGTGAATGGTAAGATGCCTTTTTTTCAGCTAATAGTATTCCATTGTGTAAATAAGTCACATCTTTTTATTCCACTCATCTATTTATAGGACTGTGGGGTGCTTCCACATCTTGGATATTGGAAATCATGTTGCAATAAACATATAGGTGCATATATTCATTTGAATCAGTGTTTTGGGTTTCTTCATGTAGATTCCCAAAAGTGGAATCCTGGGTCATAAGAAAATTTAATTTTTAACATTTTAAGGAAACTCCAGAGTGGCTGCACCAATTTGCTTTCCTACCAGCAGTGCATTAGGGTTCACTTTTTTCTGCATTCTTACCAGCACTTGATTTATTGATGATAGCCATTTTGACAGGTGTGAGGTGATATCTAAATGTAGTTTTAATTTGCATTTCTCTGATGGCTAGTTGAAGATTCTTTCATATTCCTGTGGGCTCCACCAGAAAATGACTAGAACTGATAAATGAATTCAGTAAATTAGCAGGATACAAAATCAATACTTAGAAATTGATGACTTTTTAAAAAAGATTTTATTCATTATTTTCAGAGAGAAGGGCAGGGAGGGAGGAAGAAAGGGAGACAAGCATCAGTGTATGGTTGCCCTTTACTTACCTCCAGCCACAGACATGGCTGGAGACCTGGCTTGCAACCTGATTATGTGCCCTGAGTGAAGAATCGAACCAGCCACCTTTGGGTTCTCAGGCTGGCACCAACCCACTAAGTTACAGCAGGCAAGACTAATGACATTTTTATATACTAATAATGAACTAGCAAAAATAGAAAAGAGGCAAATAATTACATTTGCAATTGCAACAAAAATATAAAATATCCAGGAATAAATTAACCAACAAAGTAAAACACTTGTAGTTGAAAAATTATAAGGTACTGAAGAAAGAAATTGAGGAAAATACAAATAAGTGGAAGCATATACTATATTCATGAGTAAGAAGAACTAACATCATTAAAATGTCCATACTGCCCAAAGTGACCTATTAATTCAATGCAATATCTATCAAAATACCAATGACATATTCTATAAAACTAGAACAATCTCTCTAAAAATAATTATATGGAATCATAAAAGACCCTGAATAGCCTCATAAATCTTGAGAAAGAAGAACTAAGTGGAAAGAATCATGCTACCTGATATCAAACTATGCTATAAGGCCATGGTAATCAAAACAGCATGGTACTGGCATGAAAAATAGATATGTAGAACAATGCAACAGAATAGAGAACCCAGACATAAATACTTGCCTTTTTGGTCATTTATTATGTGATAAAAAAATGCAAGAACATACAATGGGATAAAGACAGTCTATTAGATTAAAGACTTAAATGTAAAACTTGAAACCATACAAATCATAGAAGAAAATATAGGCAAGTAAAATTTCAGGTATTTCTCATGACATTTTTTTAATAATATACACTTTTTTAAAAAAGGATAGAAAAAGATATGCCACATTAAATACTATATACATAAGAAAATTATATGCTTATATTTATATCAGAAAAATTTTACATCAAGAAAATGGTAATGTCAAAAATAAAAGGGACATTTCCTACTTACGAAGTAGGTTATTTTATTTTTTTAGTGACTGTGTTCTTTTTTTTTTTTTAATTATTGAATAGTTGTTTTGAATTTCTTTGGATAAATTCCCAAAAGTGGAATTGCTGGGCCCTTACAATTTTTAATTGTTTGGGGTGTCTCCATACTTCTTTCCACAGTGGTTGCACCAGTCTGCATTCCCACCAACAGGGCAAAAGGGTTTCCCTGTCTCCACATCTCACCAACACCTGCTGTTGAGTGATTGGTGACAGCCAGTCTGACCAGCACGAGGTGATATCTCATTTTGATTTTAATTTGCATTTATCTGATGATTAGTGATGCTGAACATATTTTCATGTCTATTGGCCATTTGCATACCCTATCTAAAGAAGTAAATATTCTTGTCCTTTGTCCAACTTTTAATTTTTATGAAGTAGTTTTTAAGAAACTGCAGTTAGTGAACTTGTAAAATGATAATTTTGGCCCTGGCTGGTGGCTCACTGGATAGGTGCCAGCCTGTGAACCCAAAGGTCACTGGTTCTATTCCCCAGCTAAGGCACATAACCAGGTCTCCAGCCAGGTCCATAGCTGGAGGCAGGTGAAAAGCAACCATACATTGATGTCTCTCTCCCTTTCTGCCTCCCTTCCTTCCTTTCTATCTAAAAATATAAATAAAATCTTTAAAAAAAAAAATTTACAGTGTATATTAGGGGAAAAATGTAAAATCTAGTTCTTATATTTCTATAAATAATATGCAAAGATTAGAAAATATAGGAAATTAAAAACTAACATAAGAAACAAATTTAAAAATAAAAAATAAAATATTTAAAATAGACAAACAAAATATCAACAAAATAAAATATTAGCTTGTGAAAAAATTGATAAAATTGATAAACATATAAGAAAACTAATAAAAAATAGAAAATTACAAATTACCAATGTCACAAATAGCAAAGGAGACCACTACTTATTCTATAGCTATTCATTAATAATAACAGTATATAATTAATAATTTTATGCTAGCAAATTTGATAATATAGATTAAATAGAATAATTATTTTGACAATATTTTTAAATGATAAGAGAAATAAAAAATATTAAAATGTTTACATCTATTAAATATAGTAAAACCAATAAAAAATCTTTTACCTTCTCCCCACTCAAACACATACACTTTTCTTACTCCATACCCTGATATCTTCATTGGTAAATTATTTTAATTGTTTATTAAAATAAAGATTTCAAAATAGAGTGAATACTTCTACCTAATTTTATGAAGCCAACATTACCCCGATACCAAGCTCCCAAAATATACCACAACCCCTAAATTATTAACATATGTATAAACATGAAGCAAATGTATTTAAAAAATATTAGCAAATTTAATCCAGCAATATATTAAAGAAATGATATCTGATGACAAAGTACATTAAAACTTATGTTAACATGCCATTAATATTATGAATAAAGAGCAGCCTAGGAGAATATATTTGCAATAATAGAGGCAGCAAATATATATTACCCTCCAAATTTAAGTCTATAAAGCTATCTATTATCTGTCTATCTATCTATCTACCATCTCTCTGTCTTCTGCATCCCAATAATAAAGTCAAGCAACTATACAAAAATATGGGCAAAAGACTTGTGCAGATATTTCACAAAGAAAGACATTTGCATATCCATTAAGTAGATGAAAAAATAAGTAAACCCAAACTTGTTACTTTATGCCAACTAATGAATTTTTAAAAAGGGTATTTCCTTTTTAATAGAATCACTCTTCTAGAGATATCATAAATTGTGATATATAAACTATATAATATAATAAATATAAAATATATAACATTTTAATTATCAGAGAAATAAAAAATAAAACACACAACATATTGCTGCTTTTCTAACAAGCCAGTGTGACAGAACAACTTGGGGGGAAAAAATTTGACAATGCCAAATATTGCCAAAGATGTAAAGCAACTAAAGCTAACTAAAACTATCATACATAGCTGGTGGTAAATAGCATAGAGACTTGGGAAGATTGTTATATGCACACACACACACACACACAAACACACATATAGATAGGCAGAGAGAGAGAGAGAGAGATGATTAAGATACTAAAATTTTAATAATTTATTCAGGAAAATAAAAATAAAACCCTTTACCCATGAATAAGAAATACAAACAAGCAGCATACCATGAATGATTACACAAGCTCTATACATTATAGTTCAATACTGAAAACAACCTAAATGCCCAAGAGCAGATAAATGGACAGACTGTGGTATATTCATTCATTGAAATACTATTTATCAATAAAAAGGAATCAACTAATAATATACAACAGGCAAGATCTGAAAAATATTTTGTTGAGTGCAAGTCACAAAAGAGTACATTTTGTGCCACTTTTTGGTAGAGTTCTACATTGAAATGATAATAGAAAATCACAACCGTAGATAATACACCAGGGTGAAAGTGCAGCTCAGAAGTATCCAGGGCAAAGAGAATGCTCTACCTCATGACAGGGATGTGGGTTACATTCAAATACACATTTTTAAAAAAGAAAATATATATATGATTTCCACTTAAATTCTATGCATGCACTCTATAGATTATGTCTTAAAATGGAAATATATAAAGGGTTTTTATAATTTTTATTATTACATAAGTATTGTTTACTTAATAACCTTTTTCATACTTTACTGCACTAAAATGACCTCTATGATCATTCTGGTTCCCTCATTTATCCCTGCCTGAAACTACTATAGTCAGATGTACTTGCAGATCAATCCTCTCTCTCATATATTTTTCCATATTGTCCAGCCCTTTCCCTTGATTATGAGACACATTTTACTTTATTTTATCTTAAGTTTTAAATTCTTATTTTGACAATTGTATTTTCAATTTATGGTATCTTTTATGTTATTTACCTTTTATAGTATTGTTTTTATTTCATGGTTCAAATATCTTCTTGAATATCCCTGTGAATACTCAACCTAAATCTTTTGGCTTCCTATGGGTCCATTGTTCTTTTTCCTCCCATATTTCATTGCTTTCTTTCATGCTATCTTTTTTTTTAAGTTTTTTTTTTTAATTTTATTTATTGTTTTTAGGGAGAGGAGAAGGGAGAGAGGCAGAGAGGGAGAGAAGCAGAGAGGGAGAGAGACATCAATGTATGATTGCCTTTCAACTGCCTCTAGGTACAGATGTGGCTGGAGACCTGGCTTGCAACCTGGTTATGTGCCTTGGCTGGGAATCGAACCAGCAACCTTTGGGTTCACAGGCCGGTGTCTTATCCACTGTGCCACCATCTAGGGCCATGCTCTCTCTTTTTAAAATATCTATTGATTTTAAGGCTTTTTCATAATTAAGAAAGGACTACATTGCTTTTTCTTATTTCTTAGGTTAATAGTATTCTGCTATTGCTTTGTTTACTAATGGGTTTCTATCTAAAAAAGAAAGTGATTGGAATTCCAAATGGAATTGTACGTCCACTGGGCTCACTGTATTATAAATTTTGCCTTATAATCACTGTGCAAAGAATTGCCCATCTGCTTAGAGGTCAGCAAAATGTCAGAACAAGGAGACTCACACTCCCATTAACTAACATGATTATTTAAAAAAAAAAAAGAACTACCAGTAATTTTAATTTTGTTTTATTCTTGGATATAAACATGTTGCTTAGCTCTCTTGGTAGAGGAATGAGGTCCTACTTAAGAAATGTTTCTGGGTATAAACCTTCAATTACTTCATTCCTTCTCTTGTACTCCTTACCCAGCTCTTGAACTGTCCCTTCCATAATTTCATTAGAAAGATCAACTCCAAAATAAACCACAACCTCTTCCTCCTATTTAAAGTGCAAGCTACAATTTTCTGTTCAATGTATCTGTAGATTTGTTTACCCTTACTTTTTTATTTCTTATAAATTGTAAGCATGTGTTCATCTCCTGTACTTCACCACTGCTACCATCCAAGAAAGATGTCAAGAGAAATATGTTCTTCCCAGTTTTCTCTAAAAAATAAATATCTTACCATATGGGATTTAACAATCAGAGTTACTGTCCCTGAAACAATCTCACAATCACAAACAAAAAAATTTTCTATCTAATAAAATATCATCAAAGTTTATAGAAACTATATTTTTGGAACAATTAGTTCACTTCTCTAAGTCAATTTTCATATCTTCTAAAGTAGTTACTTAATAGAGAAGTTGGTAAGATTAAGTTAAATGAAGCATATGAAGGAATTTAACATTTTGCCTGGCACTTACTAAGCACTCAACAAATTTTAAGCAAAAATGTTATTATCCATTAATGTTCTCATCCCTTTATAAAATTCTGTAGGATGCAACACACTTTGAAATGAATATTTTGCCTATACTTTGATTTCTTCTAATCCAATTTATGCATGTGGGCAGTAGTATATCAATAATCATATTGTCACTTATCCTTCATCTGTTCTAAACTTGAAGTTAATCATCCACTTTAAGGATAATCTCAATTTAGTAGGAATTCATTGTTTTGTGATAGTCAGCTACTTTTTTTTAAAAAAGATTTTATTTATTATTTTCAGAGAGAGGGGAAGAGAGAGAGGCGGAGAGAGGCAGAGAGAGTGAGACATCAATGTATGGTTGCCTTTCACCTGCCTCCAGCTATGGATCCGGCTGGAGACCTGGCTTGCAACCTGATATACTCAGCTACTTTTAAGGGTTGCCTAATTTTTCACTTTCAATTTTTACTAAATTTCACAAATTGAAATGTTACATATTACTGTATATAACACTGAATTCTCCAAATACATCTATTTGTCCTGTTCTAAATGTACCCAAAACTACCTGCTACATAATATGAGTAACATTTCATGTCACATACTACATAACAATAATAAGTGTGTCACCGGTAATTTGTCCCAGCTTGGTGCCACATGGTATTTGGTGACTTTTATAGAGAAAATGTCTTGTCCCAAAAAGGGCTCCTCTTGCAGCCTTTGTTCTGGAAAAATCAAACTCCCGGAACAGATCTGAGCAACCTGTGGTTCATGACCTAAATCATTAATGGGACATGGGTATTTATTGTTATAAGATCCTAAGATATTGCAGTGGTTAGTTATCACAGCAATGTAGACTTTAGTTTTGTGGTGAGCCTCTTACCATCAATGGAGATGAGCATAAATTTGTATCTTATCTGAATATTAATCAACATGCTATTATGTCATTCCCTAAACTAAACTACATTCACATTCTAAGGCTAAATGGTACTTTGGCATGATAAAATATTATTATAAGTCAACACTGTTGACTACAATTTGGTAGTATTGAGTTTTGCTTAGATTCTTTCTCTTTCTATAAATATTGGATCTATTACTTTCTTTTTGTTTTATCATCACAAATATTTAAAATGTATTGCCAGACATATATTTCTGTGTTCCAAAGGAATGTATACCTTCTGATATTATGTATTAATTAAAATTTGAAAGTAATATCTTTGAAAATTATCATTCCCTTCATTAAATTTCTTATTGTTTCTTACACCTTTGACAATTCTTAAGTATGTTAAGTAATTTTAAAAATATTTATAGAAGTATGCTTTCTAATTTTCTATGTAATAGTCTCAGAAAATTGTAAACTTTTACTCAGCTCATGGTAAAAAAAAAACTATAGATCTCCATGGTCCCTCCTCTGTAGGTCCTTCATATTTAACTTTGTTTACATTTTCCTTCTGATGCTTCTCATGATAGAAAAATACATTGATATGCCCAAATTGTAGTTGTCCCTCCTGCAATTCTATTTATTTTTTGAGGGGAAGGGTAATGGTGAAGGTATATATATATATATATATATATAATACCAATTTTGGTGGAATTTAAAAGGTAAACAAATGTATTCAGTTTGCCACATTGAGACTCTATCTGGTAGCTCAGGTGATTAGAATGTTGTTCCAATCTATCAAGTTTTCAGGTTCTCTCTCAGGTAGGGGCATGTATAAGAATCAACCAATGAATGCATGAATGGTTGCAACAATAAATGGATGATTTTCTCTCTCTCCTCTCCCCTCACTTCCTTTCCCTCTATCAAATCAATAAAAAAATTAATTTTCCACATTTACTAGAATTATTCATAAGATTTTATTCCTTCTTTTCAAGACTCAGCTTAAGTAACACACTCTGTGCTAAATTCCTTGAAATTTCAAAGTGGAACCATTATTTCTTCCTCTGTGCTCTTCCAGCACTTCGTTCATCCTGCTAATATGTTATAGTTTAGCTAGTTTGGACATATTTATCCTTTTTATAAATTGTATTTTACTTTATATCACCTTATTCATTATAGAAAACCATCTGGTGTACAGTAGGTACTCAGTCAAGTTTTGCTGAATTTAATTGGAATTCAAGAATATGTATTCAACATATTCATCCTTCTTAAGTCATTGAGTATGAGTTGGTTCTGATTGAAACTCAAATGAGTAGAGAGGTAAGAAAACTTTTGTCACATTTCTAGGAAAGTTTTTTTTTTTTTTCTTTAATTGAAGTGAAGATTTTAATTAATATTCGGGGCAATGTTTTCCTCTGTTTTGATTTCAACTTACATAAATGTGAAATGGATGTCCTATGCTATAATATAAAGCACTAAAAAATAAATAAAAGAAGATGTAACTCATCCTCTCAATCATCTTGAATGTTTATATTGTTTACTACTTACATTTCTGAGAACATGATTGAAATGTGGATATAGGAGGAGAATTGGAGAATCCCAGTTTTCATAGCTGGAGACATTATCATAGCATTTCTGCTGGGATGAATGTGAGAGTCAGATAGATAAGTGGTTCTTGGGAATGAGTTTGCTGGCTGAGGAAGAAAAGATTACTGTGAAGGACCTCATGCTACATGCTTTTGGAGTAGTCATGTATATTTTCAGTTCATTTTATTCTTTTTCCCCTTTCTATATTGGTATTTTTTACTGCATAACTTCATACCTTCCGTAAAGTTTGGTTAAACATAACACTACTTAGAGAAATGAAATGTTTTATTTTTTTAACTTTTTATTTTTTAAAGATTTTATTTATTATTTTTAGAGAGAGGGGGAGAGAGAGAGGGAGAGAGGGAGACAGACATCAATGTATGGTTGCCTTTCACCTGCCTCCAGCTATGGATCTGGCTGGAGGCCTGGCTTGCAACCTGATTATGTGCCCTGGCTGAGAATCAAACCAGCAGCCTTTGGGTTCACAGGCTAGTGCCTTATTCACTGTGCTGCCAGCCAGGGCAGATGTTTTTAAGTATAGAAAAGAATCCCTGGGGAAATAGGGACAGTGGCGGCATGTCCCTATTTCCCCAGCATGGCTGTGAGATAGATTTATTCATTCAGTCCATCAAAAAATATTTATCAAGTACCTAATATGAGCCAGCCATGGTGCTAGGGCAAGAGAGGTAGAGCAGAGAACAAGACAGACATGATTTCTATTTATGACCTACTATGGGTGACAGATAATAAACTTACAGACTGAACACTATAGTTTTCTAATTTAGAGGTTTTCTTTTACTAGTTGAACTCATCAGCCAATATGTTGTTGTTATTGGGATTGCAATAACTTTTGTAATGAAAGACAAAGGCAACAGAAATTGTCATATAAGTAATAAAATATAAAATTCTATTTTAAAATAAGGAACCCTGCCAAACCCTGGTAATCAAAGATTTATGCACCACTTAATGCCTATCAATGAAACCAATCATTTTACTTCCTTTTGAGACCAGCATTTATATTGGAGTTATTCTCATAATTGTTATGGCAAACACCTGCTGACTTTACCATCACCTAGACAATCTCTGAGGCTGCCTCAGTGCTGGCCCTTCCAGGACTGGGACGCTAGCAACTTATCAGTATTGGGGCACAGCAAATGTCAAGTCTAGCATTGAAAATGATGAGAGCATATAACTTAAAAGATACACTTCTGTGAAGATGGGTGAGAAATACCCCATGAGGTTTATCAGACAAAGGGAGAAAGATACAGAGACAGGCAGAAAAGGATGGGGAGAAATGGGGAATGAGCAATGTTAAATATGGACACAAAAGTATAACTTGGAATCTAAGGAAACCACTCCAAGTCAAAATGAAGGGAAAATAAAATTTGCTGTTATTTGTTTTTTATTTCTCATATGTAAAACTCCAAATGTGAACATTAGTGTTACGAAATTACCAAAAATGTGCTGCCATCATATTGTGACTTCTATTCTGTGAACAAGTACACATGTAGCAGAATTGAATTACTCATTGATATGTTTTTAATCTTAAATCCTGAAAATATATAGTTTCTCAAGCTTCAGGTTTACCACCATCTGACTTATTACCATGTTCAAACTTCAAATTCTTTCCAATTTAGTTAAAATGAAAACAGTGAGAAAATTTTTGTAACTCTGTAAAATTATGGATTCAAAACCTGGCACATTGTCCTATGTAACAGAAACTAAAAATGAAAATAATCCAAAGGGACCAAATGACTCAGGAAAGTACCTTTCACTTCATGTCGGCAGTTAAAATTCAGTAGGAGGCTGTAGTTGACGAAACCTGTTTCCATTTGAGTTTTCTACGGAAGCATGTACGAAAACGAGGGAAGAAAATTTCTCCTAGGTTGCCAATTCTTGTTGACTGGAAAATTCCCATGGCATTCACTGAAAGGATGTCACTGTAATGCTGAAGATATAGACGAGTGAGTCATGAGTACCAGAATAGCCTTCCCATGGTCTGTTTCTGTAGGAGGCTGAGGGCTCTATTTCTGCATTTTTAACATCAAAAATTAATTGCCTATAATATTATTTGACATGATTGAAGGTAGTTTTTACTTTAAAAAAAAGAAAATATTTTCGAATCTCCTTCAGATATAGTTCAAATGGTGAGATTCAAGAAAAAGTCCAGTGGCTGGTAAATGTGTTTATGTTGTCCGTAGGCCATAAAACTTAAGTGAAGTAAAACGTGGAACTCCTATTTTGAAGACAGTTCATGTGTGCATTGTGGACATCTGCATTATCTTTATATATGATAGATCTCATGATATGATATTAAGTGTATAATTCAGACATTTTCTCTTCTCTTTATGTTTGTAAGTAAAAGGTAAATTCGCCAAACCAGAGTTTTTTGTTTTTTGTTTTTAATTAGGAGTCATTAGATAAGGCAGAGTAAAAGGATATTCCTAATGATATTTTACTTGAGTTTTCTAAACTTATATTTTTGTTTCATTTTTTTTCCTACAAAATTCTTATGGTTAATTCAAATGGGAGAACATGACACACTCTTGTGGTCACTGCTCCTTCAATCGCAATATATTTATAAATCTATACATACATATTACTTCTACATATATAAATGTATAGTTTACATGTATAGTATACATATATACATGTATAAATAGTGAACATAAAAGAATGCAGTTCTCTAGGCTGTATTTTTGCATAGCTCCTTAGTCAATCAACATCTTTGCCTTTTTAATAAGAACTCATATACAATGTAAGAGAACTAAGAAATAACCAAGCTTATCCCAAATTTCAAATGAGAAAATTAAGGGTCCAATGGCTTATGTGACATACTCTAAAGCAAATAGATGATGATAGATAGATGATAGATAAATAGATAATAATAGGTAGGTAGGTAGGTAGGTAGTTAGATAGATCAATACAGATATTTCTTCTGACTCCTGCCTATGTGTATGTATTTTTACCACAGGGTTGTGTGGTTGTATTTGTTAAGGTTCTGGTTGACACTTACTCTGGAGAACATAAGTAAATTAAAATTACTAAAGTTCCATTGGGCAACTCAGGGAACAGCACAGTAGAAAATGCAGGTCTTGGCCAGAACAGAATTCAGAGTAGCACTGAGACCTCAGCCACAGAAATTCACAGGAATTATTGCTAAGGTTCCAACTCATCTCTAAGATTTTAGATACCATGAGTCCTAATATCTCACATTGTGGAAAAGAAAATATGATTTGCCTAAACTGGGCCAGTTTATATGTTACAAGTTGAAAACCATGGCCAGGAGAGCTGGTACTGTAGCACAGATATGACCCCTGGGGAAATTTAGGTGAATTTGAAATCAATTTGAGTGCTGACACCCTGTGCTAATGTTGTGGGCAGAATTTTAGATCATGAAGGACAATTTAGATAGAATATCCCATCTTAGGTAGCCAAAAAAGAGTGAAACAATAATGAGGCTAACAGAAATATCTAGAAAACAGATACAGCTGAACATAGAGACCAAAATTCAAAATTGCTTGGGCAAGAGGAAAAAATAGGAGTGAGGCAAAATGTGTTACAAATCCACTGTTCAGAATCGTATCAAAGATAAACTGAAAGGGCAGTGAGACAAAACACAAGATTCAAGGACATGGGGTAACTGCCATAGGTTATATGTTCATAGGAATGAACATAACTCACATTTGACTTATTGGATGTAACTGAGTTAGTGCCTAGATAAATCCTTCTGTTTTACGTGTGTTTACAAAACAAGATGTCTTAACAACTTAGATTGTGAGGGTGAAAATGTTGTCAGCTCCAATGATGACTAGAATTTCATCCCAGAGGATAATGCATAGTGCATATCAAAATCTCTCTGACTTGTTTCTATGGACTCAACTGTTCATTTTCCTTAGCCATCTTGTAACACTGATTCTATTAACAGAAAAAACCAAAATGTTTTCTTTAAAATATCCCCTCTTCCTTCTCATATTCATAGTTCATAGTTTATTAGCTGCATCACACCCTCTATCACCTAGGTTCAAATCTAGTGGTTGGTTTTAAAGAAATAGATATATTACATTGATTATATCAGAAATACTTCTACATGCAAGTTCATCTCCCCAGCATTCTATACAGATAATCCTGGATTTTACTTTCCAGTTTATCTCCACAATTCAGACAAGTAAGGCCTAAGTGCATAACCTTCCTGTTAGACTTTATTTTTATCTAAACCTTATAGAACTAGTCAATTCTCACCATGGTTAATATTTTATCTGCTCTGTTGCCTAGCTCATTTCTCCTTTGACTGTTGAGTGTGCTTTGGGGCTCTCATTTTTATGCTCCAATCCAAGGATCTTCCTTTGAATATTCCTGTAAGTCAGTTCAAGTACACTCTCCCTCTCTTTGATCATGCACAATTGTGTTCTCTAAAAGAGCATGTGAAAAATTAAACTTACTTAAAAACATTTTTGCCTCAGGATAAATATTAATTCCTCTTCTAAGTTCCATTAAACACAACTGCAGCAGGCAACAAGGCTATTTTTTTTATACTTGTTTATGGCTTTCGATGAAAAACACCAAGAGACATAGAATTATAAAACTGGGATGCCTTGTGTAGGTTACTTACCATTTATCTTTGTAAATGAGAAAGCAAGGCCCAAAGCAGTCATTTGATTTTCCCAGAGACATGCAACTAGTTGATACAAGAACTGGAATGTCTTTCTTCACACTTCCAGTATATAGTTTTTTTTTTTCTGTTGTGTTTCACTATACCACAACTTACATCAAATGGTGCCAACTTCTAGGTGTTTAATTTAATTATAAATTATTGCTCATATTGTCAGATACTTTGCAAATACAGTAGATTAATGAGTTCTTAGAGCGATTGATCAACCTCAACTCTAAAATGAAATTTGATTGTGAAAATATGAAAATTATTCTTTTGGGTTATAGTTTGAAGTGAAATTATGAAGTCAGAACATATTAACATAAGACTTTTGGTATATATTGTTTAATACAGTATAAATATATACTTTTATAATTTATTAAAAAGATTTTTTACCATACCCTGGTCAACCCTAAGTTGGTGGCAAAATAAAATTTTTAAGTATTTAAAATATTAATATTTTTAATATTTGTTAATTTTATGAAGAAACAATGAGAAATTATTTTAATAAACTAATGCAATTCCCTAATAATATCAATAAACCCTCTAAATCTATGCTGAACAATATGGTAGCCACATATGACTTTGTAAATTTAAAGTAACTGAAGTTAAGAATTCAGTTCTTCAGGATAACTAATCACACATAAAATGCTCTAGTGCTACATATGCCTAGTCACACACATAAAATGCTCTAGTGCTGCCTGTGCCTCCTGGCTACTGTAGTAGACAGGGCTAAACAGATCTTTTCCATCATCACTATATCATTACTGAAAAATGCCATTCTAAGAGTTATTGTTAAACCCAATTTACTGAGGAAGAAACTGGGGCTTAGTTATTACATGCCCATGCTTATATATGTAGTAAGTGGAAAGTTGGGTTTTGAGTAATAGTACACACTCCTTATGATGTTTATAACACTCTACCCTTGAATCGTTATTTTTTGCTACTAGATCTTTTTAAAGCCATTTGTGCTTTATGTGCTTTAAATTGTTTACTTCTGTGAAATAAATGTCTACTAAGTAAACACTTTTTAAAATATTTACAATTTAGTAACTTTTGCATTTTGTTCTTAGGTTAATTCTACATTATTCTAGAGCAAATACAGTGCCAGCATTAAAAAATATAATATAAAATTGGATAAAATTGTTAGCATCGTTCCAACTAGTTCTCCTCCATTGTACACTAAGAAGGAGTCTATATTGATCCACTTATTCTTCTCTTAGTAAGCTTTTTCCTTGCCAACCCAGTTTTTGATCTTCTGGGGGGAAAAGAAATGGAGATATAATGTGAGAGATGATAGTAAAAAGAACAAATCAGAGGTATTTATTCAAAGTTCATAATAAAATGTGTACAGGAACAGCATAAGCACTCAAGTTTATAGATATTTGAAGAGAGAGAAAGTTTACATGATTTAGATTATTTTATTATTTAAAGAAATTTTCAATTTTATTGTACTTTTTCTATTACTATTTATCCTCCCTATAACCTGGAGAAGTGGAGGTTTAGATTAATTGGTGTAGCTTATGCTTATTTCACCTAGGAAGTGTATGGTGATAAATTAAGTTACATTGAACCTAGGTGCTGCGTAACAAATGATGCTTGACAACAGTTTAAGATTAATTCCTGGGAAAACATTTTTAATTGATAAATATAGTTGTATAATTTAACAATGAAAAAAATTTAATAACATACAAACATATATATATATACACCACACTTAACTGAAAGAGTAAAGTGCTATCTTAAATACTTTATTTCATTAATTTTAGTAATTTGTTAACTGGTATAATTCATCCCTTTTTTATTCCTAAGAAATTTATGTATCTTAGGGATTTAGTACCTCACAGTTTTCTTTTCAGAAAGCTCCTAATATTGTTGGTGAGTAATATTTGTGAAATAAAAGATAGAATATATATATATATATATATATATATATATATATATATATATATTGTTCCAACTAGTTCTCCATTGTGCACTAAGAAGGAGTCTATATTGATACACTTATTCTTCTCTTAGTAAGTTTTTTTCTTGCCAAACTAATTTTTGATCTTGTGGGGGGAAAAAGAAATATATATGGGAACTGTTAGGAGTTGGTCAAAAGATTGGCAGAATAGGGACTCTGATTAAGAATTATGTGATTTCCTTCACCTCAATTGATTAAATACTCAGCTGTACAACTAAAACCTATACACAATAAAATTTAAAAATAGAATAATTTGATTATTTTTCTCCTCCCTTTTTATCTTTCTCTCCTTCCCTTCATCTTCCTCTTCATACAATATCTGTGTGTTTGTAAACATGATTTTCTTCTGATGTCCAGTGAAGATGGAGGCATAATAGACATGCTACACCTCCCTCACAACTAGAAGAAATTTACATCTATCTCAAAACTAAATGAAAATCAAACTACATGAAAGTACAACAACTGAAGAAGGAAAGAAATACTCAGCCAGACAGGTAGGAGCCGGGGTAACAGGGGCAACACTGGAGCTGAGACTGCAGCGAAAGTATAGTCATATTTGTAACTCTGGGAAATGATCCTGGGACCAGGCCATGTGACCTATGGTTTCAGCACCAGGAAAAATAGAGCTAGCAATTGTGGTGGCTTGGGGACTGAGGTCATGGCAAAAACTACAGTTGTATATTTAAACCTGGGAAGTGATCCTGGGGCCAGACCACACAGTGCACAGCTCTAGCAGCAGCACCAGGGAGAAATAATGCTATATTGTTTTTGACTGTGAAAACCAGTGAAGGTTGAGACAGAAAAGAAACTACTGGTCTCAATTGCCAAGAAGCATTGTTTCCTCTAAGACCCTTCCCCCACATACAGTGCCACATATGGTGAAACAGGTTACCACACACTGACGACCTCCAAAGGCTCCACCCCTTACAATGTAACAGGTGCTACAAAATGACCTAAGACACAATGGCAAACACAGAAAGCTGTTGAGCTAAGGAGACAGAAAAGTATGGCCCAAAAGAGGGAGCAGATCAAGGTTTCAGTGGGAGAACTAAGCAATAAAGAGATAGCCAACCTAATGGATGAGGAGATAGCCAGCCTAAGAAATGTATAGTTCAAAACACTGGTGATTAAGATGCTCACAGACTTGACAGATATGCTTAAATACAGCAAACATAGAAAGGAAGACGTGAAGGCTAGGCTATATATAATGAAGAAAAATCCATGTGAAACCAAAGGTGAAGAAAAAGAAATCAGGGCTCAAATCAATGATTTGGAACATAAGGAAGAAATAACAATCAACCAGTACTGAATGAGGTAACAAGAATTGAAAAAAATTTACTGATTGGTGGCACAATGGATAAGGTGCCAGCCTGTGAACCCAAAGGTCGCTGGTTCAATTCCCAGCCAGGGCATGTAACCAGGTTGTAAGCCAGGTCTCCAGCCAGGTCTGTAGCTGGAGGCAGGTGAAAGGCAACCATACATTGATATTTCTCTTCCTCTCTGCCTCCCTTCCTTTCCCTCTCTCTAAAAATAATAAATAAAATCTTTAAAAAAAGAGAAAGAATTGAAGATAATGAGAAGAGGCATAGGAACATCTGGGACAAGTTCAAATATGCCAGTATCTGAATCATAAGGGAGCCAGAAGGAGAAGAGGAAGAACAAGAGATCGAAAACTTATATGAAAAATAATGGAAAAAGAATATTCCAACTTTGGCAAAAGAAGTAGACATACAAATCTAAGAGGCACAGGGTCCTAAACAAGCTAGATGCAACAAGGACCACATCAAGACATAGCATAATTAAAATGTCAAAGGTTAAAATTAGAGAATCTTAAAAGCAGTAGAGAAAAAAATGGAGTTACCTACAAATGGGTTTCTATAAGATTGTCAGCCGATTTCTCAAAAGAAATTTTGCAGGCAAAGAGAGCCTGGCAAGAGGTATTCAAAGTAATGAAAAATATGGACTTGCAACCAAGATTACAAGTTATCTTTCAAAATAGAAGGGCAGATGAAGTGCTTCCCCCACAAGGCAAAGCTAAAGTAGTTCATCATTACCAAGCCATTATTATACAAAATGTTAAAGGGACCTAAAAAAAGGAGGACTAAAATAATGAACATTAAAGAGACAACAAACTCACAACTATCAACAACAGAATCTAAAAAATAAAAACAAAAAAACTAAGCAGACCACCAGAGAGGGAACAGAATGATAGATGTGGGGAACATTTGGAGGGGTGTCAGCTGGGTGGGGGAATGAGAGAGGGAGTGGAAAGCACAGGTATTGAGAAGCATAGTTAATGGGTGCATAATAGACAGGGAGATGTTAAGAAAAGTATAGGAAAAGGTAAAGCCAAAGAACTTACATGCATGATCCATGGACATGAACTAAGGGAGGTGGGACTGCTGGAGGAAGGGGCATGTTGGGAGGAGGAAAGCAAAGGGAAAAGAAATTGGGACAAATGTAATAGCTTAATACCTTTTTTAAAATCCACGATAAAAAAACAATTCTTCTCTTCTAACTTTAATGTGGCATTTCACAGGATAATGGTGATAACAAACATAAACCAGTTTCTTAATAAAGATCTACTTTAATAGTAATAAAAATCCATTTTAAAATATGAATTCCCAGTGCCTACTTTCACAAGATAAATTGTATTCTTTTGGTTCCTTTCCCATATTTTAATTGGTTGTGCTTGAAGTTATTATATAATAGTGTTGGCCAGAAAACTAGCCAGGGAATAACTTCCAAATGTTATCATCAGTATTAAAAAGACTCTCATCACCTTGTTTTTAAATATCAAAAGGTTCTTGGGGTCTTGCTTCTTTTAATTACCACTCACTTCTTCACAAATGGAAATGAAGTTTGTTTTCTTGATTATTCTATAAAATTCCATTCTCTACCTGGCATGCCTGATTTTCAGTCCCAATTTTGTATGTAAACACATTAAAACAAAATTTAGAGGAATTTGAAAAGATAGAAGAAGCTCAGGTTGAAGTTGCAGTAAGTGTTGTCGATACTTTAGTTTTCAATGAGGACATGTTGCACATTTGTATTCCCATATCAGTAAAATTCTATAGTTCTGTTAGAACAAAAGAATAAATACACAAAAAGTTTACTATCCTACTTTTTAGTCAATATGTTAAAAATCTCTTTAAAACTTGCACAGTTAATGTGTACTTAGAGCAGGTATATTTCTACCCTGAAATCTTTCAGAGATTAACAGTAACAACTGCCTAGATGTGTTCTTGTTGTTTTTTTTCTCATCTGGGTAGACATATGAGGATCAGTTCAGCAGATTTTGAAAGTGATTATTATGCAGGTTATTCTTTTCAGCAAATGTTTTTTGTGTTGCTACTCTCATGTGAATGTAAAAGAAAAAATATGTTCTAAACAGAGACAAATATGGAGCATGCTAATTTCCACTTCCTCTGATGCAGTTAAAACTGCTGCAAACTGAGTTAGCAAAGTTCAGTCAAGGCATGAAGGGCAAATTTCAAGTGTATGTCAGTGAGATGTATGGTTCTCTGCATACACTCACATACACACACACACAAACACCCTGGCAAAAAAAAAAAAAAAAAAAAAAAGCAAATGACCTCTTTCAAGATAAATGAATGTAAATATAAGAACAAGCTGTAATGCTACTTGATAATTTAATTCTCCTTCAATATGTGCTTGAAACTTCTAACAATGCAGTAAAATGTTTTACAAAGAATTAATACATAAAGCATCAAAGTACCGCATGATTCCAAAAGGTTTTCAAAATTAGACAAGCATTTATTTTAAACATTTCAAGTTCATATTCTTTATTAACATTTCCTTTGTGTATAGAAGTAATTTTATGTAAGATGTAGATGTCTCTAGACTTTAAAACTTTAATACAGAACATAGGTTTATTGTTACACTCTACAGAAAACTACTAACTGATAACTACACAGTCATTACAAACTTCCAATGAATTTAAGTGGAATTTATTACACATAAAGTCCTTATTCCCATAGCAAAGATTTATGTAGTCAAAAATGTCAAAGTGTCAAGGTTGAGAACCCTGCTACAAAGCATATGGGAAGATCTACATAATACCAAAATTTGACAAATAAATGCGTAAATTATGTGTAAATGTTTAAGAAACTCAAAATATTAGGATGGACAATCTATTATGACTGGTTTCTACTCCCACACATGTGTGCATACATATACTCACACTTTACATACAAACACTGCAAACATGTATGCATATGTGTGTATACATGCATGTACATGCATGTGTGTATAGTCAAACACATATATTCTGACTTACGCTAAAAATGTTTGAATAGTGCTATGGAATAATTGTTCTTTTCCTCAATTACTAAACTAGTATCCAGTCTAGATTTATTACATATCAAGGGATCCAAGCTGTAATTTTGAGTTGCATAGTTTTTCTACTCTTGCTGGGCAGGCAACTATACAGGCAGAGCTTTTCTAGCATGGAACACATATTAAGAAAATCATTTTTGTGTGTGAGTGTGTGTGTGTGTGTGTGTGTGTGTGAGAGAGCATGCGCCACACACATCTATCAGATCTCTTGTTTATGGATCTTAAACATCTATGACATTGACATATTCACCTTCTAAATTAGAATACTTTTCATCTTCAAGATAAAATGCTATCTCTAATAATTTACTAAAATACAATTGTTGCTTTTTTTTTTTTTAAGATTTTATTTATTACTTCCAGAGAGAGGGGGAAGGGAGAGAGGGAGAGCGATTGTTGCTTTTGATAACTCAGTATTGTACATCTAATTATCTAAACTGTGACTAAGAGACTGAGCTGACACATTTTGGAAAGTGAAGAGAATTATCATCTCTTCCTCTGCACTCCAACTCCACCCCTACAAAGAAAAGAAGCAACATTCCATAGCTACTGAATCTGGAAGGAAGAAAATTTTATATTCTGAATACTAGTCTGTCATTTGAACAAAAGTTTCTAATTTATTTTCAGTTTCTATCTTGAAGGCCCTTAGAAAGGATTCACTGAGTTATTCTGGGAACTAAGGGGTGTTTATCCTGGAGCTAGAGCCTAGCATTTTGGCAGGGGAAGCTTTCTGGTTCTGCAACCCCCAGTTCTCCCAACCTCCTCCTTTCAGTTGGAGTATGGAAGCTTCATTATAGAAGTATGATGGATTAATTCATTGGCCATTGGTGATTACTTCAAACTCCAGCTACTCTCTCCTCTCCAGAAATCAAGGAACGGGACTGAAAATCCCAACCTTCTATTCACTGCTGCTTCCACTGGCAATCAGTCCCCATTCTTAGGTGTTTTCCAAAAAGTCACCTTCATTAACATAAATGCAGCTCTGATAGATGGGATTTGTTATAAATAACAAAACACCAATTGACCTTCATGACTCTGAAGTGGAAAGCTGAAATAAGAAATCAAATGTTATTTTTTGTAAAAAGAGGCTTCTATTGCTCTTAACACTCAGGAAATTTCAAGGGTTTGGAAGTTGTGAGCCAGGAAATACGGATGGAGACCAAGTACACAGCATATGAGAAATATATTTTAGTCATTCTTATAAATCAGAATATCACAGTAGTACAAAACATGCTTGAAGGGGGATTATTGAATTCTGGGAGACAAGTAAAAATAGCTATTACTATTGTTAACAAAAATACAAGTGGCATATATATGTGTATACAGCTATAAAATATCCTGAAAATAAAGGATATTCTTTTGTTGTTGTTATTGTTAAAGGTTTTATTTATTTATTTTCAGAGAGAGGTGAAGGAAGGAAGAGAGAAACATGGGTGACTTTTGGAAAAACTTGCCTCTCACATGCCCCCAATTGGGGACCTGGCCCGCAACCCAGCCATGTGCCCTGATCAGGAATTGAACCAGCAACCTTCCTGTTCACAGGCCTGTGCTCAATCCACTGAGCCACACTAACCAGGGCAAGGACAAGGACATTCTTTTTTTTTTTTTCTTTTAAGATTTTATTCATTATTTCTAGAGAAAAGGGGAAGAGAAAAGGAAGGTATTCTATCATGCAGATTCTTTCCGGGAGGGCAGTGAGATTGGAAAGGTAATAAATTTTCTCTCTACCACTTCTAACAGTATGGTGATATTGGTAGGGGTGGTTGAGGTTGGAGATGAAAGAGGGTATAAGGAGGATAAATGGGAATCAGAAAATACAATAAAATATACTATTAAAAACAAATACATAAATACTACTTTTAAAAACAGTGAAACAAATGTAAATATGTTTTCAAATATCATGATTTCCTTCAATACTACAAATTTAAAGGTGGGAACTAAAGGAGACATTATTAATTATGAAAGTTAAATTACAAAAAACAATCAAATAAATATGAAAAAATATAAAATTAAAAGCTGGGATTTTAAAACATTTTTTAGTGTAGAAACAATTAATAAATATAAATCTAGTTCTTTTAAAAGTCTAGTAAAATAGAGAAGTTCCTTAGAATTAAATATTTTAAACTAAGGAGAACAATTATCTAAGATTAGGACTAAAAAGCTAAAAAAAATGTAATATAATCAATTATAAATTAAACAAAAATTATGGCAAAAAATCTTAAAATATAAGTATAAATATATGGCCTAATATAACGTACAAGAACTGACCTAATTCCAATTAATTATGCTTTTGCCAAAATATTTTGCAGTTCGATGTAATTAATCCAGATGAAAGAAAATGAATCTTTTCAATTAAGTTTATAAACTTAGTATAACTTGTTTCTGATTAAGATAATGTTAACAGGAGATACATAAAAATATCTTATTAATAAATATTAAAATAAGCATTTTTTAAAGTTTAAGTTAAATCTAGTTGGAAATCAAAAATGATTAAATAGAGAATATTCTAGAAAAGTAATTATGGTTCTTATTATAATTCATTCCATAAACTAATTTAAAAAGTAAACAATATGATTATGTCAATTATGTAAGTGTCAGCTTTAAAAAGTTGTAAATGAAACAAAAATTAATATGAGGTAACTGTTAACAGAGGACAAGAAAAGATTTTATTGTAAGTTGCAAAATAAGAAGTCCATTTTAATTAAAAAATCAAGGGCAAGAATGTGTTATTGCTATTTTTATTTATCACAGTTTTTATTTAATTCATGAAAGGAAGAAGAAATATATGTATAAATATTGGAAAACTGCAACAAATATATGCTTATTCATAAAATAGATTATTCCTGAAAAGAATGCTAAATATATTGAGAGGAAAGTTTGTTAGAAGTAAGAATATGTGTTAAAATGGTTAAGGATAAGATAAATATATATAAAAATATTCACCAACTCCTTTTAAAAAAATATTTAACAATAAAGCTGTAAAAGATTATATTATATACAATGTGGGAGTACCTAAGAAATACATAAAATAAATTTAGTAAAAAAATAAAAGACTTAACCAATAGCCATAAAATATTACTGGGTGATATAAAGTTAGATCTGAACAAATGAAAAGACATGACATTTTCTTGGATTGTAACAGTCTCTAAATTAATATATAAATTTAATAAAATGTTAGTGGGTATTCCAGAGTGAGGAAATAAAATAATACTAAAGTTCATATGAATACATAAATGAATGACAATAGCCAATAAAATTTGGCATAACATAACATGGCAAAACATCATTTGGACTTCTATCTTCATTGATATATTTTCTCATTCTAGGGCAGCATTTCCCTTATTTAATTAAAAATACTTTAAAATATGTTGATTTTATGGTTGGTAAATCCTTATTTCCTTTTTTTTTCTTTTGTTTTTTTGCCAACAAATTCATAGACACAGACAATAGAATGGTGGTTACCTGAGAGGAATGGGTGGGTAAATTGGGGAAAGGGAGTCAAGTATATGTATTGTAGCAGAAGAAAATGAGACTTTTTGGTGGTGAGTACACAATATAATACACAGCTATAAAACTACAGTGTTGTGCATCTGAAATGTATATAATGTTATTAACCAAAGTTATTTCAATATATTTTTAAGAAATAATAAGAAAAGCATTGTTATATTAGAAAATGTGAAAAACCAAATTTAAAAAATGAAGTGCTCATAATCAATAAAACAATACTCAATCTTCAAATTAGAAAAAAATACAATTAGAGTAATTATGAAACATCACTTCTCACTCGTCATATTGTCAAAAGTCAGGTAGGCAATTCTTAGTTTTATTAGAAATGTGGTAAAAATCCCTGGCTGGTGGCACAGTGGATAAGGCGCTGGCCTGCGAACCCAAAGGTCTCTGGTTTGATTCACAGCCAGGGCACATAACCAGGTTGCAAGCCAGATCTCCATCCAGGTCCATGGCTGGAGGAGGGTGAAAGGCAACCATACATTGATGTCTCTCCCCCTCTGCCTCTCTCCCTACCCGTCTCTCTAAAAATAATAAATAAAAGCTTTAAAACAAAAAGAAATGTAGTAAAAGAAGACATGCATATATTATTGTTTCTAATGTAAACCTATTTTTTGCCTTTTGGGTAAAACATTAAGTTATTGTCTTTTAAAATTAAAATGCACAAACCTTTTATTCAACATTTCCAAGTTTAAAATATATATCATAGAATAGAAAGTATTAATAGGTAAGTATTATAGTAAAACTATTTAATAGTTTTGAAACCTTCTGAAAGAATAGCAATTAGAAAATTGAGATAGGGTATGCATAGAAATACATGCAATAAAAAGAATGAGTTACATCTGTGACATTTTTTTTCTCCCCATCTGTGCCATTTTATTTAAAGAAATACCCCAATGTATTTATATGGTAAAAATATTTGTGCTCCACATATTTACATAATACAGTTCCCATAAAACAATAATAAAAATCCTCATGTATGTTTAACATGTATTTATTTTTATGCATATTGAACAAAGTTATTCCATACCTTTACCTCAGACCAATAAGATTGGCTTCTTTAGGGAATATAGATAAGCAAGAGGCAATAAGTAAGTAACAATAAAAAGAACAAGACTTTGACAGTAATTTGAAAAGCCATTAAGATTTAAAAGATTGAAATAATATAATGCCATTTTTTTTCACATAGTAAACATGGGAATTTCAATAATGTTAATAAATGAAAATGCATGCTGATACATTGACAGTATTTTTCCTAGCTTGTGAAATTTCATTCAATATATATTTTCATTCCCATAAAATTTATTTGATTTTTTCAAAGTTACAGAATGCGTTTATGTATTATATATTAAAATATGTATATATATTTTGAAAGTAAGGCTACCATGAAATTTATTTTGTCACATGTAACAGTTTCATGTTGAAAGAGCTTAAACAAACAAACAAAAAAAATTACCTTGAAAACTAACTGTGCCCTGGCTGGTGGCACAGTGAATATGGTGCCAGCCTGTGAAACCAAAGGTCACTGGTTCAATTCCCAGCCAGGGCACATAACCAGGTCATAAGCCAGGTCTCCAGCCATGTCCTTAGCTAGAGGCAGGTGAAAGGCAACCATACATTGATGTTTCTCTCCCTTTCTTCCGCCCTCTCTGCCCTTCTCTATAAACATAATGAATAAAATCTTTTTTTTTTTCTTTAATTTAGTTTGCAACTATATAGGCTGCCATCAGGACAAAATGCAATGATCAATGACCCCCTACCCCAGCACAGAGCTATCAGTAGAGACCACACCCTGACCCTAACCCTGATCCTGGCTCCCTTAGTTACCACGATTAATGATCTTCCCCTATGTAACCTATCCCCTGAAAGCCAGGTCTTTGATCTTTAGCTCACCTATCTCCAAGTATGGGCAACTTCTGAAAATAAACCCTTACCGTCTTACAGCAAGCTCCTGTGTGCATCTTATTTGGCTGTGATGTGTGCAGGCAAACAGACTTTCCTAGTCTGGTGACATTAAAACTCAAAAATTATAATAAGAAATAATACTACCTCTACTCCTATTGCTATAACCTGTACAACTAGGTTTTATAGATATCAGTTATACTTTTATTATATCTAAGTTTTAAATATATATTTAATATTTAACTACAAATACAGTTGACCCTTGAAACATGGGTTTGAATTACATAGGTCAAATTGTGTATGATTTTTTTCAATAAATAATGTAAATGCATTTTTAAATTTATGTTATTGTTCAGGCTTCCAGTCAACATTAGGTTATTAGTAGTTAAGTCAAAAGTTATATGTGGATTTTCAACTAGGAGGATTGGCACTCTTACCCTCGACTTGTTTAAGAGTAAATTATTTATAAATAAAAATTTATACACATATTGCAATTTACACAGTATAAATTGAAAGTCTTTCGAGTTAGCAATAAAATTTCAATTGCAATTAAGTTGAATATTTAGATAAACTTGGAAAACTTTGACATGTTAACACTATTGAATCTTCCAATATATAAACATAATGCCCTCCTCCATTTCTTAAGTTCTCCTGAAATTTCATTTTAGCTATCTTTTGGAATTATCTACATATTTTGTTTAATAGTTTTCTAAGTAATGAAGGGTTTTGATAATATGATATGCTTTGTTTATTTTTATTATTGTAGCAAAAACACATAAAATCTACCCAATTATTACATTTTTAAGTGCACAGTTGTTCACTACATACATATGCATTGCTGTATAGCAGATCTCTAAATATAAACTCACAATTTTTAGGATTAATACAATGATCTAGATTCTTTACAACACTGATGGAATATTAACTACAATGATTTGGATTGAGAAAAATAGAGTTTGATCTACCCATATATACCAATTATTGATTTATTGCCTCTCAACATTTACCTCTCAGTATCTGGTATAATAATGTCCTGAACTCCTTAAGAATTCCTTTACAGTGAGCACAGCGCTAGCATTATCTACATAGTGTACTGAAGGGATATAGTAGGAAAATAAACTGTGTTTCACATTATGGTGTGTTGTATGTGTGTTTTGTGTGTGTGTATGTGTGTGTGTGTGATGTTTTTCACTCTTGCTGAAAGTCATTCAGAGGTGCAGGTACGTGGAGACATCTAGTGGTGACCTGTCCCAACTGCATACCCAAAATCCCTCCTCAACCTCGGTCTGAGCAAACTTGGATTCCATGACCACCTTCTCAAAACCCTCCCACAGCAGACATGCCTAACTCCAGTCTTTGCAAGTGCAACAGTGCCCCAGTTCATTTGTCTATCAATCAGCCTTGCCTTGCTTGTACCCTAGATGGTTACTTCCTCCTTGATTGGCGATGCTAGACCAGCTCAGGCTCAGCAACCCCACAAATATCTCTGTCCTGCAGTGGCTGTGGTCAGGACATCCTCTCCAATAAGGTCCAAAACCCAGCCGTGGGCCGAGAAAGTTTTCCTCTTAAAAGTGTTTTCTCTCTGGTACGTTCCTTTAATCCTAGTTTGGCTTTTTGAGATATTTTTATATCTTCATGATCTCCTCTCATTACTTAATTATTCTTTATACCTGCTTTAAAATACTGTACTGTGTAGTTTGCCTCTTGATTAAAGGCAGATTTATCTTTCACATATCTCTTTTGTACAAGAAGATGCTTACCAATTTTAAAAAGATAAAAGGCATTTCATTTCATGCGATGGACTCAGGTTCCAAAGCTGATAACAATTTGGGAATTAGGCCACATTATCACCCTCCTGACACCAGTTATGATGAAGAGTTTGTGATAAGCAGAATATTATTTCTTTACTTCACCACTCAATTGTACATTTTTATTTCAAGTTCCAGAAAAGTGGGTCAGAAAATGAGGCTTGATATGAAGGAGGAACCCCTGAACAAAACACTGAATTATTTTCTGAAGTACTAGCCTCTTTTAATACAGATTCCCCCACTAGAGGAGCATTCTAGGAACCCATTTGTATCAGTGTACCAACTGGAGTTATTGTGAGAGGCTGCATTCAGCTTCGGTGAATTTTTTTTTAATGAAGTTACCCATTTTTCATGATGAGTGATTTACAAATGCATCTGCCCACATTGCACTGAGTGTTCAGCAATTTTTGACCAAAAAGCACATGACCCCTGTGCTCCACCTTTCAGATTCACCCAGTCTCACCCTGAGTGACTTGTTTGTTTGTTTCCCTGGATGAAAAATGTCCTCCAAGGAAAATGTTTTGCCGATTTAGAAGAAGTGAAACAGAAAATGGCAGATGCACTAAAAGGCATCAACATCAATGAGTTCAGAAACTGTTTTGAGCAATGGAAAAAATCAATAGGTGTATTCCATCAAATGGAGAGTACTTTGAAGGTGATTCAAGTTTAAACAGTAAGAATAAATACACAATTTTTTATAAATATATCTGGGATTTTTGAGTCCCCCTTCATAGGTCTTAAAATATCACAGTAAATTCTGTAATCTGTAACCTATCCAAGTAAACTGTAAAAGAAGCAGAACATAAAGACAACATATGGTATAAGAAAGACATATTTCTCAAAAATATTTAAAGCCAAGCTAAAAAAAAAGATTTGAGCTAAGGAATTACTTAAACTTTGATACTCATAATTCTTACCTGGGGAGTAGGGTAGGAGAAAGTATGTATTTAAAAGAGGACATACAATCTATTGCTGATTCTTGACTTGACTATAGCTACTGAATAAGAAGTTTTTCATGCAGAAGGTATAGGGAAGTCTGAATTAGATTTATGAATCTTTGGAAAAACATATCATAGATGATCTAGCACACATGGGATTGTGTGACTAAAAGATCTTCAACTGATACATTTTAGTTGTGGTTTGCTTCATGCTTTGATCTCATTTGAATATAACCTTGATCTTTAGAGACAGGAAGAAGCATACACCCTGAGCTCCATCATTAGGACCCTGCCCTTGGGATATACTTATTCTCGCCATTTTTAATGTTTAATTACTTTAAACATTTGGTCTTTTTGCTTAGATAGGTTAATTTTTTCTAGAATCATCAATTGCTCTGTGTGCATGTGCATGTGTGTGGCCAAATATATATATTTGGCCAAACAGTTTATTCAATTTTTTCCATACAATTGTTCTAGTAGCACTTAATTGCTTTATCACTAGAAACAATTTTGTTAGCTTATATTGTGACAGCTGTCATATCAGTGTGCATTTTTAAAAATTATCAAAATTGGTGAATTTTCTTATAGGCATTGCAATATTGAAGATGGAAGGAGATAGGCAACATTTTCTATGCATTATGTATGCTTTATTATTTCAAGAAAGGCAAAAATGCAATGAAATGCAAAAGAAATAGCTCTGTGCAGTATATGGAGAAGGTGCTGTGACTGAAGCTGTCAAAAGTGGTTTGCAAAGTTTCTTGGTACTATTGACATTTTGGCCAAATAACTCATTGCTATGGGGCTTATGCGTTGGAAGATGTTTAGCAGCACCCTGGCCTCTACCTACTAGAAGCCAATAGCAGGAGATAGCTGACCTATGCAAAATATCCAAAACTGTAAAGTTAATTGGTAAAAATAAAAAATGTATCTTTTATCGGAAAAACTAAACTGACTTGTTGACCAACCCAATACACACATACACACAAAGTCTGTTCAGAAAAAGTCCAGCCATTGTTAACATAATGAGAGCAGTTTGCATGACACCGATGTAACCTGGCTGCCAAGAAGGGGGGGGGGGGGAGGTGGCTGGAATAAGTGCACATGCGTGAGCAATGATGACTTCACTGTACTAGTCGGTGGGAATGGTAGATGCCATTGAGTGAGCATGTGTACTGTGTGGTCGTCATATTCAAAATGAGCAAATCAACAAATCTACATGAAATTTTTCATTAAGTTTGAACATTCCTCTGAGGAAGCTATTTGGATGATTTAGGGCTACAGCTGTGGGCAACTGGTGATTGGCAGCGTCATCACAACAATGTGCCAGCTGCTTATACATCACATCTCATGCAGTTTTTTAATGCTTTTGTTTGTTTGTTTGTTTGTTTTTTTGCAAAAATCAAATCACCCAGGTGACTCAGCCCTCCTACAGCTCAGATTTGGTGCCCTGAGATTTCTGGGTTTTCCCAAAACTAAAATCACCTTTGAAAAGGAAGAGATACCAGACTGTCAATGAGATTCAGGCAAATACAATGGGGCATCTAACGGGGCAACTAGAACAGTGTGAGGTCCCAAGGTACCTACTTTGAAGGGGACTGAGGCATCATTGTCCTGTGTACAATGCTTCTTTTATCTTGTACCTTATTCAAGAAATGTCTGTTTTTCATATTACATGGCTGGGTACTTCCTGGACAGACCTGGACTATTTTCACTAAACTATAAAAATCTATTCTTATGAATATTATTCCAATGTGCTATTAAGTTGCAAATAAACTCATTAGAAGTTCTAGACAGAAAATATGAGGGGCCAATGAGAATATATGTCCTCTAAATTGAGAATTATCCCTCATCTCACTTCTATTATTTGGCAAATTTTAGAGGAGACTCATTCCTTTCGGAGTCTCTATTAAACAGTGGAGGGGGAAATGCACTGGCTGTGCAACAGGGCCTGCTCTAGGTCGAAGGTTGGTAAGCTATGGCCTCTGAGCAAAATCCAGCTCCTTGCCTACTTTGAAAAAAAGTTGTATTGGAATACGGTCATGAGCATTTACACCACTAAATTTTAGAGCTGGAGAGGACCATAAAAATCATCCAAAAAATGATTATCCGTGTTTATTACATCCTTTTATAGGTGAAGAATCTGAGGTTTGGGAGAGTTACCTGAACTGTCCAGAATGAGAGTTGTAGTCAATTAAAGAACAAGAATCAGAAACAATTCACAACTCCTTCACTTTGTTATTAGCTCTGCCTTTTTATTTTATAGCACACATAGAGGTAGCCAAGGGTACTGTTAGCTTGGGCCGCTGGTTTGGCTTGATAGTGACATGTGTCTCTCCAAGTGAAGAAGAGAAATGCTTTCACCTGTCTTTTCCTTTGTTGCTGTGACCAGGGAGTCCATATGTTCTAGATAGCACACTATAAGCCTCCAGTCTTCTGGGTCCAATGATGTTTTCATAGGGCTGTCTCCTGGCTGGTTGGTTGAGGCACAGAATATGAGTATGAAATACACTTTACTTTATTAAGCCACTAAGACTTGGGGAGTATCCCACATCAAATCTTGTCCTCCGTGATCATCTTCCTGCTTCTCAAAGACTATGAATTCTAGATTGGCAAATGGTTTCAAATATGAAATGAATTCTAAAATTTTTAATAAAAATAGTTTGCTACAATAGAAATTACTGTAGAATGTTACTCTATGTAAGGCCAGCCCTATCTGGCATTATTACATATGGTGTATTATAGATTATATTATTGTGGCTTTAGAACGGGTATCTTCTGATGGCATGTCTATTTAGGTTAGAGGGAATTTACGTAAGATATATTGAAAGTACCTTATAAATGAAACTCTCTAAAGCTGGAAATAAAATAACTGTTTGTAATTTACATCATCTTTTTTTAATATGCAAGATCTTGTTTGAAAGTCCAAGTTCATTAAAGCAATTAAGTAATACAATGTTTGTGAGTCATTAATACAGTCTACAATAATCACATATTATGAAGCCTTAGTTTCATCCATTTTGAATTATATGTATTTCCTTCCTTTGTCTTATATATATATATTTTTACTAGTATGCTTTTTGGTTTACTTATTAGTGTGTTATTAATTTAAAAAATATACTATAATTGATGTTTATACATTGCTTATACTTAGAAGTTTTATGATGGACACACTTTGATTACACTAAAGAGAAATATTTTTAGGTGTGAACTCATCAACTAACTAATGAATATTTTTATTAAAACATTTCTTTGCCCTGGATGGTGTGGCTCAGTGGATTGTGAACCAAAGGGTCCCCAGTTGGATACCCAGCCAGGGCACATGCCTAGGTTGTGGGCCAGATCCCCAGTTAAGGGTAGGAGAGAGGCAACCACACATGCTGATGTTTCTCTCCTTCTCCTTCTTCCTCCCTCCTCTTCTCTCTAAAAATAAATAATCTTTTAAAAATATTTCTTTCAGTTTTTTCTTTCCTATAAACAGGCATGAATACTGGCATACAAATAAATTTATAGTTGAATTGCATCAATATTGAACTAACCCTTGGTTTTAGCAAACACTGTATAACCCTCATTTTCATTTCATTTGTGTCATTATTTCAATTTACTATTAAAATTAAATGTCTATATTACTTTTTTATTTATATTTATTTTGGTTTTTGTTGGTTCATTTTTAGTTAGTTAAATTCATTCTTTCATGAACCTTATTATGGTCTTCATTGCCTTATATGGATGCTTTGTTTTATCTGTATTCAATGTATTATTAATGCTAACATTTTGCTTAAATACGTATAGGATTTGAATTATTTTGTTGAATTATATTACATTATTTTCTTTTATTTTTCAGACATTGGGAAATACACACTGTAATTATATAAATATGAACATTTATTTTATTTTATTTCTTTTTAAAGATTTTATTTATTATTTTCAGAGAGAGGGGAAGCAAGAGAGGCAGGGAGGAAGGGAGACATCAATGTATGGTTGCTTTTCACCTGCCTCCAGCTATGGACCTGGCTGGAGACCTGGCTTGCAACCTGGTTATGTGCCCTGGCTGGGGAATCAAACCAGTGACCTTTGGGTTCGCAGGCCAGCACCTTACCCACTGTAAGCATTTATTAACAGACCTATATATTACATTACAAAATTACAAACTGCAATGAGGAGCTCTTATTTATTCTCACTAACCTGATCTTCCTTTACCTATAACTATGATGACAATACATCAAAATTTTGCTTCTAGCAGGCCCAATTCACTCCAGTAATCCTGGCATTGTGATTATAGTATTTTATTCCACTGTCAAATGTTGAAACTTAATAAATTTTATGGCTGCCCTGCCAATAATCATTATGATAATATTTGTGTCCTCAACACTACACATAGTAGAATAAATAAGACTATTTCCCACCCATGATATTTCATCTTTATGAGGAATTTAAGTAGGTAGACATTAGAGAATTTCAGTTATTTTAATTAAAACACAAGTCTTGGCAATAAGGTTGTTGGTAAGAAGCTCATAGCCCTTCGTTACCTTTAAGCATTGGACCTAGAATTATGAATGACCAAATTGGATAAAAATGGTAACATATATGTATATATACCTATATGATTACTATTTATTTCCATGGTCAGCAGAACAATGATTTCCTTTCTAAGAGTCTAGTTCTCATCCCTGAGTGGAACTTTAAACCCATGGTAATTTGCACAGGACATGAAATCAGTTATCCATTTATTAGTTTTCTGTTATTTAAACATTATTAAGTAGTGAACTGGACAATTGTGGAGTAGCAAAGAGAGAAACAACTGGGCAAGTTTACGAAATTGAATAATCTGCGTCTAGATAATGAAATTAATATGTACAGATTTTATTCTGAACTGGAACTTTTTCTTCTAATTTTCTTTTTAGTGAAATTTTGTAAAGCCTTGTCATTCTCTGACCTTTCAGGGCCTATTTTATACTAAATACTTTTCCTCTCCTTGAGACTTAGTTTAGATGAATTGCCTGACGGTTATTTAGTACCATTCTACTAATTCACCAAACTTTTCAAGTAGAGAGGTCATCTCACACTGATGCAATTATTTTAATATCAAGTCAGTCTCCAAGTCCCATTCTAAAATTAGGGGGTATCTAATATATCCCCTTCCTATCCAAAGAACCTAACTGGGTTCACTTTGAAAGAAATTAGACAAACCTCTAATTTCTCCACTTTGATGGTAAACAAAGGAACATATACTGTCTATAATGTTGTTTCTAAGCCACAATTACCTGTGAGCACAAAAGTGTAGACATCAGTGTACTCTAATCCAATATAACTAATTCACTGTAGCAGAATGCTACCAAGTATAACAGAACTACTCCGTTACACACCCAGATCCACTCATAAAAGCCAGAAAGGAATTGTTACTGGTAAGAGCATACCATTTATAATGAAACTGATTCTCTCCTGCTATATAGATTTATGAGGATGGCAGACTAAGTATCCAGGTACATCCACCTTTTGAAACTCTTCTCCTCCAGCCTATTTGATGTGAAAATGGCATGCTGTATATGCAATGTTAAGCACATATTTTTAATCATTGTGATATACACATTTTGGAAAGCATCTGTAATAATTATAACACATGTCAGTCTCACAGCTTAGAAATGCTGTAAGTAATTAGCACAGGAGATTTTCTTCCGTATCTATGTATTTTGTTAGAACCAGTGAATATGTAAGAATTCTATTGACATTTTTCTTAATATTATTATTTCTAATGTATTTTATTTTATTTTTCTAATATAATATTTTAGTAATTGAGGAAGATTGAGCTTTATAATTATTTATGAAGATTTTGATATACTTTTCTTATACTAAAATAACTATTTACTGAGATGAAATTCACATAATATGAAATCAATGACTTTAAAATGACCAAATCAGTGACATTTAGTGCATTCATATAGTGATGTGCAACCACCACTTCTACTTGGTTCCGAGACATTTTCTTCACCGTAAAGCAAAACTTCTTACCAATTAGCAATTTTTACATTCATTTACCTATTCTGGATATTTTATATCAATAGAATCATATAATATATAACCTCTTATGTCTGTCTCTCACAAAGAATACTGTTTTGGAGGTTTATTCCTATTGCAGCATATATAAAAGGAATACTTCATTCCTTTTATAGTTGGATAATATCTTATTTATGTAATGTATATACAAAATTTGTTTCTGCAGTTCTTATTTTGTGATCATGTGAGCTCTCTTCACTTTTTGGCTATTGCAAATTTTGTTTTTTATGAACATACATGGGACATATACTTGTTTGAGTACTTGTTCCCAATTACATATATGAGGTCTGTCTCGAAAAAAGTCCAGCCATTGTTAATATAATGAGAATGGTTTATGGAACATCGATGTAACCTATCAGCCAAGGATCGTGGCCAATGCTATGTGTGAATAATGATGACTTCACTATACTAGTCAGTAGGAGCAGTAGATGCTGTTGAGTGAGCATGTGTACTGTGTGGCTGTCACATGCAGGATAGAATGAGCTACTAGAATAGAATTTGCATCTAATTTTGCATTACACTTGAACATTCCTCTATGGGAACTGTTTGGATGATTCAGAAAACCATGGTTATGGGCAACAGGTGATTGGCAGTCTCATTACAACAATGTGCCTGGTCATGCAACTGGTTTGATGCAAAGTATTTTGATGAACCGTAAAATCACTCAGGTGACTCGGCCCACATACAGCCCAGATTTGGTGTCCTGTGACTTTCGACTTTTTCCAAATTTAAAAGCACCTTTGAAAGGGAAGAGTTTCCAGATCACTGATAAGATTCAGGAAAATATGATGGGGCAGCTGATGGTGATTGGAAGAACTCTGTGAAGTTTCGAGGCACCTACTTTTAAGGAAATTGAGACATCACTGTCCTATGCACAGTGTTTCCTTTACCTTGTATCTTCTTCAATAAATATCTTTATTTTTCCTATTACATGGCTGGATACATTCTGGACAGGCCTTGTATTTAGTAGTAGAACTGTTGAGTAGTTATGGTAATTCTACATTTAACTTTTGGGGACCTGCCATACTTTTTTATACAGCTGTTGAGACATTTTGCATTTTCACCAGATGTACAAAGGAAGAGTTTGAATTTCCCACATACTCATTCTCACTTATTATTTTCTATTTTTTACATGCAGCATAGTGAGTGTGCAGTTGTACATCATTGGGGCTTTGGTTGGCATTTCTATTCCTAGTTTTTTGGGCAACTTTATCATGAAACTGTTTTGTAGCTCTGTTATGTAGTAAGCATATATTTATACTTGTTATATTTTTTATGGATTGACCTTTTATAATGTCTTTGGTGTTACAATCTTTGACTTAAAGTTGATTTTACCTGGCCCTGACCAGATGGCTTGGTTGGCTGAAGCACCGTATCATTCACGAAAAGCTTGCAGGTTTGATCTGCAGTCAGGCCACACACCTAGGCTGTGGGTTCCGTCCCACTGGTTGGGCTGTGTACTAGAGGCAGCTGATTAATGTTTCTTTCACCTCTCTTTCTCTCCTTCCCTCCCTCCCTCCCTCTCTCTCTCCCTAAAAATCAATGAAGATACTTTTGTGTTTAATCCTCAGTAAGGATTAAAAAACAATATTTTATTAGATATTTGTATAGCCACCTCAGATTTCTTTTGATTACTATTTCTTTGGATTTCTTTACCCATCTTTTTTCTTTTCAACCTATATGTATTTTATATATAAAAATTAATTTCTGAGATATAGTTTTTAGCTGGATTATGAGTTTTTCCATTCTATCAATCGATGTTGTGTTTGATGAGCTTAACTTATTTAAATTTAAAGTAATTACTTCCTAAGAACTTACTCCAATTTTATTGTTTTCTATATGTCATATATATATATATATATATTTTAATATATATTTGTCCTAATTTACTTCATTACTGCACTGTTTTGAATTCAGTTTATTTTTATAGTTTTCATTTTGATTACCTTTTAATTTCTTTTTGTGTATAATTGTTAGATATTTGTCTAGTGCTCTTGTAAATGGTATTGTGTTTTTAATTTCAAATTCCACTTGTTCATTGCTGGTATATAGGAAAGCAATTGACTTTTATGTACTAACATATCTTGCAGGCTTGCTGTAATTGCTTATTAGTTCCAGGAATTTTTTGTTGCTGTTGATTTTATGGATTTTCTACATACTAGATCATTTCATCTGTGAACAAAACAGTTTTAGGACTTTCTTCCCAATTTGTATATATTTTATTTTTTTGTTTGTCTTACTAACTTAAACAGGACTTCCAGGTTGATGTTGAAAAAGCAGTGGTGAGAAAGAACATCCTTTTGTAAGTTTCTTGCTATTAAGTATGATGTTGCCTATAGTATCTTTCCTAGATAACTTTATTTTATTTTATATTTTTAATTAAAAAATATTTTATTTATTATTTTTAAAGAGAAAGGAAGGGAGTGAGGCAGAGGGAGAGAGACATCAATGTATGGTTGCCTTTCATGTGCCTCCAGCTATAGACCTGGATGGAGACCTGGCTTGCAATAGATAATTTTATTAAATTAAAAAAGTTCTCCTTTATTTCTAGTTTTTTTAATTTATTTTAATTTTATTGTTGTTGTATTATATCCATCCCCTTTTTGCTCCCCTTTTTATCTGAGTTTTTATCAGGATTAAGTGATGGCTTTTGACAAATGTTTTTTCTGCATCTATTGATAGGATCATGTGATTTTATTTTTTTAGCTTTTTAGTGTGATAAATTACATTACTTGATTTGTGAATGCTGAACCAGTGTTGAAAACCTGGAATGAATCCCACTTGGTCATGGTGTAAAATTTTTCATCCATTACATTTGATCTGTTCATGTTTTCTTGAGAATTTTTGTATATATGTGAAATGTTGGTATACCAACATATAGGTCTTATTTTTATTCTTGTAATTTTTTTCTGGTTTTGATATTAGGTTTCTGGCCCTCTACAATGAGTTAGGAAGAATTCCTTTACTTCTATCCTGTAAGATTGCATAAAATCAGCATAATTTATTTCTTAAATGTGTGGTAAAGTTAATCAATGAACCCATCTGAACATGGTGCTCTTTGTTTTAGTTTATTAATTAATTATTCCATTGTGTTATGGAGATTAACCTATTCAGATTTTTTCTTATTGTATGATTTTTAGCAGATGTATCATTCAAAGAATTTGTCCATTCCATCTTTGTGAACAAATCTGTTCACAATACTTGTTTTTAGTTTAATGATCCTCTGATCTATATTTGTGTTCACTTATTCACTTCTGATATTAATTAGCATTCATTCTTATATTATTGTTTTAGTTAGCCTGACTAAAGTCTTAGAATTATTCAATGAACCAGGTTTGGATTCAGTAATTTTATCTCTAAATTTTCTGTTATTCAGTTTTTAAATTCTTATTTTTCTACTTACTTTGAATTTATTATTTTTCTATTTTTATGAGGTGGAAACTTAAGTCATTCATTTTAGATCTTTCTTCTTTACTAATATATGCACTCAATGTTAAAAATAACCTCAAGCACTGCTTTTACTATATCCCTGACATGTTGAGGTCATATTTTCATTTCATTATCTGTCAATGTCTTAAATTCTCCTTCATTTGGTAGATGTAAAATTCCTTAATAGTATGTTTCTTTCAACTTTATATATGTCATACTACTGCTTTTTTTTTTCCCCCTCATGGTATCTGATGAATATTCAGCTATTAATCTTTTAGACTGATTTAGCTTTCACTTCCTGCTTTCCCCACACCCAAAGATCATCTAGTTGTGTAAATTTAGAGTTCTTTTAGGTCTTTTCTGATGGTGCATGCTGTCCTGGGCATATGCATGGCTTACCAAATTCCTTGTACATATAGATGCTTTTTAATGCCCTAATTTAAAACAAAACCTCTCTCCCCGGCTGTTCTTCTCAGGCTTTAATTTTTTTATTTTTATTTTTATTTTTCAATGTATGGTTGCCTTTCACCTTTCACCTGCCTCCAGCTATGGAACTGGCCAGAGACCTGGCTTGCAACCTGGTTATTTGCACTGATTGGGAATCGAACCAGCAAACTTTGGGTTCAAAGACTGGCACCTTATCCACTGTGCCACCACCCAGGGTCTTTCCTTGTAATTTTAAAGGATACTGTTTCATGAATCTAGAGTCAATTTGTTTTAATCACTTAAATTGCCACAGTGCTTTCAATCTCTCTGAGGCCATGACCACAATGTAGTGTGCTTTATAGTTACATATGCACCCAAAGAGTTAGACTGAAAGCTCTTTAGAAACATTGTTTCTAATTCATCTTTTTCTTCCACATTGCTTACTACACAGTAGGGCTAAAATATTATTTAATTGTGAATTAATTTGTATTCCTTCACGTTTGTTACAGAGTAGTTAGTATAGCTTTGCAACATAAGTTAAATATGAGTTTCAGACAATCTGAAAAAAAGTATGAGATATTAAAAAATGTGTGTTGATATTACATTCCAATTGATACTCTGTTTACTCTGACCTATCACTTTAGGAAAAGAATCAAAATAACTGATGAATTCTGCCTTCTCTGATACCGCAACTATATTTAGTATTTGTCACCACACTTTTGGTCAGCTGTGATGTACTGTAAACAATATGAAGATTTTAATTTTTAAGAACAGAGTTGTATGTACTCATTAAAATTATTCAGCATAAACTTCATTGAATTCTCTATTTTCTTTATGAAATATTCTATTCCATAAATGTCCCTATAATCTCAACTATTTCTTCTCTTCCACCTAATCTTAGATGTCATCAGCTCTATTATATTGCACTCATTGTTACTGCTTGCAAACTGCATGGCTTTGTACTGACAGACTCTTGGCTCAAATTGTTAGCTTTGTGTGATTTTTTTGTTTACATCTTCCTTAAAAGTTCAGCAATAAGGTTGATTTTACCTATGTCCTGGAATGTCTGCAGGCTGAATTAGCTGCTCTCTCACTTGAGCCTAAATAGTATCCTTAACCGAACTGAGTCATAATTTTGTATCCTATTTAAGTATTACAGTGATGGGCTCCAGTGGTAAACCTCCTGAATGGGAGTTCTGACTTTGCCATTCCCTAGTGTTAAACACTGGAAATTTACTTAGTCTCTTTGTGCTCCAATCTTTCAGTTATAAAGTATTTGATAAAAGTAATGCCTACCTTATATATTTTTAAGAGGATTAAATGAGTTAACCTATATTAGAGGCTATGAAAATGTTAGGTATAATAATATAATTATACCATATATGTGATATAGTTATAACAATAACATTATTTACTATTATTATCATTATATTATACTGGGAGCCCTTGAGGATAATAAATGTAGTTTTCATCTCTGTATGTCTGGGACCAAGCCAAGAATCATGCACAAAGTAAATAGTACCTAATAAATATTTTGGAGTGCTAAATAAATAGAGTTTATAACCTAAAATCAGGCCTTTTATTTTTAGTCTCTGAATCAGTTATCCATGCAACCACCAATCCTCCCTATTCAATTATGACAAAATCACAAAAATGATACAAGCCTCCTTTTTATCCTAGGTAGTATATTTAGTTAATCTCAAGTACTGAGATACTGTATCTACTTTTCTCCCAAACCAATTCTTTTACTCTTGTCTTGAATTTGGAAAATATAACTTTTTAAACCAAAGATTCTTTCATGGCATACAATTCATGCCCAGTTTTCTCTGATGTGGTCTGTTTTCAATCTCATTCTAGTTTGTCTCACACACATCCATAACCTACCAGTTCTGAAACCTCTAACCCAACGGAGCTATGTGTCCTCCTTCTGCATTCCTTTAGCTCACTTTTGCTCCATTACATTTATTATACTGTCCAACTTCATGTATAAATTTCACTAATCTGTGTAGCCCTTGAGAACAAGAACTGGATAGATGATAGATGGATGGCAAGTGGTAGATAGATATTGAAATGGATATCATTTATCTGTATTTTCCCAAAATTTAACATTTGCTTGACTAAAAGTAGATGCAAAATATGTTTATTGAATTATTAAGAAATGCACTATTTCTCTTGATAATGAGTCAGTAATTTTCCCTCCTTTCTCAGCTACATATTATTATAAAACAAAAGTATAACAGCTATAGATAGCATTTGTCTATTCCTTTTTTATTTTACAGTTTGCAAGGGAAGCAGTGAACAGCTAATTATCATGGCGTATTATACTATGTTGAATTGCATTGTCTTGGCTCAGTGTGTGATATTAATAAATTCAACATTTTCATAAATAGGATATATTTAGTTATTTTAGTCAGTGTTTGTTTAAATTCTAATGGAATATTGCCTGCAAGAGAGTTTTTGGAGATACCTATTACAAAATATCTCTCTCATGGGAATAAGAAGCACACTTCAAAAAGATTATATTATAGGTTATATTTATAACATTTACTGCAACATTTTAAAATACTATCTTGTAATTTTATACCTTTATGTTATATTGCACTAATAAAAAGAGAACTGACAGTCCAATAATGAATGATTCTATCCTGTTTTATATTTGTTAGACATTTAAAAAATTAAGCACTAAGATTTGGAATATTATTTTTAATGATTTAGTAGATACATTAAGAATACATATATTTATGCTTAAAATTAAGTACTTGGTAGATTTGAAACACTAATTTAACTAAACATAACAAGTTATTTAATCATTAAAAAACAATCCTTTGTCCTGCAAACCCTAAGGTCACTGGTTCTATTCCCAGCCAGGGCACATAACCAGGTTGCAAGCCAGGTCCTTAGCTGGAGGCAGGTGAAAGGCAACTATACACATTTCTCTCCTTCTTTGCCTCTCTTCCTTTCCCTCTCTCTGGAAATAATAAATAAAATCTTTTTTTAAAATCCATTGTTTCTTACACTTTTGTTTTATATAAATAGTTTAGCCAGTTCAAAAAATATGCAGTTCAAGTTCAATATTTTTTTGATACTTTCTAACACACATAATTTTTAAAATATATTGTCATGGTTTTATGTAAAGGCTATTTTTTTTATTGCAACTTATTTAATGTTAGCATTTAAATGGTAGAAATATAAGTTCTCACCATAAGAAAATAGGAGTAAATATTGTCTTTATTGGTGTGGAACTGATGTTCATTTATAATGTTTATTTTATAAGGCATTGACAAAAATTCTAAAGGAATTTAATATATTTATTTAATTTTTAAAACATTAGCTTTGTTAATTTTTTGTCCATGTTTTAAAAAAGATAAGTACTTATTATCTCAGGAAAACATAAATTTATGAGGAAAAATGCCAATAATCTCATTATGTATATAGTAATGCTGCTGGAGAAAAAGTAAGAAAGATGAATATCTTAAGATGTTCCATCATCATTTCAGCCATTCAGAATCTTTTGTGGAACTTTTGAAAATGGTGGAAGAGGTAAAATCTTTTTAGCCCTATTCCTGTCTTTGATACCTAGAAACTCTATAAAAAGGTCAAAAAGTACTAGAGATAATTAATCTTTAATATGCACCCATAATTACATAGAAAACTAAATCTTCCAATATAGTGAAATTTAAGTCAAAACAATGAAAGATAGTGAGAATATGCATATACCAGAAGAATATAAATTTCTCTGAAAGTGTAAAATTCATGAAAGATCCATTGATCTTTTATTTAATTTATTTTATTTTTTCATCACCATTTATCCACTCTGTACCATCTTCCACCACCACCTATTCCCTTCCCCTCTGCAATCACCACACTGCTGTCTGTGTCCATGAGTTTTTTCTCTTTTTCTTTTTTATTCAATCCTTCCACTTCCTCAGCACCCTCTCTCCAAGAACTGTCCGTTTATTCTGTATTCATGTGTTTGTCTCTATTTTGCTTATTAGTTCAGTTTGTTCATTATATTTTACACGTGAGCAAAATGAGATGGTAATTGTCTTCCTCTGACTGACTTCACTTAGCATGATGTTCTCCAGATCCATGTATGTTGTCACGACAGGTTGAATTTTCTTCTTTTCTATAGCCACATAGTATTCCACCATGTAAATGAGCCAAAGATATTTTATCCACTCAGCTACTGATGGATATTTGGGCTGTTTTCAATTCTTAGCTATTGTAAATAATGCTGCAATATACATAGGGGTGCATGTAGGAAGTCCTTCCTGAAAGTATCAGCTGCATATACTGTTTTAATTATATTGATATTGGCTTGATACTTTCTGAACAGACCTTGTGTTCTTTTGAATTAGTGTTTCAAGTTTCTTTGGACAAATTCCCAGAGGTGAAATCACTGGGGAAGTAAATCTGCATCTTTATAGTCAATTCATATTTGACAAACAAGGTAAAAACATACAATGGTCTAAAGCTAGTCTATTCAATTAATGGCACCAGGAAAATTGGATAGATACATGCAAAAAAGAAAAAGAAATTAAACCACATTATGTAAACCATACATAAGAATGAACTAAAAATGCATTAAATGAATTAACAATGTAAATATTATATTCAAAACCATTAATATCTTAGATCAAAATCTAGGCAATAAAATCTCAGACATTTCTTGTAGCATTAACTTTTAGGAAAGCTTAATCTAGGAAATGAGTGAAGTGAAGAAGAATAGGAAATGTTTTTATTTGGAAAAGGATTCACATCACAAGGTAGAGTTAAAGGAAATACCATGCAGATATACCACTCTCATCATCTGTAATATAACTCTAATCTGAAGAAAATTGCCAAAGGTGAAATAGTCTACAATGAACATGAATGAAGTGGAGAAATGACCAAGAAGAGACCTGAACAAAGGTGTAGAGACTGAAAACAAGGTGAAAAATATTGGAAGACAATAGTAGCATTGTTAGAAAGATGCTGAGATGAAAATCTAGGATTGAAAATTCTGGGGCTGGCTCATCTTATCTCTTCGAACCCCACCATATTGCAAAAAAATAAATAAACAAACAAAAAAAACAAGATAGAATAATCCTCACTCAAAATTGAATAACAATTACCTATGCATTGGCAGGGGACCTGTGGAAGAGGAGTACTAGTATCTATATTCTTTAATCTCTCAAATAAGATATTTTATTATATAAAACTCAATTATAGGTTTTTAAACTTTTCAATGATTTTTACATTAGTTTAGGTTAACAAAAAGTTGAGTTGAGGATATAAAGGGTTGCATTACTTCATTCTTGTACATATGCATACCTTCCACCATTATCCACATTGCCCAACAGAGTGCACCTTTTTTAAAAACTTTTTTTTTAAGATTTTATTTATTATTTTTAGAGACAGGGAAAGAGAGAGAGGCAGAGAGGAGGAAGAGAGATATCAATGTATGGTTACCTTTCACCTGCCTTCCAGCTACGGCCTGGGCAGAGACCTGGCTTGCAACCTGGTTATGTGCCCTGGCTGGGAATAGAACCAGCGACCTTTGGATTCGCAGGCTGGCACCTTATCAACTGTGCCTCCAGCCAGGGGAAGTGCACATTTTTTTAATCAGGATAAACATACACTGATACGTCATAACCACTCAAAGTTAATAGTTTATATTTGGATTCATTGTTTGTGTTATGCATTATATGGGTTTAGACAGATCTGTAGTAACAGATATCTATCATTATAATATTATACAGAGCATTTTTACTTCCCAAAAAAATGCCTCTGTGCTCCACCTATTCATCTCTCTCCCTTCCACCTCTGGCAAACATTGATATATCTATTTGCCTCCATAGTTTTGTTTTTTTCCCAGAATGTCACATACAATATACAGTCTTCTCAGATTGGTTTTTTTCACTTTGTAATATACAATTCAGTTTTTCCCTGTAATTTCATGGCTTGGAAACTCATTTTGTTTTAGCATAAAATAATATGCCATTGTCTGCTGTAACACAGCTTATTTATCCATTCACCTAATGAAGAGATTATGGTTGTTTCCATGTATTAAACAATATGAATAAAACTGTGTGTCTGTGTGTGTATGTGTGAATGAGAGAGAGAGAGAGAAAGGAGAGAGAGAGAGATTTTGAAGGTATATAGGGATTATTTTTTTTAATATCTGAATTCTATCAGTTGTATATTTATCTTATTTAGGTCCTTTTATCTCTTTCAAAGTCAAGTGAAATTTAAATTAATGTTTTTAATTAAAAATGACCCAATTGTTTAGAAATAATTATTATGTATCATGTATCTATCTGTATATATGTAAAAATAAATTTGGGGGATTATATTCAGTACATATATGTATAATTATTAATAGAGGTAACATTTTAAGTAAATTTTTATTTATACTTTAAAGCCAATTATCTACTATAATCTTATAATTTGTTATAAAATAATGAATGTTCCCTCTGGCTTTTATATTGATGAATTAATTTTATTGTTCCTCCACACTGTTCTCATTTTTAACAATTTCCCCATCCTTCTGACATTCAACACTCTGATCATTCCTTCATATGCTAATAAGATTTTTACTAACCCCTCCATATGCCCTTCAGTTCTACCAAGTTGCTTTTTCTTAGTTCCTTTTACCCCCTCACATCATCTAAAGGTTCTGTAATTTGACGCAACAATGAAAACTAAAGGTTATAGTATGTAGACAAAGAATACTGACAGGCACTCAGAGAAGGGATGAGTGAGCCCAGGGGAGCTGTAGGAGAAATGAAACCCTTCTTAAGACCACACCCTTGAGACACAGGCCCCATTGTGCTCTCCAAAGACTGAAGATCAAAAGGTTAAATAACACTCTACCTACAGCCTACTATCAATTAACAGGTCTTGAGTAATAACAATAGAGGATTAAAGCTGGAACTGTATAAGAGACAGCATATAAGAAAGCCACAAAACTAAAAGGGAAACAAAAACAAGGTTACTCAAGCAATCTGAAACCACCTATGTCCATAGCTGAAGAATCATCAAACACTGTAACATAATTCTCATTTGAATTCCTATTTACTTCAATCTCCATTGTCCTATGCATGTCTGCTCATCAACAAAGAGAATTATAAGGTGTGCCAAAAGGGAGTCTGAAGATAGAGAGCAATCATCAGAACCATATTCAGATGTGGCACAAAAGTTAGAATTATTGGACAAAAAATGTAAAATAACTGTGATTATATGATAAGGTCTTAATCAAAATGGTATAAAATATGCAACACCAGATGTTGGGTATCCATATGCAGAGAAACAAAAATTATACAAGGATACATGAAACTATAAAGAAAAAAATTTAATGCTATAAATGAAAGGCATAGTAAAAGAATAAAGAATACCTTCAAAGTGCTCATTAGTAGACTAAATATAGCCAACAATAGAATTCAGGGAACTCGCAGGTAGGTCTGTAGAAATTGCGCAAATGGGAACAGAGAAAAATGGGGGAAAAACCTGTAAAAGGACATCCAAGACCTGTGGAATGATATCAAAGTATATAGCATGTATGTAATGTCAACTGGGGAAGAGAGAATGAGACAAAGCAAATATTTAAAGTAATAATGACTTCGAATTTTCCAAAATTAATAACAGAAACCAAACCTAAAATTGAAGAAACTCAGAGAACACCAAGCAGAATAAATGCCAATAGCAACAATAAAAATATTAAACAAACAATAACAATACAATATATTGGGTTGGCCAAAAAGTTAATTTATTTATTTATATGCGATGCCTCTAGTAGTGCATAATTGTCCTTAATTTTTTTTAGAAAAGATTTGGTTAGATTGCATTGTGACAGCTATCATATAAGTAAGTGTGTGTTTTTAAAAAGGTACCAAAATTGGTAAATTTTTGTGTAACCATTTTAATATTGAAAATGGAGGAAAATGTCAACATTTTTAATGTATTATGCTTTATTATTTCATGAAAGGTAAAAAACAGCTAAAAATGCAAAAAATAAAAAATATTGTGCAGTGTATGGAGAAGGTGCTATGAATGACCAAACACATCAAAAGTGGTGTAGAAAGTGTCTTGGTACTATTAACATTTTTGCCAAATAACCCTTTGCTATGGGGCTGTCTTACACATTGGAAGATGTTTAGCAGCACCTTGGCGTCTACCACGAAAAGCCAATAGCTGGAGATAGCCAACATATTCAAAATACCCAAATCAATAGAGTCATTGGTAAACATGAAAAATGTGTCTTTTATTTTACAGAAAAAAGTAAACAGACTTTTTGGCCACCCAATATACATAATACTATCAAACTGTGGAAACCCAAGACAAAGAAATTGTTGAAGGTGACTACAAGAGGGAAACAAAACCTACATCTACAGTAAAATAAGAATAAAATTTACAGTGAACTTCTTAGAAACTAGGTAAACAAGAAGAGAATGGAGTGAAATCTTTAATATTTTTTAAAAGTTTTAAACAGAATAGAAAACGTGCCAAGTCAGAATTCAATATTTGGTGAAAATACCCATGAAAACAGGAGAAATAGAATTTCCTAGTCTATTAGTCTGGGAGGTCATTTGTTTAAAAGAAAAGTGGCAGCAGGGCTAAATTCTTTTCCAAGGTTTAAGGGAAATATTCCTTTCTTTGTTTTCCCAGCTTCTAGACACCTGCTGTATGTAGTTTTTGGCTCATGATCAACAACCTCTTCAAAACCAGCAGTACAGCATTCATCTCCTCTCTGACTTCCAGCCTCCCTCTGACAAGGACCCTAGTGATCACTTTGGGCCTACCCAGATATCACCAGGCAATCTCATTTTGAAAACCCTAATTTAATCACACCTGTGAAATCTTTTTCCCAGATAAGTAACACATTCACAGGTTCTGGGGATTAGGACATGGACATTTTTGGGAAAAGTATATTTTTGTTCTTTGATGCCCAACACAGAAAAACTAAGAAAATTTATTGCAAATAATCTTTCCCTATAATAAATGGTCAAACAACTGATTCAGGCAGAAGCAGAATGATATATGACAGAATCTTAGAGCAGAAAGAATGAGTGCATGAAAAGGAATAAATAAGACAATATATAATCTTTTATTTTCCTTATTATTAATTGTTCTAAAATAAATAAATGTTTATAAAATTGGTAACAATACATTGGGTGATTATAACATATGCCAAAATGAAATAAATGACAATATCATAAAGCATAGAAGGGAGGAATAGAGACTAATATGCGAGGTCTGTCCTGTAAGTATTGGTCATGCAAACTGTTTAAATTATATTGACGTTGGTTCAATACTTTCAGGACAGGCCTTGTAAATCACCAGCACTATATACAAAATATCGTACATTATTTGAAGGTAGACTTAGATTATTTAAAAACTTATATTGTAAACTTAAGGTATCTGACCTCAAAATTTTAATATAAAGAGAAACATAAATGAAAAATAGAGGAAATAAAACAGAATCATTGAAAACATTCACTTGTCAGATACTTAAAGCCACAAACAATAAAAATATAACTAATTTGACATAACAACAAAAGTGTGAAAAGTTTTTTCTAGCAGTTTGTTTTCATTGTAATATATTACTTGTTAAAATGAAAAAGATTGCCCTGGCTGGTGGCATAGTAGATAAGGCACCCACCTGTGAGCCCAAAGGTCCCTGGTTCAATTCCCAGCCAGGGCACATAACTAGGTTGCAAGCCAGGTCTCCAGCCAGGTCCATGGCTGGAGGCAAATGAAAGTCAACCATACATTGAAGTCTCTCTCCCTCTCTGCCTCTCTTCCTACCCCTCTCTCTAAAAATAAGAAATAAAATCTTTAAAAATACAAATAAATAAAATGAAATAAATGAACAAGTGCATGAGTAGAAAACAGAAAAGTGTTATTGACTTTAAACATGAATAATCTAAACACACTAGTTAAAAGACATTATTTTTAGATTAAATAAACCATCTCTAAGAAATTCACATTAAATCATAAGATTCACCCTGGCTGGTGTGGCTGAGTGGATTGAACAGCAGCCTGTGAACCAAAGAGTTGCTGGTTCAATTCCCAGTCAGGGCACAAGCCAGGTTGTGGGCCAGGTCCCCAGTTGGGGGCATGAGAAAGGAGACCACACATTGATGCTTCTCTCCCTCTCCTTCTCTCTTCCTACCCCTCTCTCTAAAAATAAACAAATAAAATATGAAAAAATAATTTAAAAATAAGTAAATATTAAGACTCAGCTAAGTAAAAACAAAAGGATAGAGAAAGATATTCCATGAAAATATTAATCAAAATAGTATTGCTATTTTTATTTATTTATTTATTTATTTATAATTATATTTATTATTTTTTAGAGAGAGGGGAAAGGATAGGGGCAGAGAGGGAGAGAGACTTCAATGTATGGTTGCCTTTCACCTGTCTCTAGCTACAGACCTGGCTGGAGACCTGGCTTGCAACCTGGTTATACGTCCTGGCTGGGAATTGAACCAGCGACCTTTGGGTTCACAGGAGGGCACCTTATCCACTGTGCCACCAGCCAGGGCCACATAGCTATTTTTATATCAGACAAAGCCAAATCTGGAACAAAGAAGATTATCTGGGATGGAATAACATAACATAACAATCATAACAATGAAGTGTTCATTTATCCAAGAATATGTAATAATCAAATGATATATTACATTTGGGAAATTATTAAATTATATAAAGCAAATACTTGGGAGGAAAGCATTTTTATAAAACTCAAAAAATATGCCTATGGAAGTTCGATTGATTAGTTCATTTACATAATATTTGTTTTTTGGATTCTTAGCATTTAGAAAATATGTAGTACAGTATTGGAGAAAAGCAGGAACACAAACAATAAAAATATAACTTGACATAATAGCAAGAGAATGACAAGTTTCTCTAGGAGTTTTATTTGATTGTAATACAATACTTGTTAAACCTTCCTCTAAGGGGTATTATATATGCTTTTATTTGATGCTCTGCATCTAAATTCTAGAAAAGTACACCAACAAAAACAAGCCTTCTATTTCTGATGATGTTGGTCTATACCAGTACCCCACTGCCTGCTCTGACCTGGGAAAGTCCTTATATTTTTTAGCTAAAGACATAAAAATATAAAATATATTCTAGCTGGTTTTTTTCCTCATTCACAGTAAAGTGGATTTCCTTCTCCTTAAATTAAGCCATAAGCACAAGTTGCTCTATTTTACATGCCAAAGTAATTCATAGGGACCAAATGTTTACTAAAAGAGATATTAGTTTGACTGAGCAGATGTCAGGGTCCAAAATAAATTTTTAGTGATGTCTTTAATAGAGAATTTTATTTCTGCCATACATAAGTATATATATATATATATATATATATATATATATATATATAATTTCTATTAAACATATTGTACTTTTAAATAAATGACTAATATTCTAGCATCTTGTCAAATATCATATTTGGTAGGACTGCAATGAAATATCATTAGATATAAAATACTATTAATATGAATGTTGTAAAATAAATTATTATATTCATTACTAGTATTTAGGTATGAATTAAAGAATTGTATAGCTACCAACTGTTGAGTCATGAGATTCTAGCTATTGTTACCTTCTTATATTTAAAAATAATGTCTTGCTATTATGGTAAATTAAATTCAATTCAGTTAAATTTTATTTTACTAAGTTTTTAAAAAAGATTTTAATTATTATTTTTAGAGAAAGAGGAAGGAAGAGAGGTAGAGAGGGACAGACACATCAATGTATGGTTACCTTTCACCTCCCTCCAGCTAAGGACCTGGCTGGAGACCTGGCTTACAACCTGGTTATGTGCTCTGGCTGGGAATAGAACCAGTGACCTTTGGGTTCTCAGGCCTGCGCCTTATCCACTGTGCCACCAGCCAGGGCTATTTTACTAAGTTTTTGATCTCCTACTAAATGCTAATATTTGAAGGTACACTATATGCAATACATAGATGTTTTCTATTTTTCTGAATATATAGATGGCCTCTCATATGGGACCTCACCCCATGTGGCATGTAATGACTGTGCAATGCCCTTCAATGTAGGCTAAACTTAGTGACACACTTCTAAAGAATAGGATACAGTAAAAAAAAAAAAAAAAAGATGGAATATTATTACTTTTGAGAATGTTACAAAAATATGGCTTTTGTCTGATGTATCCTTTCTTGGCCCCTCACTGACATCTTCTGAAAGAAGCCAGCTCCCATTTGGAAATAGCCAGTGAGGAACTGAGGAACTGAGGCCCTTAGCTAATAGCTTCTCCAGAATTGAATCCTTCAAACAGTCACATCATTGAATTTGGAAGAAGATACTCTATCAGTTTACTCCTTTTTTTTTCAAATTATATTTTATTGGTTATGCTCTTACAGTTGTCCCATTTTTCCCCCTTTTTCCCCTCCACCTAGCACCCCTTTCCCTCAGGCAATACCTACCATTGTTCATGTCCATGGGTCATGTGAATTGGCTATTCAATTTCCTATACTGTACTTTATATCCTTGAAGCTCTTCTGTAGTTACCAGTTTGTACTTCTTAATCCCCTAACCTTGTCACCCATAGTCCAATCCCCTCTCTCATCAGGCAGCCATCAAAATGCTCTCCATATCCATAATTCTGTCTCTGCTCATCTTGTTTGCTTAGGTTGTTTTTTAGATTCAGTTGTTGATAGATATGTATTTATTGCCATTTTATTATTCATACTTTTAATCTTGTTCTTAAATATATCTCTTTAACATTTCAGATAATAATGGTTTGGTGATGATGAACTTTTTTAGTTTTTTCTTATCTGGGAATCTCTTTATATGACCTCTGATTCTAAATGATAGTTTTGCTGGGTAAAGCAATCCTGGCTGTAGGTCTCTACTTTTCATAACTTTGAATATTTCTTGCCAATTTCTTCTAGCCTGAAGTTTCTTTTAAGATATAAGTCGATAGTCTTGTGGGAACTCCCCTATAGGTAACTAACTGCTTTTCTCTTCTTGCTTTTAAGATTCTCTCTTTATCTTTAACCTTTGGCATTTTTATTTTTCTCAAGAAACTTAGTGAGGATCTCAATAGCATAAAAAAATCTAGCCAGAAACAAATGAGACACAAGTTGAAATAAAATCAATTTACAGGAAAATAACAGTACAGTGGATGAGGTTGAGAATAAAATCAATGATTTGGAACAAAAGGATGCAAAAAACAATCAATCCAAAAAAAATGAAGATAGTGTAAGGAGCCTCTAGGACAACTTTAAGCATTCCATCGTAGGGGCCAAAAGGAAAAGAGAATGAGCAAGAAGTTGAAAATCTATTCAAAAAAATAATAAAAGAAAACTTCCTTAAGTTGGAGAAGGAAACAGTCATGTGAGTCCAGGAAGCACAGAGAGTCTAAACAAGATGAATGCAAAGAGGACCACTCCAACACATATCAGTTTACTCTTTGGATGTATTTTCAGCCATGGCTAAATAAAAGCTTGAATGCAATATCATGCAACCCACACATACTGTTAGGTAATATATTTATTATTTTCAATGACTAGACTTTGTTAACTTGTTATTCAGAAATAAAAAAATAACATTATAGATTGGGTAATCCACAATACAAATCGTACCTTAATTAAGCAATTATCAATCCAAAGCCAACAATATTACCTACCATGCTACCATAGCCAATTGTCAAAAGAGCCCATAAAAACTGAATTTAATTTGGATTTTATAGGAACATTGATTATAAGAAAAATAACTCTGATTTAATAACATTTGCAACTAATAATTAGCATAATAGGGAAAAGGAGATATAATAGCTCTTTTTATTATTTGAAGTTCATGGAACCCAAATGATTACATAGAATACAAGTAAAAATGAAAATTTCTAGCAAATGTATAAATTGAAAATCCTCTATGTATGTAAAGTCACAACTTAGCTATAGGTGGGTGGAAACCAGATGTTAACTAGAATGTGTATTTCCACTTTAATATAATTTAATATGCCCTGGAGAACTTTGAAGTCCTCTGCAAAATTTTTGTTAATATCATGGTATCTTACATTATCATAATTACCTCTGGATCTCTGTTCTCTTTAGAGAGCAACTGTTAGTCTGTATGCCATTGATTCAGATCTGAATCTCACACTCTTATTTACATAAAATCTGTAAATAGCATATAATAAATTGTAGTGAAATTGAGCAGACAGGATGGAATAATAAAATACATATTTACATTAAGTTATGAATACAGTTAAAAATGAAACACTGGGTAAGTTCATTTTCAAAATGTCCCATAGTCACACAACCACTGACTAATTATTTTGACTCTTCATTTGACATAAGCATACTCCTGTAGAATATCTTTAGCTTCACATTTTTTCTTTTTCCTTCTTTATCCCACAATAAAAAAGTGCCTCTTAGCCCTGTCTGGTGGCACAGTGGATAAGGCACTGGCCAGCGAACCCAAAGGTCACTGGTTCAATTCCTAGCCAGGGCATATAACCAGGTTGCAAGCCAAGTCTTCAGCCAGGTCTATAGCTGGAGGCAGGTGAAAGGCGACCATACATTGATGTCTCTCTCCCTTTCTGCCTCTCTCTCTTCCCTTCTCTCTGAAAAATAATAAATAAAATCTTTTAAAAATAGTGCCTCTCCATCTCTGCCAAAATAATTAAATTTCAGTGATGCTGGTTCCCCTGTTTCTGCTGACATTTATTTTTATAAAGTCTAATAGTTTATTCTTAAGGTATTTTCGTAAGGACATTTTCTAATATAAGAGAAGCAGACTGAAAATTTTACATTTGCCCTGGCTGGTGTGGTTGACTGAGTGCCAGCCTATGGACAGAAAGGTTGTTGGTTTGATTATTAGAGATAGGACATGCCTGGGTTGTGGGCCAGGACTTCAGCTGGGGGCATGAGAGAGGCAACTGATCTATGTTTCTCTTGTGCATTGATGTCTCTTTCTCCCTCTCTTTATCTCTCTTTCCCCTTCTATCTAGAAATTAATAAACTTTTTAAAAAGAAATATATAGAGATATATATTCCATTATTATATATAATCCTCATATTTGTGACTTCTGGGATAATTTTTGTTTATATGCATGCTGCTATGATACATAGTAATGCTCTACCTCTCCACCAACTGCACCAAAAAAAATTTTTTAAAGATTTTATTTATTATTTCCAGAGAGAGTGAGAGGGGAAGGGAGAAAGGCAGAGATGGAGAGAAACATCAGTGTATGGTTGCCTTTTACCTGCCTCCAGCCACTGACCTGGCTTGCAGTCTGGTTATGTGCCCTGGCTGGGGAATTGAACCAGTGATCTTTGGGTTCACAGGCGGGTGCCTTATCCACTGTGCTACCAGCCAGGGCACCACAATTTTCTTAATGAATGAAATCTCTCAAAATCTCTCAAATATCCCCAAGTTGCACATTTAAATTTTCTTTTACTATTGTTTTGCCTTTGATGTCTAAATTTTCATTGCAACCTCTTATGCCACATTCTTTTTTTTTCTTTTAATTTTATTGTTAAAAGAAAATCCATCCCTTTTTTACTCCCCTCTGTCCCCCTCCCCACCCACCCTTTCCCCCCAAAGTCAATCCCACCTGTTGTCCATGTCCATGGTTTATTTCCTATTTATATAAAAAATGAAGTATTTTTTCCTCAAAGAACAGAATGAAAGAAATAAAAGGGTAAAAAATCTGTCACTAGACATTTATAAAGACCTCACTACTGAGAAGGAGAATAGATAACTCAGTGGAGGATGAGGAACTCTATTAATAAGAAACTACTGAACACTTACTTTTTGCCCAGAACTAGGATAATATTGAACAATGTTTTAATTTAATTTAATTTTTATTGTTTTGATTATCTTTATTTTTATTTTTTTACACATATTTAAAGTGCATACAGGATTTTAAAGAGAAAATAAAACATGTATAGAGGTAAAAGGGATAAGAGTGTTTTTATTAGCAGCTCAGGTAATTCTAAAACTAGAGCCATGTCAAGTCCAAATGTTTGAGGTATCAAAACACCACATAACTACGTCAGCCATGCAGCTGGAATTGGAAGATTCAAGCCTGTTTTAGATTATTACCAATCTCCATAATCCTGGACCCAGGATATGTTTCAAAGGTAAAAGTATTGTGGGTGCATATGTGTTCTAGGTATACAAGTAATGAGATTCAGTAAGGCTGTTGTGATTAAATAAGTTTCAATAATCAATAAATTGCTATGGTAGTGAAGACTTCATTTACACAAATGAGGTAAACTGGCAAGCATGCAGTGAAGGTCTACTAAGTTTAGAAATTTATAGGAAGTAGTAAGGGAGGTAAATTAGAAAATGCTACAAATCTCCAATTTGGTTAAAGAAAAGTAAACATTTGAGATTATAAGAGCAATTACAAAATAAAATTCCAGTAAAAAATGAACATCCAGAAACAGTAATAACAATAACAAAAAGAATTAGCATCATAGGTGGCTTCGTCCCCTAGGTATTGCTATTTTTGTTTATAATTGTATTTTAAATATACTTAAATTATGCTTATTGTTTTTCTTGCTTCTTTCATTATAAGAGATCTCATTTGTCTGTAAATTATGGTCAATACAGCTCTTGTTCTTCAGCTTCACATGCATTCTACTAAATGCAAGAAGCTCAAATGGTCTAGTCTAGTCTTTGCCAGATTGAGTCTGTTTCTACCTTGAGCTCTTTTGGGGGAGCAAGAGCAGTGTAAGTGGGAATAAATAATGTGCTCTTCCCAGCCTCTGTCCTGTTCTCCTCTTTTGACCTTTCCATGAATATCGGGTGTGACTGTGCACAGGCTGAGGGCAAATATAGGGAGAGCTCTTCACTCTTCATGTCCTCATCCACCTGCATGATATGGGCCCCTCCAGGCTTCAGGTATATGAATTACGTATGTTTCAGATTCAAGTTTTCATTTCTGTCTGCTCCCTATCTCCTGGTGCTAAAATTCTGACTATATATTCAGACTATGTTTTTAGATTATGAGTATATATTATGAAATAATTTATACTTAAACCAGGTATTTTAGGGTTTATTGATGCCATTTAGGCAAGTACGTTGTTTCATAGACTCACAAACTACTTTTACAAACAGCTTGGAATGACCTGTGTTAGAGAACATTTTTGAAAACTTAAAAAATTATTATGTTTCCTAAGCATAGACAATTGAATTTACTACATGGAGTTCTTTTAAAAATATCTATGATTTACTGATGAGCTTGGTAGATCAGAGACTGAATAGTATTTCCTCTTCAAAATTTCATATCATTGGAACTATTATTCCAATTTTAAAGTTTGAAGAAACTGAGGCTTAGTAAATTTATTGACTAAAATTACAGTTATTTAAAGAGGTAGGAGTCATAGCCAAGTATCCTCAATCTAAAGTCTGAAATTGTTCCTCATACCACTGAACAGAAAACAACATAGAACAAAACAAAATAGTATTTGGAGATTCAATCCGTAGTGCCAGGATTTACAATCCTATTTTTCCATGTTGGTACATGAAGAAATTTAGAGAAATGAGAGGGTGTGAAACTAAGCTATTTACTCATTTGAAAGAGATCTGTGTTTAATTTAAGAAGTTGAACCAACCGTAATGTATTCCATTTTTCCTCTTAAGAAATTTCTTTGTGATGGTAGATTTGATTCATGAATCAGACATTTCTGCAAGTGCATTTCACCCTTCCATACCTACCTATGTGGTGGTAGCTGACACTTCAGAATAGATGGCCATACCCCATATCCCTTGGAGAGGAAATTTGTCTGGTTCATTTAAATGGCTGTTGCTTAGGACTTGGTCTACTGAATGGAATTTGTACTGTTATTTTTTCCCCCATGGAGGAAGAGGGAGGGAGCTAAGGGGCAATTGGAGTCCATATGTAATCTACATTTTATCTAAACTTGTATTTGCAAGGAAATTGGACTTCAGCTCTGAAACCATAAAAATTCAGCAGCATAAAGCATAAAATGCACCCAATTTTAATCAATGTAAATGATACTGGTAGAAGAGATGTGGATATGCAACCAACAGCCATATAATTTTGCAGAAAGGCACTCCTTGAATAAATTCTTACAGTCAAAATGTAATGAATGAAATTCTAGTGCACTTTTCAAATGAAAAAGTTGAAAGATCTATTAATTTTCTGAGCTTTATGTTTTATTTAATTGAATGACAGACCTGTTATTTTCATTTCATCTGCTCTTGGAAGCCTCTGGACATACTGCTACCTTGTCCACTTTAAAACCCTGTGAATAAATTTTTAATCAAGAGAAATTACAATATTAAAACAATTTGTGATGTACTAGTTTTAAAGTAAATATGATCATGATAAAAAGGAAATTGTAAACATTATAAAATTCAGCTGTTGAATAGCTGTCACTGCCAGCTATTGTTAAAGCAAAATACTTGTTTACTTTCTTTTGTTTTTCTTTAATTTCTCACCCAAGGATATGTGTTTTTATTGCTTTTTAGAGAGAATGGAAGAGAGAGAGAGAGAGGAAGAAGAGAGAGAGAAATCCATTGATTGCCTCTTGTAAGTACCCTAACCAGGTATTGAACCAGACACCTAGGCATATGGTCTGACTGGGAATCAAATTTGCACACTTTTTTGATGTACAGGATATGCTCCAGCCAACTGAGCCACCTGTCCTGGGCAATAATTATGTTCTTAATCAATCATTATATTAGCAATAGTTCTTTGTTCCTAATGAATACTACTTAGTAGGTTTTTACTCATGGTTTTATCACTAATCTTCCAGAATTCATAATAGATGTTTAAGTTATCATAATTCTGGTTTGGTATAATGAAAATAAAACTGTCATTATTCAGTTTAGTTATGATGTATTATCCTACTAATAGGGTTTCCTAAAGAGAAGGAAAAGTCTCTTCCACTTAAAAAAATAGTCTGTAAATGAAAATCTGTTTCTCCTACCTGACTTTGGCACAATCACTAAGCCTTTCCCACTGTAATCAGAACTATATCACCTCCTGTAATTTTGCTTTCTTCATTGTGCATTATGTTTATCCTAATTATATAGATTCTCCAGCATTAGGGGAGAACTAATGCTGATGTCTAGTGCATGCCATCTCAGGGTTTCTCAAATGCCAATCTAATGAAAATAACTTTAGAAAATGAAAGTGGTAGCAGGGCATAGAGGTGTTTACGTAGCAATTTTCAGTTGTATACCTACACTGATTAAGGTACTATACTGTTTATCTACTCATTAGAAAGCATCCGGACTCAACTCAGGGTAAAGCAAAGATCAACTTTTTCTTTAAACTACTCTATGGGAGTTTAGTATTACTTAATAATGAGTTACGGAAGGAACGACAAAAACAATCCAGCTGCAAATTAAACAATTCAAGTATCTTGTGGAGTGGCTGGGACAAGACCAAATGCTAATGTGATCTAAACAAGAAGCTGTTGTTTCAAAGATCTCTTGATGCTCTTGTACTTTGTCATTCTCTGGGAAGAAAGAATTATGTTCTTTGTATATGATTTATTTTAAACTGAGTTTAGTTGGTTTACAAAGAAGTACTGATACAGAAGAAACACTTCATATTATCTGCCTATCTAAAAGAGATAGGTAAGGATTTTCTTGATCATTCTATTATTTTTCTTGCCATTTAATTTAAACCTCACGAAACTAGACCAAATTAACTCAGTATGGAATTAAAGATGTACAAATTGGCTAACAATGCAGTATCTCCAAAATTCACATGAACTAGGTTTTGTCAAAATTTATTAGGGAGAGCATAAGGCGCATTCACACTGCACAAATCCTTATCTACACACCAGGTACCTTGTGGAAGTCCAATAAATATTTACTGGTGGCCATGAATGACGCAAGGGAGCCATCCATGGAGGAGGAAGCAAGCAAGAACACTGGGTGTAGCTGTTCTCCCACATTACTGGGTCATCAATCTCCTTTTACAACATGTTAGCAAAATGTCACGGTCCTGCTTCCCACTTCCTTCGGAATGTGACAAAATACTTGCATTTAATCATTATGCTTTTATTGTCTAACTATCTCCTCTAGTGTTTGCACCTTTTCCTGACTTTTCATTCTTCCTGATGGTGTTTAAATAAAAACTTTGAAATAATTCAAAAGTTTTTAGGACAAAGGTGTGCAATACACTAACAAACTGACTTCAGAGAAAACTTATGTAAAGACACTCCTATAAAAGCAGTATTTGGATTGCCCCAAGGGTGCCCTAGTGTTCATTAATGTAATTAGATAACTTAAAGTGCTCTCTTGGTGATGTGGCATTAGTGTGGTTATCAGAGGAAAGCTAAATAAGCAAAAGAAAGCATAGAGTAGATGGTCCATATAAAGAGGAAGAAATTTATATTCATCTTGAATGATCTAAGTAATTTTTCCCTTTCATCACTGTATGCCTGTGATAAACTGGGTATCATATCCATATTTCTCATCTTCTTAGTCAATCAGGTAACCAAAGAAACAGCAGTTGTTTCTACTCTGTACACCAGATAATCTACTGGTCCTTATTAGACACAAAAATTCATATAAGACCCAGTCTTTATGTCTTAAGTTGAAGAGATAAGTTATTTAAGCTAAAAAGGAATATCATCAGCAGGTAATACATAATAGAAATGAGGGAAATAGATAACAGAGGCTTTATCACCTGAATAAATTCAGGAAAATTGGAAAAAGAGGGTAACTAACCAGAACTTTAAGACAAATGTTTCTCACAAGGCTTTTAGGTTGGTTCAAAGAAACGCTGGTAGGAAAAAAAAATGTCAGAAATGTGAAGTGGGCAAAATTCAATAGTTTTCTTCATGTGTCACTTGTTTCATTTTTCTTTTGTGTTCATCAAAATTCACAGACAATCCATGTGTAGCAAACCATGTGATGCTTTGACAAAATTTCAGAGGGAGAGTGACTTTAATAATCAAGTTCAGGAGTATTTTCAAGGCTTGAAACAGCTCTGCAGAAATGCTCTCGGTTCAGCTGCTCTTTATTTAGCTGCCTGTAGTGCCTGCAGCTCCTGTCCTGGGTCTTTCACTGGGCCTCCAGTTAATCAGCAATTCTGTATAATGCTTTTGGTCTTTCTCCCCCAAGGGTAACAAAGTGGCTGGTTTTTGGGGTTTTTTTTTTTTTTTTTTTTTTTTTCTTCTCTTTTTTCTTTTTTCAAATGGAGATGGAAAATTTTTCAGATTGTTTTCACCGCCTGCCCCCAGCACTTCAAGCTTAGTTACATGTGCATTTCAGTGAAACCTTTGTTTTCAGTGGGGTCTTCACCCCCTGTGAGCTTCTCATAACATCAAGCCAAAACATTCTGGCTGACACTGCCTGAAGCTTCACTTGAGGGATACCTTCAGTGTTCAGATGTCTGGGCTACAGTGAAATGTGTACGTTGGGATGAAAACTATCTGAGCAGTTCCTTTTTTTTCCCTTCTGAATTGGTTGATAAAACAATAGGTTGGAGTAAGACTGTAAAGTGACAAGAAAAAAGAATAGCAAAAAAAAAGGAGGAGAAATATATTCAGGAAAATTTAAGTTCAGGTAAGTTAGGACATGTTTCTAGTTTGATTAGCATTGTAAGTGAGAAATCTTTTGGCTGAAATTGTTAGAAAAACCACACAATCCTCAAAAAGACCCTTTACACAGATAAGCAAAAGTATATACCAATAAGCTCTCACTGAATGAGGATGAGTAAATCGATTAACCTTTAAAGAAAATTGCTTTACATATATCTTTGCTAATGTAAAGTCTTCATGAGTCAGTTAATGGTTTGTTATTTAAAAATAAAAACATCTGTTCAGGGTTCTTCCATAATTATAATCAGTTTTATTGTAGAAAATTTGGAAAAATATAATCAAAATGTCAATAATTGTATCAGCTTAAAATACCTTAAAATAGCTAATGTATACATTGTTACTGTTTCATACACATATATATACACACACACAATGACTATGTTATGTTTGTGTGAAAAATTATATACGTATAATATTGGTCTCTATTTTAGTGTTTTTAAAATTGAACCCAAGCCCTGGCTGGTGGCACAGTGAATAAGGTGCTGGCCTGAGAACCCAAAGGTTGCTGGTTTGATTCCCAGCCAGGGCACATAATCAGGTTGCAAGCCAGGTCTCCAGCCAAGTCCGTAGCTTGAAGCAGGTGAAAGGCAACCACACATTGATGTCTCTCTTCCTCTCTGCTTCTCTCCCTTCCCATCTCTCTGAAAATAATAGATAAAATCTTTTTTTTTAATTTTTAAAAATTAGAAATAAAAAAGAAATAAGATAAAATAAAATTGAACCCAGTGGTCCTCAAGAGCTTATTACATATTCAAAATATTTTTTCCTGACTCTTCCACATCACACATATATGACTTTTAGTTTTGTTCATAGTATTTTGACATTCACACCTTAAAAAGTTTTGTGCTATTCAGTTTATTAATATTTTCCTTAGTCTTTTCTTCTTTGCATTTCAATCATATAATTGATTATTGTTTGTCATATTTATTTCTTCCTTACATATATATAACCTCTTAAAATTTGTATTTTCAATTGCACCATACATAGTTATTTCTCACACAGCTTTCATGACTGCATTCTTCTTAATTTCATTTTTTGGAGATAGTCTTAATTACTTGTTTACTTTTTCAATATCAAGATCTGAGCTCTTTAGTTTTCTTAAATTATTTTTATGCCATATACCTGAATTTCATCTCAGTCCCTAAGGTAAGGTTTTTAGTTTATTACTTTTATAATTTTCTTGAGGATGCTAAGTAATTTTCTGTCATTATCCTCAAGTAGATTGTTTTTAGAAGTAGATCCTTCTTCAGAAACACATAGGTAATTGTTCTGATCTTTTACAATTGAATGTATATTTGATGTTTGTTTTCTTAAAGTTGATTGACCTAACCAAATTATATATTGATCAACATCTTAACTGAGCTATCTTACATGTCAACTCTTTTTCATCACTTTTACCAAGTTATTTTAGCAAAAATTTAGACATTATACTTGATAATAAATATTAAAGATATCTTTAAAACATAAAGACTACCATTTTTATTATAGCTGGTACTGTTGTGTTGAAGGTATTCTTGTTTGATCTATATCTTTTCACCATTAAGTGAAGCAGGGCTGCTAACCTTTGCAGGTTTACTCAATATTGTCATTCATTGTAGCTGTGCTCAAGAACTTAAGAACTGAAACATAACTCAGTTTATATGCTTTCTCTGACTCTATGAGGACTCTTCCAATTCAAAAACTGTGATTCTGACCTAATTCAAAAAAATAGAAATTATGTCCCAATTAGAAATGGCATATGAAATTACAATGTCAGGAAACCCATTTTTATAAACTACATTGTATCCCTAACTTCTATTTTTATTTATCATATTTGGAGTGCAGATATGCTTATGGCTAAGGCAAAAGTGTGCGAATTATTAAGTCAAAACAAACCAAATTCAAACAATAAAATATCCTTATACACTTATATGAAAGACTAAACTGCAGAACCAAACTGATAGCACCAAATGCTGGTACGGGTGTGGGCCAACAGAAATTCACATTTACTGCTGGTGGAAATGCAAAATGATACAGTCACTTTGGGAGACAGTTGAGTAGTTATTTATTTATTTATTTTACAAAACTAAGCATCCTCTTACCATAACATTCAGGAATTGCACTATTTAGTGCAATTTCTAAAAGAAGTGAACACATTATGTGCACATAGAAACCAGTCTATAGATATGTATAGTAGGTTTATTCATAATTGCCAAGTTTGGAAGTAAACAAGTTGTTCTTCAGTAGGGGAATTGGTAAGTAAACTGTGGAACTTCCAGAAAATGAAATATTATTCAGCTAAAATTAGTTTACCAAGTCATAAAAATGCCTATGACTAAGAAAAAGAACACAATCTGAAAATGCTACTTGCTGTATGATTCCAACTATATAACATTCTGGAAAATGTAATACTATAGACATGGTAAAAAAAAATTAGCAGTTGCCAGGTGTTAAAAATGAAAGTAGGCTCAGAAAAGTGAAAAGACTTTCATCACATTGACTCAACTAATGTCACATCTGATGAAGCTTGAATAAGATCTAGTGCCCATCTTAAATTCATATCTACTTTTTGTTCTTCTATGCATTCTACTCAGTAGAAAAATAATGGAATCTTGTTAGCTTGGTTTCAGTTCTGAATCTGGTACCATGCTTTGGACAAGTTGTTTTAATTGTTTGAGTATTAAAATGAATAGAGAAATTTATAGATATTTTCTCACTATTGTAATTCAGTATTCTGGGTGTATAATATCTTGCCTAAACTTATTGCAACACAGTTCTTTCCCAGTTAGCTGATTTCTCAAAAGGAACTTTGCTGGCTAGAAGGGACTGGCAGGAAGTATTCAAAGTGCTGAAAAGCAAGATTACTCTATCCAGCAAAGCTATCATTTAGAATGGAAGAGCAGATAAAGTGCTTCCCAGACAAGGTGAAACTAAAGGAGTTCATCATAACTAAGTCCTTATTATATGAAATGCTATAGGGATTTATATAAGAAAAAGAAGGAGATCAAAATGATGAACATTAAAATGGCAATAAATTCACCACTATCAATAACTGAATTCAAATACAAGCTAAGCAAACAAGCAGAACATGAACAGAATCATAGAAATGGAGATTATTTGGAGGCTTATCAGCTGGGTGGGGGAAGAATGGAGGAAAATGTGCAGGGATTAAGAAGCACAAATTGAGGGTGGGGAGGAGGACAGAGGGGAGCAAAAAGGGGATGGATGTAATACAACAACAATAAAATTAAAAAAAAAAAAAAGAGAAGCACAAATTGATAGGTACAAAATAGACAGGGGGATGATAAGGGAGTATGAGTAATGAAGTAGCCAAAGGACTTCAATGCCTGACCCATGGTCATGAACTAAAGTGGGGGTCGATGGAGGGAATAGGGGTACTGGGGGGGGGGAGCAAAGGGAAAATTTTGGAACACCTATAATAGCATAACCAACAAAATATAATTAAACAAAAAATAAAAGAAAAGCTAATTTTATATGAATTAGTCCATACTATAGAAAATACAAAAAGGGCAAGGAGACAGCATAGAACATAAATGTAATTCCTTTACCAACTATGCACTTTTGGAATAAGAGCAATACAGAGCAATAGAGAGAAACAAAAGAAGGTCTTTTAGAGAATTTTTAGTAGGCAGAGACTAAGGAGCAGAATACAAGTTGCACAAAGAAAGCACTAGGCACAATGCTGGAATATAATTCATTTTAAACATGTATGCAATGTATGAATGTCCAAAATAATCTACATACATAACTTTTTATTTGACCTAAAAAAGGCATTGCATTAGTGGGTGTTTGTGGCATATTGTATACTGTAATAAAATTGTTAGCTGTAGATACATGCACATATGTAAACACACTTGCATACATACACAAGCATATACACACACAGGGTATGTTTAATTCCTTGAGTGCTACATTAGGACCACATCAATAATGAGTACACACTAAAAAATAAGTCTGAATTATTCTAAGGACATGAAATCCTAATTTGTGCTCTGTATTCTATGTCTTAAAGTTTTTCTCTAGTAGAAATTCCCACTGGACAAGAAAAATTGATATTGTCGAACCCACACTAGTGGTTATAAAACCTGAGATAAAATAAAACTTACAGGAGGGTGAAAATATGTTATTTCCTCTTGTGCTCATAAATTTTCAACCTAACTTCTTGAAAAATTTACATATGTTTGTGGCAGCTTGTAAAATTCTCACTGAGGCCCCACTGTGCAGAGCATGTCAAAATCCTTTGAGCTGATAACTTCATGTGGCTTGATAAAAATATTTGTATTTTTTTCAGTGAATATTATGCATTTGCACAAGTTTTCATTTTAAAAGAAATCCCCAAGGTCTACTATTGCAACAAAGGCAAATTCACTTTTCTATATCAAAATGTTTTTAAAAATATAACTTAAGTTTTTCTATTCAAGTCTTAAAATTCTTTACACACATAGCTAAATAAACAAATGTAATAGCATATAGAAAGAACATTGGTCTTTTAAGTACTGTGTTTCTCATCTGATTAGTTAGCAACTTGTACAATTATATTTAAATGGATGCAATGTTGATATTATTGCTTATTTTATTATAATAGTAAAACAGGTACAGTGCTATCTTGCTTGTTTATACAGTGCCCTGCTTATTTATAATATTACTCATAAACAATTTTTGTGTACACTCTATTTCAATTTCCCAGCTTGATTAGCTAACAATATGCTCTAAAACATTTAAGGTAAAATAGAAAGCTAATAGCATAGAGATTTTTAAGCTCATTTATACACAACAAAATTTATTAGTACCAATGAAGGGAAAAAGAAACAGTATGCCTTCTTTTGTATCCTCACTAATTCTCTCTGTTAATTCAAAATGTCCATAGATAACCTAAATGGGACAGAACATAGAAATAGCATTTTTGGTAAGGACAGTATTTGGAGAAGAGAAAATGTTCCTTGGGTCTGTGTATAGGTTATAAATTGTTTCTATTCAGGGTTATTGCCTGAGTTTTAGAATTCTGCATCAAATGATATAGAAAAAGATAAAGCTTCCTTATATTAAAGGCTGATTTTCATATATTGCATTTTTAAAATAATTTCCTATATGATTTTTCTCCCTTACTCTGACTTAATGAATGATACCAATTACAGGATATCAAAACAGACTCAGGTGATAAAATGCTCAAAATATATGTATAACACAGTGGTAAAATAAAAAATCTGCACTCCTAGAGTGAAAAATAAATGAGTTGAAATTGAACATTTTAAATAAGGGAAACCAAGCCAAAACTAAGTTTTTAAAACTTTAATGGCTTCTCAAAAATTTATTTTAAAATATATTTTATCACAAAGTACTATTAATTTATAAAATTGTAAAGCTAGCTATCATATATATTTATAAACTTAAGATTAATAAATATGAAGTACATTTATTTATTTTTTGAAGTTAATTTAAACCATCCTAAATATTATGATAGACATTCCATAAAAGAAAGTCTAAAATTTTTCTCAATAATCTAGTTAAAAGAGTTTTAAAGTTATAATGCTTCTTTGTAGCCTGGAATAAAACTTAAAAGTCCACTAATTTTCAAATGAAACATTTCCTAGCAGATATTAAAATATATGGCATGCAAATGCTCCTTTTATTTACATTAATTTATCCATGTCCCTTGGATTCCTGAAGTGAGGGACAATTATTTTCCACTAATAATTTAAAAGTTTGAAAACTTAGCCTAAAAATATCTTCCTCCAAAGAATAGCACGACTCTTAGCTCTTTAGCTCCTCCAATAATACTTCACTTTCTCTTATACAGATAGGGATGTCTCCTTTCACCTATTATTCAATTTAGTACTGGAAGTCCTAGCCATAGCAATCAGACAAGAAGAAATAAAGAGGTATCCAAATTGAAAAGGAAGAACCGAAACTGTCTTTAGTAGCAGATGACATGATGCTGTACATAAAAAACTGTAAAGATTTCACCAAGAAACAACTAAAACTGATAAATTAATTCAGCAAAGTAGCATAATACAAAATATACCCAGAAATCAGTTGCATTTTCATAGGTCAATAATGAGCTAACAAGTAAGGGAAATTAAGCAAAAAATTATATTCATAATTGCTTCAAAAAGAATCATATATCTAGGAATAAATTAACCAAGAATGTAAGAATGAGTACCTGTACTCAGAAAATTATAAGACACTGAAGAAAGAAACTGAAGAAGATACAAATAAGTGGGAGCACAATCCATGTTCATGGATAGGAAGAACATCATTAAAGTGTTTACGTTACCCAAAGCAATCTATAGATTCAATGCAATTCCTGTCAAGAGTCCAATGATGTATTTCACAGAACTAGAACAAAAACATTTCAAAGATTTATATGGAACCACAAAATGTCTTGGGCAGCAACAGTGATCCTGAGAAAAAAAGAGAAATTACTCTACCTAATATCAAAGTACACTATAAGGCCATAGTAATCAAGACAGCATGGCACTGGCATAAAAACAGACACATAGATCAATGGAACAGAATAGAGAGCCCAGACATAAACCCACACTTTACAGTCAATTAACATTTGACAAAGGATACATTTCTTATAAGGTAATCTTCTTTTGAAAATTTTTGTCTTTAAAATGCTGAAAACCTAGCACCTCTTTGTTGTATATACCTATTTAAAAGGCAATACAAGTCATTCAATATTAGCAAATTGCACAGTTTTACTCTCTAGGCAGTTGCTAAATGTCTAGTATTAGAAGTAAAGATAGAGGCAGACTTCTGGCCAAGGTGAATACAGGCATGAGTAGACATGCTGCATCTTCTTCTACAACTAAGAAGGACTACAGATACTTCAAAACTAGAGACAACCAGAAATTCCAGAAAATAGAGCTGCATGCATGTCCAACAAACAAAGATAGAAAGAAAAACTACTTATCCAGACAGGTGTGAGGGGCAGAGCCAGGGCAGAAAGGACAAAGCTTAGTGTCGTGGTTTGGCAGCTGTGGCAGGACGGAGGCTGTGGTTGAGTAGCAAAATTGCAGTCACCCATTTTAAGAAAGTAGGACATCTGGGGAGCACTCCCAGAACCAGACCAGACTATGCAGATCACAGTTCCAGCACTGGGGTGAAAATAAAGTCTCATTGCTTCCGACTGTGAAAACCAGTAGAGGCTGGGGCAGTGGAAGGAACTGCCAGTCTCTCAGCAGAGACCATTTGTTTAGAGGACTCCACAGTTCTAGAACATCCACAAACCCACCCACTCTTGGCCAGAACAGTAGCTAAAGAGGTGCAAGTCCCATCTGGGAAGTGGGAGAAGTGGCTGGAAAAGGGGTGAGTGCTGAGCAAGCATTATTGTTCCCTCTCAGACCCCTTTCCTATGTATGGCACCACAATGTGGTAAAACAGGTCACCCCACACTGACTGATGAATTCCTAAGGCTCCACCTTTTACAACATAACAGGTTCAACAGCTCTACCTAAGAAACAGTGGCAAACACATGAGCCTGTCTAGCTGAGGAGACAGAGAAGTATGGCCCCCCAAAAAGAAAAGATCAAGGTTCCAGTGGAAGAACTAAGTGATGAGAAGATAGCCGACCTAATAGATGATGAGATAGCCAACATAACAGACATAGAGTTCAAAATGCTGGTGATAAAGATGCTCACAGACTTGTCAGATATGCTGGAGTACGGCAAACACAGAAGGGAAGAAGTGATGGCTAAACTAAGTGAAACACAGGAAAATCCACATGAAATCAGTGATGAAGGAAAGGAAACCATGTTTCACATCAGTGACTTGGAACATAAGAAAAAAATAGTCAACCAGAATGAATAAGCAAGAATTTTTTTTAAATGAGGAGAGGCTTAGGAACCTCTGGAATGACTTTAAATGCGCCACCATCTGTATCATAGGGGTGCCAGAGGAAGAAAAAAAGCAAGCAATTAAAAACTTGTGTGGAAAAAGAATGAAGGAAACTTCTCAAATTTGGCAAAGGAAATAGACATACAAGTCCAGGAAGCAAAGAGAGTCCCAAACAAGCTAGATCCAAAAAGGACCACACCAAAAAATAAAATGATTTAAATGCCAAAGATTAAAAATAAAGAGAGAATCTTAAAAGCAGCATGAGAAAAGAAGAGAGTTACCTACAAAGGGGTTCCTATAAGACCATCAACTGATTTCCCAAAAGAAACTTTGCAGGCAAGGAGGGACTAGCAAGAAGCATTAAAAGTGATGAAAAGCAAGGACCTACAACCTAGATTACTCTATCCAGCAAAGCTATGAATTAGAATGGAAGGGCAGATAAAGTGCTTCCCAAAGTGAAGCTAATGGAGTTTATCATCACCAAGTAATTATTATGTGAAATGTTAAAGGGACTTACTTAAGAAAAAGAAGATAAAAACTATGAACATTAAAATGACAACAAATTCACAACTATCAACAACAAAATCTAAAACAATACAAATAAAAACAAATTTAGCAAATAACCAAAATAGAATCAGATCATAGGTATGGAAATCATTCAGAGGGTTATCAGCTGATAGAGGGAAGGGGGAATAAATGGGGAAATGGTGCAGGGATTAGGAAACATAATTGGTGAGTACAAGATAGTCAGGGGCAAGTTAAGAATAATATAGGAAAGGGTGACATCAGGATATTTATAAGCACGACCCATGGACATGAACTAAGGTGGATGAGGTTGTGGTAAGGAAAGGGGTCCTAGGTGGAGGTAAGCAAAGGGAAAAGGAATTGGGATAAATGTAACAGCATAATCACCAAAATATACTTTAAAAAAAGAAGGATAGGATTTGAAGGTATTACAAGGCATTACATACATATACATAGAATGTACAATTTCCTTTTTGACAATCACCCTTCCCAATCCTTTGCAACTTTCCAAATGTTATTTCCAAGAAATGAAAAACCTAATAGGAATTGAAGCATTACTTCAGTAACTACTACACACGTTCAAGTTCACAATACCACATTCACAACCCTATTTGGCTTAGGTACAAGTCCAATTGGACAAAACACATGCACACACACACACACACATGTACACATGCAATGAGAAAAAGATTACACTAATGAATTTGGAGTAGGTATTCTACCATAACAAACACCTATGCAATTTCAGTGACTTACTACAAGGAGTTCATTTTTTACTCACACTGCACTTCCAATAAACATCAGCATGTGGATTCTGCTTATTGTCAATAGTCAAAAGCTCAAGGCAGGAAAAATAGAATGTAGCAATTTTCATACTGTCTCCTAAGTTTCCCCAGAAAGCAGCATCCACTACTCAGGCTCAATTTTATTAGCTAATAAAGCAAATTGTATATCTAGACTTAACTTCACAAAGGACAAGGTAATTCTATTCTACATGTGCCTAGATGAAGAAGAGAAGCAGAATATTTGGAAACAGACCTCATGACTTCCACAGGTCCATTAACCTAGCTAGCTTCAAGCAGCAAAAGAAATAGATCAATGGGGCTCTGCTCTTAAAGAATAACAACTGCATTCATTTTCCGAATATGGTCTAATGCAGGTTCTCAAAGTATGGTCCTTGAACTGCTGGGTGCTTCTAAAACCAAAAATATTTTCTTAAGAATACTAGGATATTATTTGCCTTTTTCACATTCATTCTCTCTTGAGTTTACAATGGATATTTCCAGAAATTACATGACATGCCATATTGCAACAGATTGTATCCAGCTTCTCTCTATTGAACCAGAAATTTAAGAAAACTCACAAATATATAAACAATGCCACTCTTTCCACTAGTCTTTTGAAACTACATTGTTTATTTTAGCATGTAATGGCTTTATTGTTGTTATTTTTAATGAATTAATAAGTACCTGATTCAAAAGTCAGAGCTCACCGTGGGCTGTGACCTTTGTTGTGGCTGTAATACAGTTAAATTTATTTCTCTGTCCAGTCTTCCTTCCTTCTCTTTCCCATAGGTGGTGTTTTCAAAGATCTCCCCTCTGAGCCTCTGTTTCAGCTTCTGTTTTCTAGACACAATATAAGATAGTGCAAAGAGGATACAAGGAAATTTATTCTTAAGTTATATTTTAGAGTTTTGTCACCCATAGGCCAGTGGGCAGTGAAAGTCCCATGGCAGGTGGTAAGTGAAACACTTACAACCCTATTAAGTGGCAATAGCACATTTGTTAACACTTTTACTAGTGGTGAATTGGGATAGTATACCTGGAGTGCACCCATGGGTCCTGTGTGTCAGACACTTAAGAGGTATACGACAAATAATAATATGAGAATTAGAGAGCCGAGTGGATCTTTTGGAGCCCATTAATGATAGAAAGAAAATTAAAGGTGAAGAGTAATTAATAAGGGAGGATAAATGGTGATGAAAGCAGAAGACTTGGGGTGTACAATATATAGATGATGATTATACATATGATATCTATATCATTCTATTAGCCAGTGTCATCCCAATAAGTTAATAATAAAAATGTGATTAATAGCCAGCTAAGTGCAAACAATGAAAGCAAGGGGTCCCTGGAGCATATAAATAGTTTTCACAGGAGGAAGGCAGAAAAATATGATGATCAGCCTAAAGTACAATCATGAGCAGCAAAGTCCTGGAATGGGTTAGATTCTAAAGTCAGGAAGTTTCTACATAAACGTCAAGACCCTGGAGGAAAGGGGTGGGGTCCTCAGATGCTATGAGCTTGAAAACCTTGAATCTCCATATTCTCCTAGACTCTCTTGTAGCAACACAGTTGCAGATGCTATGCTAGACATAGCACTTGACTAGAGCAAATTGTCATCTCAGAAGCATGTTATGTGGCCATTTGTCTGACAGAAACATTCTCCTATAATTCTATTAGAAAGGAGGGCTAGAAACATTCTACATAAATTTGGAATGGACTACAATGCTTATTTATGGTCTTGCTGTATAAACTCTCCTACCCTTTGTCATAACATGATCCCTAAGGACCTGAACCATCTGGACATTTCACAGAATAGCATATTGGTCCATACTAAAAATATTAATAGAAACGACAAAGCAAGAAGTTGCACAAGCTGTGTTAGAACAAACTGACAAACTGGAGTTCATAAAAATTTAAAAATCTCTACTCTGTGAACACCAATATTAAGAAAATAAAAAGACAAGCAACCAACTGTGGGAAAATATCTGCAAGTCATATAACTAACTGATAAAGGACATGTATCTAGAATATATCACTAGATAAGTATCTTTATCAATAAGAAGAAAAGCACCCATTTTAAAATTGGACAATAATTTATACACTTAACTTGGAGTTGGGGCACATACAGGAAGCAATTGATAGGTGTTCTTCTCCCTCTCCCTTCCCCTCTCTAAAATCTATAAACATATCCTCTGGTGAGGATTTAAAAAGAAGATACAGGGTATGGGAAGTAAGTACATAAAAAAGTATTCAACATCATTAGCAATTAGAATAATTAAAACTGTAATGAGAGATACCACATGCCAATTGTCATCTGCAGCTCCCAGTTAAACTGAGGCATGAAACACTAACTTGTTTATAATATCCCAGACAGGCGCAAAAGAGTTGGAATCAAACCTAGACCTGCCTAACTTCAAAAAAAGTGACCCTTCCTGCTATACTAACACACTTGAGGGGACAGAATCATTTAACAATCTTCTCATCTTTTTCAGGAAATTATCTTGAAATCAGCAACTATGTCTTTGCACATATTTAGACACACTAAATCAGTAAACTCCATCCCATCGACTTCTTAAAAATTCATTCATTCATTAATCATTTTTCCCTAGCAGGTTCTTAATCACTCTTCAGTACTTAGAGCCATGTGCTTCATTTAAAATTATATAAAGTGGTATTACATAGGGGTTGAGAATTTAGGAAATATTCTTCCAACTATAAGTTGTAACAGATAGATATAGGTAGAATCAAAGGAACTGTGATTTCTTTTGCCTGTTCTGGAGAACCTCCACACACAATCACACATCCACTTCATCCCTGGCTCTGAATATAACTTTAAATCATGTCATCCTCATGCTGAAACATTCATGAGGCAAATTATGATAGGCCTCAACAGTTCCTCAAAACTACTAACACGCTTTATTGTTCTATTTTAATCTACCTCTCTAGATTCTATACTGGAACTCCATTGTTCATGCCTTCTTGTGCATAATCCTGCAGACTCTCTGATAAGTAAAGCATGCAGCTCTTTTTACCTGAACAAAATTGTGGCTTGGGAAATCTCTTGGATTAGATAACTTCACAGAAGCCCACTATTTGTACTCGTATATACAGAGTTCAAATCTAGGGACTTATTACCTTGAGAACTTTGAGTAAATTTCCCAATCTTGCCAAACCTTTTTTTTTTTTTTTTTTTTTTTGCTTACTTGTTAAATGAGAATACTAGTGCCTATAGTTTAAAGTGCTGTGAGCTAAATTAATTCAAGATATTGGCATGCTAAAGTCATTTTTTAAGTATAAGCCTATTATATATGTACAAAAGAAAAATTTGATTTTAAAATAGCATCTAAGGTATATGAGACCATAAAAAAATTGAAAAGGAAGACTAATCCTGGTCAAAAAAAATATTTTAAAGGATTTAAAATATGCAAATATAGAAGTTTGTGCTAATTTTAGGACCTGGAGCTAAACTGAATTGAATTGGTTTGCAAAATAAGGAAATAGGGTGGGGAGAAGAAATTTTCTTCTAATTAGGTGGAGAGAGGAGCTATAAGAGAAGGAGAAGGATGGAAGATAAAAACAGGTCTGGAGACCTAGCCTTATTCTAGAGTAATCAAAAACTGTCATGACAAATGATAGAGGTGGAGAAATCAAAAAGACTTTAAAGGACATAAGTATGTAATGTGTGACTTTTTTATTCTTTGTGAAGATTAGTATATATAAGTCTTTCCCCAAGATCCTATATTTTTAAGTAGAATGATGTCTATTGCAGCTCTGTTTAAGGAAATAGGGGTATTTGGGGAGTCAGCTATGAGACTGACATAGGAGAGGAGGATATCACCATTTGGGTCAAATCTAACATAAAGTTAGATGACTGATAAGTCTCAACAAAGAATCAAAAAAAGGTATAAAATTAGAGCCAAAGAAGACAATGAGAATGAAAGCTGATCTGGGAATTTTCTGACATCTTGGCAAAGGAATGTCAAATTCTGTAAAGGGCATAATGACTCCATCTAATATTTGTGCTAATACATATTTGTAAGATATGTATTTAAAATATGTCATCTTTTTATAGTGTTTGTGCTTTTACAAACTTTCTCTCTTGATGACTCTTTTTCCATTAATGACCTTAAGACAGAAAAGAAAATCTAGGCCATTACAAATAAGGCCTTTTATCTAATTCTGAAGAAGAAAAAAAAGAAAATGAAAGCAAAAAGAAAAAGCATAATACACCTGATAAAAGTATTAAAGTTTAAAGTAAAAAAATTTCCTGAACCTCTTATCAAGGTATAGGGTTATCTTTCTTCATATTTTCTTAATCTCACACTACATTTTAAATCCTAGTCAGCATGAGATCTCCAAGACCTTATAGAATATATTGATTCTTATTCTTCTTCATGACAGATATAACCTTCTGTAGCCATTACAATGTGGTCCCTTCACATTAAGTCATCTGTGCTGAAAGCAAGCCATCTTTGTTTCTTTCTTTCAGTTCAATAGATATTTGTTGTGTTAGTTTTTAAAACAATGCTTTTATTTCCTTGAGTTTCTGCTGGGCTGCAGTTGTTTTATTAGTTCTCAGATGATTTATGTATTTTCAATGCACAAGTGCCTAGAGGCTAAGATAAATAGAGATATTTTTATGGTAAAATTTGAAAAATAGTTCAAGGCTTGAAAAAGCAAAGCTTATTAGGTGCTCAAAATTAAAATAAATGCTTTCTCTGCCATGCTATTTTTGCAAGTGACAACACAAGACATGTGAAGAGAAGGTTTCTGATAAATATTCTAATTTTGCTCTCTACCCACATCAATGTCTAAGATAAATATTAAGTCATTTACTATAAGGTATCAGGGTACTTCAGAAGAGAACAATCTTGACACACTCCTCAAACTTGGTACATGAATTCTGGGATATCTAGGCTTCTACTTTTTAAGTATTGGAGATAAATTTAATTAGTCACAAGACCAATGTGACCAATACACACAGACTTTCTTTTTTATGCAGGAAGGAAGGTCAGATTTCCATGAATCCATTGATGTATTTTAGTACAGTTATTAACATTATGTTAAACATAAATCACATATTTGTGTACTTATATACTTTGATCAATAATATGTGAATTTGGTATTTAATGCTTCCGAGGAGCACCTTCCTGCCTGTAGGGGTAGAGAAGGCATCCCCACATGCATTATGTGATTACAAAGAGTATATAGACTATTCTTAAAGCTCATTTCTGACTCTAGTAATTCCCCCTTATCCACAGTTTTACTTTCCCCGGTTTCAGTTACTGATGGTCATCCATGGTCTAAAAATATCAAATGAAAAATACAGGAATAAATAATGTATACATTTTAAGTTTCTGCCGTTCTGAGTAGCATGATGATCATATGCCATCCTGCTCTGCCCCCGGAAGATAAATCACCCCTTTGACCTGTGTATCCATGATGTATACACTATCCTTTCCTTTGTCACTTAGTAGCCATGTTGAATATTCGATCAACACTCACTGTATCCAGTACTTGTGTTCAAATAACCTTTATTTTACTTAATAATAAACCCAAAGTACAAGAGAATTGATGCTGGCAATTCATATATACGAAGAGGAGACATAAAGTGTATGTGTGTGTGTCTTTGTATGTATGTATAGGAGAAAAACAGCATATATAGGATTTGATACTATCTGTGGTTCCAAGCATCCAATGAGGGGCTTAAACCGTATTCCCTACAGATAAGGAGGCACAACTGTATAAGATAATAAAATGTTGCTGATATAATCCTGGGGGCATAAAAGAAAATGGAAATTTAAAAATAGTTTATAATCATCACCAGAGGATATGTTAATTGACTTTAAAAAGATAGAAAGATAGAGACACACACACACTGATTGTGAGACAGAAACATCTATCTTGTCTCCCCTGTGTGCCCAAACAGGGATCAAACCTGCTACCCGGATATGTGCCCTGACGGAAAATTGAACCAACAATCTTTTGGTGCAATGGGACAATTCTCCAGCCAACTTAGCTACTTGACCAGGGCTATTTTTTTTTTAATTAAATGTATTAGGGTGACAATGATTTGAAAGATTCTATAGGTTTCAGGTATATAATTCTATGATACATTGTCTGTACTATATTGCATTGTGTGCCCACCACCCAAAGCCATATCATCTGTTGTTTAGCTATAACATTAATCTCCCATCAAGTTTAAATAACCTCCTAATAGTTTCTGATGTTGAACTTTATGCTCAAGAAGTTTACTTATTATTTTTATATGGTCACATGCACATTTATTTAAGTACATATTATATCTGATATAAAAAACAAAGCTAAAAGAGCTTGAAACAGACTAAAGAAAATATTAATACTCCTTGCTGAATCATTATTAATGGCTTCTTTTTACAAAATGAGTACTGACTAGTAATGAGTGGTGAAAAAATGTTCTGGACTGAGGTCAAAATAAAGTATTGATGCAAATTATTACTCTCAGTAATAGACAAAGCTTCTAATTTTGATTCACAACTTGTATAAATGATTAAAATAAGCATTTGGACAATAGGCATGAGTTTTGATGATGTACACAGAGGCAATGAATAGAAAAGGAAAATGACAGGATTGTGTTTGGGACTTGGTGAACATGGACATTAAAAAAGTGAGTAGGAAAATAGCTAGTGAAAAGTACCTGAATGGGAGTCAGTGATAGAGAAGAAAAACAGAAGAAAATATTTTAAGGAAGTGGAAACTAATGTGCTCAAGAGGGTGGTTTCTAGAGTGATGAGTACAGAACCCAAAACACAGGGCAAAGGTACAAATAAATGGAAGAATATGAAGTAGAGTATTGATTAATTATTTCAAAAATTTGTCTTAGGATGACAAAGAAGTCATCAAACAAAAGGGAACACAAGTTAGGAAAAATTTTTTGCTTTTGTCTTTAATATTAAATAGACTTTTTGTATGCATGCATTTGCAGATAATAAGAAGACAAAGGCTAATAATGCAAAAATGGTAAATCTTGATTGTTGGGTGAAGGCATTTGAGATGTAGGAAGGAGGGAAACCACAGCTCAGTGCAGACATCTATGGTAGATAGGAGAAAGTATACAACTCCTATTGATAAGGGAGAGTAGCTGGAAAATGAATGAATGACTGTTGACTCATAGGTAAAGATCAGGGAAGACTACATAAAAATATCTTTGTTTCATTGTCTTAATGAAGTAGGAAACAAACATGGCATGAAGTTTAGAGAGCAACTTGTAGGGTAGGGAGTTTGAAGAAAATTTCAAAATATGGAAGTTACTTAGAGTGATAAGGGAGAAATTTAAGAAATTTTCCAGAGGATCCACAGGTATTATTGTGATTGGAGAACAGGATATTGGCTTACATGTGCCTTGCTGGGTCATTTTCTCCAGGCACATTCAGTGAATTGGGCGAAGGAATGGCTCAATAATGAGGCAATGTCAATTCAAAGCAGTTACATGGAACAAAATGAGGTAGAAGTATTTAGAATAATAGGGAGAAAGAAATTGTATGTTTTTAGTTGGGTGATGTTATAATTTATCATCCAAATTGGAACATATTTAAGAGTGAAAGAAGACAATAACCAAACAGGATGTTGGAAAAACAGGAATAACCTGACTCTGTCACCAAGCAAACCATGATAAATAGCATAAATGTTTATAGTAATCAAAGCCAATTCCAAAAAGAGATCATATAGATTGAGGGAAATCTTCTAGCCAGTGGTTTAAACCTAGGGTAAAAGTTAGATTATGAGAGTAAAAGGTTGAAAATCCTAAACATGTAGAGCACCATGTTCTAAAAAAATGTGTTATAGGAGTTTAAATCTCAGAAGTTTAATAGATATCATGTCTCTGGTTAATGACACAATTCAGTGATGCTGGAGTAGAGAAGTTGAAAAGTCCATTGGGGTACAGAAAGTCACAGTGACCTAACATTAAAGCATGGATATTTATTTTCTTATATATTTTTAAGTTGTCCAGGAATACAGAGGGATTCATGATGGAGATGAAGTTTATAAGCCAGAGGCCAGAATTCTCAAAGATTGAGTTTAAGGGAGATCAGTCAAAACAAGGATGAAAGCTCTGGCTGGTGGTTCAATGAATAGGTTCAATGAATAGTTTCAATTCCCAGCCAGGGCACATAACCAGGTTGCAAGCCAGCTCTCCAGGTCCATGGCTGGAGGCAGGTGAAAGACAACCATACATTCATGTTTCTCTCCTGCTCTCTCTAAAAATAATAAATAAATAAAAAAAAATTTTAAAAAGGATGAGATTTGGGTGACATGATGTTCAACAGAGACAATTTGATAAAAAGCCAAAAGAGGTTGGTAATTAAGGAAATGAGTGTATTTGTCACAGCTTCATGTCATTGTTTGAATCATCCTTGATCCATACTCATCCTGAAACTTATTATATTTTTAGTTTCAATGCCCATGAAAAGAGAATTCACTGTTTATGCTGACAAGATCATCAAGTTCTACATATCAGTTATAACTCTGATTTTAAATTAATAACTGGGACTTTTTTTCATGTTTCAGTTTTGATTAACAAGATTTCATCCATACAGGTCAATCTGTTTTTCTTTAGCAAATAAAAACAAGATTATTTTAACTACAGGAGTCAACCTTAAGCTACAGAAGACATACCAAGTCAATTGCCAAAAATTTTGTGATTTTGAAGGCTTTTCTTTTAATTATGAGATACTCACTGTTTCCTATATACCAATTTTAAATATCAATTAAAAGTTAAAAATTGAGGGAAAATGTATTCACATCTTTTTTGTGATATCATTAATACTTGATACCTTCATTCTTTGTCACTCATTGTAATACACAAAAATTCTACTACACATTTACCTAAGTTTTGCATTATATTCCTTTCTACAATTGCTGAAAGAAATAATCACTCACATTTATAAAATGGTTCAGAATATCCCTAATAAGATTTGGCTTTAACAAGAGAAAATTAAACATTAAAATATCACTTGAATCTTTTTATTTATGATATATATTTTTAATTATAATGAAATCATGGCTTGCAATCTGTAGAGCCTTTTTTTTTTAATCTTAAAGAATTTTGCTATCACCAAAATGTCTTCTTTCAATGGCCATCAAGTTAAGTGAGTATAAGTAAACTTTAAATTAATTATATAGGATTATTGAAATTATAGCAAGTTATAGTAGACCAAAGGTAATGTACATATAACCTTAACATTCAATTAACATGAGAGTTGTTTAAACAATTATTATAGTGTTGCATTAATAAGATTTTAATTATATACAATATGTTGATACTTAATTTGGTAACTGAGTTCATCATCCCTTGACACCTTTCTCCAGCAAAAGTCTTAGTCATGATAATTTTGGCTTTCTTCTTTTTCTGCTTTTACCCTGAGACCTCTCAGTAGAGTTAAAAATTAAGTTTTCAACTCTTCTTTTGAGAATACTATCAAGCTTCCAAATTTCACCACATTTACATGGTCTCTGTAAACTCATTTCACAACCCATGGCAATCTGTAAGCTTTTTCAAATGTAGCCAACCACATGATTAACACTTTATAGAGATTATATTGTGTAATTTTAAAAGTTAGTTTTAAAGTGTATCTTCATCAAATTTTGTCTATTTCTTCTGATCACAAGGCACAAGTCTTATCACAAAAATTAGCCATATGAGCAGGGAGTTTACAGGGAGTTTAATATTGAAGTAAGCAACTCCATAGGTTTCATAGGAAAAAGTTTAGAGCTTTCTTAATCATGGAAAAAATACAAAACCAAAAACACACTTCAGGAATCAAAGGCTTGAACCAGTCTGTTCTTCTATGTTAATAAGAAGTTGCAGATCTGTTAGCTGACCCTTTAAATTACTGTGTTTATTTTAAAAGACAACATAACCTTCTCTGTAAAAGTAAGCATGCTCAACTTTTGACAGTACATAAATCTAAGAGAAATGAGAAAGAGGACACATAAAAATGGTGGCACCAAAAGGAACAAGTCCAGAGGAAAAAGAAAACTTTGACATACTTCTGCAACATATTTAGATAAGTCTTGTGCTTTATTGAACCTTGTCCCCAGCTTTATATCCTACAAAGCATTAAGACAAAATAGTCTCCTGTTTCTTTTAAACACACTTTTTCTTCAAACTCTGAGTACCTCTACGTTGGATTTAAAAGAGAGGCTATGAGTGGCTAAGCAAAGGGCAAAGCAGCGTGTGTTTTTGTTACCTTTTTGGTAAATCATGTTAGTTCGTCATTCTCTACGTTTGATGCTAGACCAGCAGCATCAGCATCACCTGGGATATGCAAACTCTGGGTATCACCCCAGATGCACTGAATCAGGACCTCTGGGCATGGGGCCCAAAAGCCTATGTTTTCAACCAGCCTTCCAACTGATTCTGGTATACAGGAAAATTTAGAAACAACTGTGTAAAGGAATGTACCTAGTTCATGGTATTTTGGCATATACCTTATTTTTGGTCTTTTCTATTAGAAATTGCAAGAAAATGTTAACAATGTATTGAAATGTGGAAAAAAGCATCAGTTTTTTTTTTAATTTAGAATTTCCTAACAAAGTTCAACTATTGTTTTTATTTCTTCTGGACTTACCTATGTATTGTAGTAATAGCCCATTTTCTTCTTTGCATTTTATAATTCCCCACCTTTATAAAATACAAGTAAAACAGTTTAAGGACATAATTCAATTTATCGATTCTCAGAGCCTTTATTCATGTCAACAATCAATCTTGCTATCTTTGCCAGTGTTTGCTTTGTGCCAGGAAGTGTGATGAGTCTTTGGGTAAAGAAAATAAATCATGAATAAGATGTAACTCTTATGCCAAGACAGTTACTTCAGAATTTATTTGAGGAGAGAAATGTAGAAACTAATATAGCTGTTCAGAGTTGAAGGAAGGGGGTGGCTGGACTGTACTTTTAGGCCCTTATTTCCATAAAAATCTATATTAAAAATTAAAATTGTTTTCTCAGTCATTTTCCCCAAAAGATTTTGAGTTCGGTTATATATTAAGACTGGTAAAATAGAATATCAGGAACATGAAAAAAAGATAAACAAAAAATGACAAATATGTAGACATATATTTTTCATCATTTCAAGAAATATTTCTTGGGTACTTACTTTGTGCCAGGCGTTATGCTATGCACCGAGGATCTAACACATGGAACACTTAGAGTTAGGCACTTTTTATCTAGTTGGAGTGAAGAAAATCTCAGTCAGTTTAAGAATAGTAAATCCTTAATGGTCTGAAAATAAAATCTTGATAGAATAGCAGAAAGGTGAGGTTTATATGACAAAAGGAAAAACCTGTTCATTTTGCTGGACTTTTTTTAAGTTTAATTAATTATTTTCTTGTTTGCAAAATAATAAATCTAAGTAAAGGACAAAGTAACAGAAGGGGACCTTTTCTCACACATTTTTACATAAGCTCTGTAAAATAGTTTTGCATACTTCTTTTGCACTATTTTCCTATCAATTTTTCTTTCATAGTTGAGTTTATGTTTCATCTAAAATATTTGGTGCTAATTTTTTCAGCAAATGCATGACAATTTTCTAATGATTTTTACAATATCCTTTGAAATGACAAAACAATATCCTCAATTCTCAATATACTTAACCACCTCAAAGGTTTGATTTTTAAATCATAACTTATATGTACTACCATTAAAAATGTTATAGCTTGTCTTTTACAGGTATTTACATCGTATTTATATTTATTACCCAGGTATAAAATTGTGAAATTAAAAAACATATTCTTAAGGTTCTGTAGATATGACTACATTGTTTTTAGAAACAATGTACACTATCAAAAATCATTTTTTTTTATTTTTTTTAAATTCTGGAAGACATGCCAAAAAAGACAAAAGTGATAATATCTATCTGACAACAATAAAATGAAAGAAGTGCATTAGTTATGTTTTTAAAAGATTTTATTTATTATTTCCAGAGAGAGAGGATGGGAGAAAAGCAGAGGGAGAAAAATATCAATGTATGGTTGGCTTTCACCTACCTCCAGCCACAGACCTGGCTGGAGACCTGGTTTGCAACCTGGTTATGTGCCCTGGCTAGGGAATCGAACAAGTGACCTTTGGGTTCACAGGCCAGCATCCTATCCACTGTGCTACCAGCCAGGGCAGTGCATTAGTTTTTGAGAGCAGAAAAATATTTTCTTGACCTTAATAGTAGACTAAAATCTCATGTGAAGATTTATAAAAGAAAATATATGTAAAAAACATAGACAATGTCCTTACAACAACTTAAGATCTAGTTCATGTAAATTTTCAGTATGATATTGTTTCTAGCAGTGTAGGATCTAGGGTCAGGATGCTAGAAATTAAGTCCTAATTTAGCCACCAGTAAGCAAAACACTTTGTGCAAATTATTAAACCTCTTAGAATTTGTTTCCTAACTTAAAAAGTGGGTTTAAAATACAAATTTTTCCAAAGGTATCTGAGAGGCTTCAATGAAATAAAGCATATGAAGAACTTAGCAGTAAATGCAAGCATATGAAGACATCAGTAAAGTTTAACTATTACTATTATTGATGAACCATGGTAAGTGTAGATGTCTGGTAAGTTTCTCTTTCTCTGTTTCAGTTTTTTTGTACAAAGAAAGGTTTGAATTAGTGTACGTCTAAAACCCCTGTAGTAGGTGGCTTCTGAAAAGCTCCCAGTCATCCCTGATGCTGTTGTGCAAGTGTTTGTGTAATTTCATGCCTTGAGCATGAGCTGAACCAAATGACTTGCTTACAGCAGGTAGAATAGGGCAAAGGTGAAACTGATGTTGCTTTTGAGATTAGGTTACACAAATTTGGGACTTCCATCTTTCCCATACACTCATGCCTTCAGATTTGCTAGCACTGAGGAAGCCAGTTTCCATGTTGTGAACTTTCAGCAGGGAGGGAAGGTGAAGGGAGTCTCTGAGGAACTGAGGTTCTCTGTTCAGTAGCCTGTGAGGAACTGACCATCCTGCCAACAACCCTAAAAGTAACCTTGGAAACTGACTTTTCCCCTTAAAGTTGTGAGAGGTCCACAGTGACCACTGACCTTGACCAAGGCCTGCAAAAGTCCCTTATGTACACAGCACTTGGATTGCCAAACTATAGAGGTGATAAACATTATTGTTTTAAGAATTTATCACACAAGTATTTATCACACATTTATTAAGATCTTTGGGAATTAGTCTCTTCCCATATTAGCTTTAGGAAAGCAGAGCATTTAATTATAATGAGTACCTCCAATTACATTGTTATAAATAAAAATTATCTCTTTTATTTGTTCACTAATCTTTGTCAGCATAGTATCCCCATACCTAATATTTAAGTTTTCTGGGATTAAATTTATAGTTTTTAATTCTTCCAGAAGAATGCTCTAAAATTCTAAAAAAAAAAAAAAAAAAAAAAAAAAAAAAATGTTCTCAAGGTAATTTATCTTCATGTTAATTATAAAAAGAGAGAAAATGAAAAATCAAAATGGAGGAGGTAAAATTTAAGGTGCTATTAAAGCAATTATAGATTATTTGAGTAGTAATTTTAAACTATATGTATAGTCATTTCATTCAAAATATATTCTCCTTACTTAAAATAAAAGATTCTTTTAAGTCCTGGCTGGTGGCACAGTGGATAAGGTGCCAGCCTGCAAACCTAAAGGTCGCTGGTTTGATTCCCAGCCAGGGCACATAACCAGGTTGCAAGCCAGGTTTCCAGCCAGGTCCATGGCTGGAGGCAGGTGAAAGGCAACCATACATTGATGTCTCTCTCACTCTCTGCCTTTCTACCTTCCCCTCTCTTTTTCAAAATAATAAAATCTTTTTTAAAAAAGATTCTTAAATAAAATATATAGTTATTATGTTTAGCAACCAATTTGTTATCTCTAAATCATAAACAATCAATGTCATGGAAATTAACCTTTATTAATGGCTTAAAACCATGCACATAAATGCTTACTTAATGGATTTTTAAGTTTTTGGTAAATAAATAAATACAGCTTTCCAACAATAGAAAATAATCCATTCTACAATTTTGATTCAGGAAAAGATCTTTCCAAAACTGCAATTTTAGATAAATTTCAATGACATACTAAGTGGACCGTATTAATATACCATTTGGAAAAGAGGAACAAAGAGTTCTGTGCTTCACGATGCCTAATGGTGCTTTTTCTCTTGGCTACCCTAACTTAAGGAAAGGAGTTTCAGTGGGAATTGTTTAATAATTCAGTGAGAGATGGACATGTTTTGGAATGAGCACTCAGAAACAGAGCATTTAATGGCCAGCCAGGAAGATGGAATTGAGAACAGCTTGCAGACTGGATACAATAAATAAGAAATAAGAAAGACTTCTGGACTGTCTCTTAAAACTACGTGCAAATTCACATAGTGTCAGAATTAACTTGATTTATTTTTAAATGGGAAAATAAAAGAGTCAAAATAAATGAGCTCAGCTTTCTGTAGTACCTAATAACTTCATGATAGATAAGAGTAAAAATTACTTCTTTCATACTATCAGGTGACTACTCTTATTATGGTTGATTTAAAGACACATAAGTTGCTAAACAACACCTTAGGCAGAACTGTCTTCTTCAATTGCTAAATCTACTAAATGTAAGCATAAGAAGCCGTTAAGAACTCAGCTATGCAATAAGGCAGGTTAGAGCTTCTCAAGTAAAATAAACTTACCTATGCTCAGAATTATGCCAATGTGTTTACTATTGATTTAATTAATTAGATGTAGATATTTCCCAAATTAGAAATAGTCACCTATGTACATACCATATGTATGAATATAAACTTTTAGAAAAATTATAGGTCATCCCAAATGACTTAGATTGCAGGATGCATCCTCTGGTTAGGGAGAGCAAGATTTAATTGGAATGAGATAACCAAACTGCTCCATCTTCAGCAAGTGTTCAGGAAGGGCACAAAAGTACTAATATTTCCAGTAGAAGTTTAATGCCTATACTGGATTATATAATAATTGGATTGTATCCACTTCCCTGGAAGCCTAACTACTATTTACTATTTATATAAAACGATATGTTTGGATTCCAAATAACTGACTAAATAAATAAACAAATGAATAAATCTTTGCTTTGAGCTTTAAGTTTTTAAAAAATCTTTATTGCATTTTTTCCATTACCATTTAGTTCCCTTATACCTCCCTCCTCCCAGCAATCACCACATTGTTGTCCATGTCCATGAGTCACTTTTCTTTTTTGCTCAATCCCTTCAACCTCTCCCCTGACTAGCCGTCATCCTGCTCTCCATCTATGGGTCTGTCCCCATTGTCCTTGTTAGTTCAGTTTGTTCATTAGATTCCACACACGAGTGAAATCATATGGTATTTGTCTTTTTCTGATGGGCTTATTTCACTAAGCATAATGTTCCCCTAATCCACCCATACTGTCACAAAGGGCAAATTTTTCTTACTTATTTATGGCTAAGTAGTATTCCATGTGTAAATGTCCCATAGTTGTTTTAGCCACTCATCTAGTGACAGACATTTGGTCTGCTTCCATATCTTGGAAATTTAGGGGTGTTTATGTTCTTTCCAACTAGTGTTTTGGGTTCCTTTGGATATATTCCCAGAAGGATCTCCATGTCAAAAGGCAGATCCATTTTTAATTTTTTGAGTTATTTCCATACTGTTTCCACAGTGGTTATACCAATCTGCATTCCCACCAAGAGTGCAGGACAAGTAGGGCTGGAAAGTCCTTGCCTAAACTCCAGAGGTATGGGGACATGGTGAGGGGAGTGTGCCTCCGCAAAGTAGCAGACCTCTGGTTGCCTCCCCTGCCTCCAATCATATCACTACTCCAGCCATGGGGCCTACTCCCTGCCCCCAATGCTACCATGTGGCCCCTAAAGGGGCTGGGCTCAGAGCTTTGTTACTTGCCACACCATATCTCCCAGCATGGAAGGGATCAACCCTGCCTGTCACAATGAAGTTTATTATGAAAAAAAAAAAAAAAAGTATTCTACACACCCTCACCAGTGCTTGTTGTTTGTTGATTTATTGATGATAGCCATTCTGACAGGTGTGAGGTGATATCTCATTGTGGTTTTAATTTGCATCTCTCTGATAATTAGTGACATTGAGCATCTTTTCATATGTCTACTGGTCATCTATATGTCTTCCTTGTAGAAATGTCCATTCAGATCCTTTGCCTATATTTTAACTAGGTTGTTTTTTTGGTGTTGGGTTTGTTAGTGCTTGATAAAGTTTGGATATTAACCCCTTATCAGATGCATCAGTAAATATGTTTTCCCATTCTGTGAGTTGTCTTTTTTATTCTGTTGATGATTTCCCTTGCTGTGTAAAAACTTTTTAGTTTGATGTGGTGCAGCCACTGATGGACGATACAGTGTGGTCCCCTGGAATCTGAGAGAGCAAATACACTCTCCTATCTCACTATCGCTGAGGAACTTGGACATCAGACAGAGTCTGGCTCAATAAAGTCCTAAAATGTAAGGCAATCTGTAAATGTAAATCTAAAGTTGACTTTCAATATTATTTAAAAAAAGGTAATGATTTCAGTAGCATTATTCTCCCTTTAGTTAAGTACTAGTACTGTTTGAATATAAGCAATTTAATATAAGCAATATTGTGCAATATTTTTCCATTTTAAGATAAATTAAAAAGTATCATTGAAATAATAAGACACGGCATGCAAATTATATTCTGAAATTTTTCTGATATGAATTTTTTAAATGTAATAATGATTTGATACAAATAAATTTGTATGGGGTTGAATACAAATTCATGTCCACCCAGAATTGCAGAATCTGACCTCATTTAGAATAGGATCTTTGCAGATCTAATTAAGTTAAGATGTGGTCAAACAGAACAGGATGGGTTTAATCCAATATTGGTGTACTTATGCAGGGGAAATCTGAACACAGGGACATGCATAGAGGGAAGAGAATGTGAAGAAACACCGAGAGAAGGAAGGCCATGTGAAGATGAAAGCAGGCGCTGAAGGTATGTGTCCACTGATAGGGAACATAAAGGGTTGTTGGTAACCACCAAGAGCCAGGAGTAGGGGAAGCCTGGTACAGATTCTCACACTGAACCACCAGGAAAGAAGCAGCCCTACTGACACCAGTATTTCAGTCTCTGGCCTCCTACAATACATGAGGTCTGTCCAGAAAGTATCAAGCCAATGTCAATACAATTTTGTTTGTGTGGCCAATACTTTCAGGATAGACCTCATACATTTCTGCGTGTGGGTTTTTTAAATTTTTATTTATTATTTCCAGAGAGAGGGGAAGGGATAGAGGCAGAGAGGGAGAGAAACATCAATGTTTGGTTGCCTTTCACTTGCCTCCAACTACGGACCTGGCTGGAGACCTGGCTTACAACCTGGTTATGTGCCCTGGCTGGGGAATCAAACCAGTGACCTTTGGGTTCACAGGCCAGCACCTATCCACTGAGCCACCAGCCAGGTCTGTGGTCTTAAACAAAACAAAACAACAAAAAGTATTCCTGGGTAATTAATGACAGCTACGTTCTCTGAAATAAAATTCATACTTTCAATGAACATGTATTTTGGTGCCTATGACCTTTTGGAGCTGTCAAACTGAATGAGACCTTCAAAAGCATTATACAGAAGATAAATGTATGCTATACATAAAGAACACACCTTAATATTTCAAAGTGTGTATTTCCTGGGCCCTGTTTTGATTTTACTGGTTAAATTGGCTACTGAGGAGCTGAATCTCTGGTTAACTCATTGTCCTCCTCTTTCTTTTCTATTGTTTTAAATACCTATGATGAGTCTTTTCACCAAAATAAGACAGGGATTTTTTTTTTTTTTTTTTTTTTTTTTTTTTTTTTTTTTTTTTTTTTTTTTACAGAAGTCTACTGGTAAAGAGATATGTATGCCATTTATTCCCTTTAATTGTATATGGAAAACATAAATGGAGCATCAATTTACTAGGGGGTAAAAATCCTTTCTCAATATATCAACTCTGTTACAGGAGTTGTGTTATTTTACCCCTTCTATTAGAAACTACCACACTATTCTGGACTTTACTGCCTATATTTTTACATAGTAATAAATAAACACCAACATCTCATTCATTCATTCATCATTTATTTCTTATAAGGTCAGCATTTATTGAAACTACAATATAGAAGTACATAGCAAAGGGTTTCCATCTTTCCAAACCAGATCTTTGTCTAGAATTGGAAACTAAGACACATTTCCCTTAAAACAAACAAGAAGGCTGGTTATAATTAAGTCAAAAAGGAATGCATTATTGTACTCTCCTATTGTTATATGAGGGAGACAACACCTTGAGAAAGGATAGGGCTGTCCTACATCAGGACATTCTTGATGATAACTTTGGAATTTAAGTTATGAACGTGTATATTTTTTATCCCAAAAAGTTCACAGAATCAAAATAGATTCTTCTGTTGTTTCTGCCACTGGTAACAAAATACATGCAACTCACCTAGTTTCATGACATGGCCCAAGATTTAATTTAAAGTTTAGAAATTTTCCTCTGTGATATTTTTCAACTATTACCAAGATATTAATGGTAGTGGCTAAAAAAGTTGTCAGTCTTTCACTTATATTCTTGGCTGTAATAAAGTAACTAAAACAAGTTTTAAGAAGATACATATAGTGCTCCCTTCAGCAGTGCATATACTAAAATTAGAATAATACAGGAAAGATTAGCATGGCCCCTGCACAAGGATGACACGCAAATTCATGAAGCATTCCATATTAAAAAAAAAAAAAAAGAGGAAGAAGATACATATAAATAAATCTGTGTTTCAATGTGACACTGTGAAGATTTTCTCTTTTTTTTAAATTTCTGAATCAATATTCAGGTTATTATGCAGTGAAAAATCTACTTTTATCCTAATTCCACCTTCGACCTCAAATTAATGTATGGATGGCGATATACATATATGAGGCCTGTTCTGAAAGTATCGGCTGCACAAACTGTTTTAATTATATAGATATTGGCTTGATACTTTTGGGACAGACTTTGTTTACCACTAATAAGAACATAACTTTCTGGTGGGAGAAAAAAGAAGTTGTCGTAATGACAGGCAGATGCTTACTGGAAAGGAGGGATGCCTAGAAAAAGAGCTACCTCCCTGGTAGAAAAGCAAGTGAAAATTTTCTAGCAGTTGATGTGGCAGAAGAAAAAAGGACAAAGTCCTGAAGATTTGACACAGTGACAAGAACCATATTGGCAATGTTACAAGCTCACACTGGAGGGCTTGCCTGGGATGAGCAAAAGAAGAGAGGCCATGTGATCACATTTCCAGAGACACCCTGCTTCCTGCTGAGTCCCAGTAACCCTGCCCCTGCCTGTGACAGACGCTGACTCAGCTTCTCCCAGTGCCCATTCAACCATCAGATCCCACTCAGGGCTGGAGAAGGGTTAGGGCACAATGTGCCAACTCATACACAGGGTCAGTGGTGAGGATTCCTTAGGCATTACAGGCATCTTAAAAGAAGACTCACTGCAGTTAGCAAGGCATGGCCACTAACACAGTCCAAGAGTAAGAAAGCCCCCAGGAAAGGTGGGAGATAACAGTAGGGAACACCATAGATCTTCTATCACATTTGTGTCCCAAATGAGAAATATAAACAAAGGCAAAGAATAACCATTGGACTTAAAGTTTGCACCCAAATCTACATGAAGCAGTACTTGGCTGGCTAAGGGAGTTTTGAAATGAGGAGAACTTCTGATTTATCTGTCTTCAGTCATGCCACCAGATTCTTTACTCTTCAGATGCTGCTGAGCTCCTGCACATCACATCTCAGAAACATTGTCACCTGCCCTGGGAGGAGGCACCTACCTTGGGTCTTCACACAGAGTTGAACTCATCTTCCAGGAAGATGCATTGCTCAGTCCCACCTCCACCTTCTGCGCTTTCAGTCTTTGTGTTGGAGCTTTCCTTGTGTAGGAACCTGTTCCTCTTCTCTGTCTGAAGATTCCCACTTGCTTTTTTCCTTGACCCTCACCAGGTTGGGGTCACGAGCATTCTTGCTAAAAATATGTCTTCGGCAAGACCTCACCAGTGGCACTGGTCTCTCTCCAAACCTCATTAGGAAAGAATAATTTTATTCTACTGTAAAACCCTGACTTCTCAGATTCTTGAACTTCCCTTTTCCATCCATCTTATCTTCATCCTACCAGACACTCAAGGAATCTTGTTTAATACCAAGAGTTGGCAAACTACAATCCTTGGACCAAATCTGGCACACCGCTTAATTTTGTAAAGCCCCTGAGCAAAGGATTGATTTTACATTTTTATTTGATTTTACATTTTTAAATGGTTATACTTAAAATGGTCATAGAAGTACCAACATTATATCTTTATTTTTTTTTTCCTGGCTCACAAAGCTTGCAGTATTTATTATCCGGCCCTTTAAGCAAAGTTGCTAACCCTTCTTTACATATTATTCTTTCCAGTACCTACAGCCTTTATTTTAAACAAGTCTTTTGGTTTCTACTTCCAATACTTCCAGTTTACCCCCCACTAGAACCCTGACTTCTTAAATCCTTTTATTTCTCCAGGACTGGGATCAATTGATGGTACCACTTTTTCAAAGTGATTCATTTGTCTGCTACAAAGTTCACGCTTGATAAATATTTGTTGAGTAAATAATATTAGTATGGGGGGAAGGGTCTAGTGTTAACTTTCTCATTTCTTCATCCCTCACCCCAAAGAAACATGCCTGCCTCTATGTCCCTTCCTAGGTGGAGGTACTCTGCAGATATAAAAACTGAAAAAAGCCTATGCTACAAATAGCAGCTATAAATATTAGGCACCAGACACTTTTAAACAATTTTATTTGATCATTTTAACACCACAGGATAGGTATTACTAATATTTTAGAGATGCCAAAATTAAGTCTCCAAGAGGCTAATTGCTTAAACTCATGTAACTTGCATATGTCAGAGTTCCAGTAACACCATTAGAAATTCAAGTTCCATGTTATTTCCACTATGCAGAGTACTGAAAGTACAAAAGAATTACTAAAGGGGTGGATATATGAGTTGATGTTGGGGGTAGAGTTTAGAGGCCATATTAGACTTTTGAGGAGAATTTCATTGGCACTAAGTAAAAGGGTTAAAGGACATCTCTCTGTCTCTTAAATCATAGCACCTAGAAACCTATGAAATAATAAATAACACTCAGCCACCTGGTTTTTCTCTACCACAGCCTGAGAGTTCTCTTTTTAAGTTTTTTTTTTTTCTTTTTTTTTAAGATTTTATTATTTTTAGAGAGAGGGGAAGGGAGAGAGGCAGAGAGGGAAAGAAACATCAATGTATGGTTGCCTTTTACCTGCCTCCAGCTACAGACCTGGCTGGAGACCTGGCTTGCAACCTTGTTACGGGTGCCCTGGCTAGGAATCAAACCAGAGACATTTGGGTTCACAACCTAGTGCCTATCCACTAAGCCACCAGCCAGGGCTCTGAGAATTCTTTCAAACACAATAAATGTGCAGGAAAATTCATTTTCCCCAAATATTAACATATATCAAGAAGCTCAGCTGTGCTCTGCAACCTCTGTTTTTCTAACTAGAAAAGCCCAATGGCTTCATGGGAAGATCTTCCTGCTGAACCACGGAGAAACTGATTCTAACTTTCTTCCATAACTAGAGACTGAGCCTACAGGAAAATAAAGGCACTTAATATGATAAACAGAGGTTAAATTATTTTTAATTACTTTTCTTCTCTAGCCTAAGGTTTTCTTATAAGACTACTTATTTCAGTAAAGAAATTGATACCTGAAATAAAGTTGATAATTCTGGCATGTAGTTCAAAACAATACAGAATATGACCCATAAAATGCATTATTCATGTTATTGCTTGTTTTAAGGCCCTTTTTTTAAAAAAAAAAAAAAATCTGTGTACTTTTTAATGCCCCCACAGCATAGTCTGCTTTGCTTCAACTTTCTTTAAGAGTTTGTACATTTCTGAGACATGCCTCTTACATCCTTTGCCACTGACATTCTCTTGCTTCTTGATCTTTGCCATGCCCAGATGGGTATTTAGATTTAGACACATAGTTTCTTATGTAAGTTTCATCTGACATGTGTTTCTTTGGAGCTCCAAGTTGGATAGTCCGGTACTCATTTTCAGTTTTAAAATAAACACCATTTGTCTGTCTGCCGGTCCCTAAGTCTTAATTTTATTCAAGCTATCTTTTTTTTTTTTTGGAAAATGAGAGCAACAAACTCTTTACAAACATATAAAATGCCCTCTGCAGGCCAAAAACTGAGAGAATCAGAATTTTCTCAAAATATCCCTGTTTTACCTCAGCACTCATTGTATGCGTACTATGCCAGGCACTGTACTGCCCATGTGTTAACTCAAAAAAAATGTTCAAAATATGTCCATGAAATAAATTTTATTATTGTTCCCATTCGTACAAATGAAGCAAGAAACTAAATTCAAAGAGGTTACATAAACCACTCAAGTTTATATAACTAATATGTCAGATCAGAGATTCAAATTCAGTCAGTCTGGTGTCAAAAATTGTTTAACCACTAAATTATATACTTCCTTAGGAATACTAGCTGGTAGGCTTCTTTATGAAGGTTTGTATCACTTTTTCTTAGAGTGAGCAAAGTGCCTTCATAAAAATGGACCTTATTAGAGTAGTGTGAAAAGAAATGCAGCTCTGGAAGCACCACTTAGTATAAATAAAATCTGAATCAACAAGCTCCAAATAAACCCAAGTAGTTAGTAAGTAAACAAGGGGTCCTGGAGGTCCTCTCCCCTTGTTTTAATGATTCCTTCACTGCCACTGTCGGTGCAATGGGCTTGTTGTCACAGCCAAACAAGGTCCAGAGACCTTTCCAGGGTCACATTGCACTACACTGGAGACTGGGGGATGCAGTTTGAAATCTTGCTCCTCTGGGGAGTTCAGAAGCACCTGCTAATTGCCCAGGACTGCTACATTTTCCTTGACTCCTTCCCCTGCTCTCACCTCTTGAAATCTCACAGGGCAAGGTTTCCACAGGGCATTTTTTTAAATTAGTTTTTTTCAATGACATTACTTAAAATTTAGTTGTGAATATTTTTAATACAATGTGTTTTTACTTCCTAATATTCAGCATAGTTGCAATTTGACATCTATTAATGTGACTATGTAATTGATTATGTAAATTCAGTATGGATAATTTAGTGCGTTTCCACACTAAGTTACACCCAGTGCTTAAAAGAGTGCGCATAGTGGGGACTCCATGTGTATTTATTGACTGAATGTTGAATGAAACAATTATAGGCAAGACATTTTGCTGAATATGAAATAAGACAAAAAGATGTGTAACATATTGTTTATATTCTTAAAGTACTTACAGTAGAACTGGGAGCCATGACAGACACAAAATTTAATAGGAAGACAAGCCTGTAATATAAGAGATGTCTTTTGATAGCATCCAGTTAAAGGTACTACAGTCTGTGCTTGTGTCAGAGACTGTTTCCCAAGTGACACACTTCTGTACAAGTCTCAGTCTCCCTTGTAGTTACCAGGAGAGGCCACTAGGGCCAGCTGCGGTCCATGAAATGTGAATGGGTTTCCTGTGTATCACCCAGGTAGAGGCTGTTAATAACCAGTATGCCTCTTCCATCTTGCTCTTCTTCTGTCCAGGCAAACTTAGACACCATGTGTTCCTGACAGAATAGCTAGGACATAAAAGCAGCCTGGATCCTGGAGTCCCCACTTGGAGAAGTGGCATCCTTGTAAAGTCACTTAAGCCACCTCAGACTCTGATTGAAGTCATTGATGTACAAAGTCATTGATTTGTCTGTGTGGCAGCTAGGGTGAAGCATCTTAAAAAAATATCATTCTAGTTTCAAAAAAAAAAAAATGGACCTTATTAATAATATGATGTATTTTTCTTCCCCTAAGTAAAAGTGAATGGAGTTACCAAATGTCTACAAACAAGCCTTCAAACTCACTAGAAAAACTTTTTCTTTTTATTTCGTTTTATGAAATTTATTAGGATGGCATGGGTTAACAAAATTATACAGGTTCCTAGTGCACAATTCCACAACACATCATCTGTACATTCTACTGTGTGTTCGCCACCCCAAGTCAAGTCTTCTTCCATTACCATTTATCTCCCCTATATTCCTCCCTTCTCTTCCACAACCTCCCTTTCCCTGGGAAACACCACACTGTAGACTATGTCCATGAGTTTTTTTCTCTTTTTTTTTTCTTTTTTGATAGAAAATCTTTTGTTGCCACCCAAAGATTCCTTTCCAACCATCATGCTAATTTTTCCATCTGGCCTTATTGCTTTAACTTACAGCTTTGAAATAGGCAAAAAAGACAATAGTACACTTCTAAACTAATATCTTTTCCTGTGATATTTCCCAATCCCAAGTGTCTGGCACGTAAACACTTACTAAATAGTGCTTTCATATGAAACAAGTATTTCTGAAGAGATTTCATGAGGGAAGGGACAAAGAAGACTGCTTTTCTGAGGCTAGTGTAGAGGAAAATAATCACAACTTTAATTCAATGGGTGCGGTGAAATATTTATGAATTTGTATATAGTATTTGTAAATTTATATATTTAAAATTTTAGTAGTAATAAAACAATTTATAAGGGAGTTATAAATCTTATATTTTATATTATATAATATATCTTTGTGTTGACAATGCTTAACCTATTCCTCTTTGTAGAGAAGGCATTTTTGTTCATGATATTAGATAAGAGGTTACTGGGGACAGAGACAGAATTGAGAGGAAGTTACTTGCCACAGCAAGAAAAATATTTGCTCAATGTAATTTAATATTCAATGCTTTGTATGTATTCCCACAGGTTTTTAAATGTTTCTGCAATGTGAAAGAGTTTGATAATTTTAAAATCCTTAATTTACTGAAACTCCTATCTGAAATCTTTGGAAGATCTTTTCTTATAAAGAAAAAGTAAATTATACCTTCTTCCTTTTGTTCTGGTCTTCCAAAGTTCCTCAGGTTCCTTGGCTGGAAAGCACCTGTAGCTCTCGGTTCTCAATTATTGATAAATAAAAACCACAGTGCCACAAAGTGGATATTTCTGTGAATCACACTGAGTTTAGGGTGCATACACACACACACACACACACATACAAACACACAAACGGGAACCTTGAAGAGTTGTTTTTATTTTGTGGGAAACACACCTAGTTGCAATGTATTCTATTCCAAGTGCTGTGTCCAATCATTCTTAAAGAAACCTTTTAGCTACTGCTGGAAAGCAGGCTTGCTGATATAGTAGTCACTCTTTTCTTGCTTCTGGCAATAAGCCCAATTTACCTTCTCAGTACAGAACTACCACACCTAGATTTGAAACTTCTTATGAAAGAGACAGCCTGATCCCTGGTGAATTTGTGAGTGGTGCACCAGTGTGTAGGTTTCCTTGACCTACTTACTTGTAGGGAATTCAACAGTCACTTAAAACATCTACACAAGGTTTTCTCTCCAGCTTTCCTAAGAAATAAAATTCAGCTGTACCTGCTTTAATTCTGCAAAGTACTACTATAGTTAAATTTCATAACTGAATGAGCAAATAAATTTCTAGAGAGAGAACATGTTTTCTGGAAATTTTGTGTAATGGAGTAAATAGAAATGTTCTTTTGCTGTATGCATATCTATAAGGGAAATATTTCACCAATTTACATTTTAATATTACAGGGCTTTAAAAAAAACACAGAGGACTTGGATCTACAATGACAACATGTCTGTCTAAGTAGTAGTGGCTATCTTGAATTCATGTCTTCTAATGATTCCCAAAATCATAAGAATTGCCTAATTTTTTTTCTCCAGGTCTCTTGATTCCTCTAACTTAGCAAATTAAGACTTTGTTTGGTGATTCTGATTCTCAGGCAAGTATTTGGAAACAATTTGAGCTCCCAGATTAAGGTAGCAAGTGAATTGATAATAAAAATCCAAATTAGTAACAACTACATTTACCAGTCTTTTAAAATATCTGAAATTTAGTGAACTTTATAATTCTTATTTCTTATTAAAAATGTTTATTTTCAGTATCATTAAGCTTTAATTTAATCATAAAATTTAGTGATTATCTGAATTTTGTAATGATTAAAATATGATTTTCTTTTAAAACAAGAGAAATGGATTCATATAGGTCTAGGGTACTTATGGGGTCCACTTTCTTTGACACTTAATAACCCAAATGCAGAATGGATGGTGTGAGTGTGTGTAATTCATTTCAGGAGACAAAGTCTATTTTTTCCAGTTTTCAAAAGGCTCTGTGACCCAAAATATTAAAATCCATTCTTACCAATGATTAAGCACCTATCAAAGCACAGAATATGTATTATCATTCTTGTTACCATTGTATAACTTGGATCCTAAGCGCCAAGTAAATATACTGTATTTTGAAGCAAAGGGGAAAGACGGGAAGGAACAAAGGTAGGCAAGAGTGTGGGGCTCGGGGGTGGGGGGAGCAGGGGGAAGATGTGTTATCTATTGTTGTTGCTGTTGATTCTCTCCTAGATGATTTATCAGTAGACATTGTAGGGTGGCTACTGTGCATCCAGGGCTGGAGCTCCATCGCAGACAATGACAGGCCTTGTAGCTGGAGCTCTCCAGTAAGCAGACACTGAGTCGGAGCTGGGTATGCAACTCTTTGTATTGGTAAATGACACCAGGGAAAGGAAAAGAAAGAAGGAACAACGTGATCCGACAAAGGTTCTGTCCGCCACACAGGGAGTGTAAAGGTTGGCTCTTAGAGGAGTCCCATCTCAGCTGCAGAGGGCTAGGCCCTTGACTCACACCCATTCCAAGGTGCAGTGATATCTGAGCTCAAAAGCTGAACCTGACCATGAAATGAACAACAGCTGGAGGCTGTTGAATAACTACATACGCTCCCAGAAGCTAGCATGGTTTTTCTTGAAGGAGAACCTGAAAGGCACATTTCTGAGTCTTTTACACAAGGTAAGAATTAGCTTCTTTCACTCTGGAAAGCAACCTAAAAAAATCAGCTTCTTATCAAAATGTCAGGTCCAAATAACGAGAGGAAAATAATTCTTTTCCTGAGAAGGAGGACTCCAGCAAAGAAGTCTGTCTGAATTCATCCATCTCTGCAATGCATCCCTCTACACCTTTATCTTGTTTATTAGGGGCTTCCAAAGCAAATGCATTTCTAATTATTTGGGATGGAAAACACAGTCTTCATCAAAATGTAAAGAATATGATAGTATCTTTCTCATAAAAAAAAGTAAGGCATTCAAGTGGATATGACTTAGCAAGCTTAAATTGATTAAATATCCTTGTTTCTCGTTCTGCCTCCCTTTTTATGTTTCCATGGATTCTTGGTAGAGCAACTGACAACAGCTGAATCTATATGTGCTCTCAAAGAACTTGTCTCAATTAAAGCCTTGCTGCATCTGCTCCTTGTGGCTCATGAAAAATAAAATCAACATAAATTTATTGAATGATTAATATGTACCCAAGATTATGCAAAATCTTCATGAGGAATTCAACATATATGAAAAACTCTTGCTTGTGTTCCTTGCCCATGGTAAGGAGATATGAAGCTAGATACATGTTCATTAAGAGCATGAGTATCTTAGTTCAACTTTCCCATAGCTCTCTTCACATGCTCTCTACTATCACACTAATGAAATGACTTGCCTCAATTTCAGGAAATGGATAGGCTGGCGTAGGTGAAAAAGGAAGTTAAAAGAATGGTATTGTGCGCTGGCTAGTGTGGCTCAGTGAATTGAGCACTGACCTGTGAACCCAAGGGTCGCAGGTTCAATTCCCAGTCAGGGCACATATCCAGGTTGCAAGCCAGGTCTCCAGCCAGGTCCCCAGCTGGAGGCAGGTGAAAGGCAACCATACATTGATGTGTCTGTCCCTTTCTTCCTCCCTCCCTCCCCCTCTCTCTAAAAATAATGAATAAATTTTTTTAAAAAGAATATTATTGGTAAATAATCAATCACTAAGTGATTCAGTATCTCAGTCAGCTAATGAATATACAGTAGATATAGTATCTACTAGTTGCCAGTCACTATGATAGGAGCTCAGAACATAAAAATTAACAAGATAGACAATATTCTTCTCTTAATTTATATGTGAAAACATTAATAATTATTTAAAAATTACAAGGGTTAAGAATTAAATAAAATAAATAACATTATAAAGAGTAAATAAGGTGGTGTTGGAGAGCTGGTGGATTTATTTTATATAGGCTGTCCAAAGAAAGCAACTTTGACTTGATATAATTTAACTGAGATCAGATAGATGACAAAACAATCAAGCAAAATATGGTGTAAGAATATTCAAAAGATAAAACAACTAAAAGAAAAATAAGTTTCTGAAATGGAAATAAGTTTATACTGTTGTAGAAATATACTGTCCACTAGGAATATAATGCAAGGCACATAACTAATTTTAAATTTTCTAAGAGCCACATTAAAAACTAAAAATACATTGCTTAAAGTACATCAATATTTAATTTGTGTTATTTTATTTCATATATCAAAATAATACCTTTTGTAAATGTTGTTAATAAAAAATTAATGAGATAGTTTACATTTACTTTTATACTGCCCTTGAAATGTGTATGTATTTTAAACTTACAGAACAAATGAGTTTGGATTAGAATTTACAAGTACAATGATTATATTTTAAGTGACTAATAGTCTCTTGTGACTGATAGCTACCGTATTAAGCAATACAGTTCTAGAGATTGAAGGAAGACCACCGTCTCCAAAAAGTGTCCAAAGAAGAGAATAGATCAAAGCAATTTAGAGGAAAAAATAACACATAGATGAATAAGAACTCTTAGTGGCAATGAATTTGGACCATATTCCAGTCATTGTGGAAAGTCACTGAAAGTCACATTTAAGCAACAGATTAACATGATATAATCACTGCTTGTTTTAGTCCTTTCAGGATACTATATAAAACCATCACAGACCAGGTAGCTTATAAAAAACAGAAATTCATTTCTCACATTCTGAAGACTGGAAGTCCGAGATCATGGCTCTGGCATGGTTGGGGAAAGGCTCTTTTCCAGGATGCAAACTTTAAGTTTTATCATCACATGACACAAAGGACTAGAGAGTTCTAGAGGGTTTCTTTTACAAGAGAACTAACCTCATTCATGAGGACTCCAAAGTTCATGCATGACCTAATTAATCACCTTGCAAAAGTCCTTATCTGATGTTACCATCAGCTTTGGGGTTAGGATTTTAACATTTGGATTTTTAATTTATTTTTATTGTATTTTTTCCATTACCATTTAGTTCCCTTATATCTCCCTCCCCCCAGATCACCACACTTTTGTCCATGCTGGAAGGACACAAACATTCAGATATTAGCACTCCTTTAAAGAAAGTGTTTGTGTGTGTTTGTAGAGAATGGACTGTAGAGAAGGCAAGAAAGTAGACGTAGGAAAACTAATTAGGAGTCTGTAATAGTCTTCTTTGGGATACCAAGTGGCACCACAGGGTTGTGATAGTGACCTGAGTGGGGATAATATAGGGGTGAGCAAAAGTAGGTTTATGGTAGCATTGTTACATTCTTTTGAGTTAATAAAACTATTGTAATAATCATAACTCGCTTGTCTTCATCTATACAAGCAACTGTAAACATACTTTGCCCACCCCTGTATGCACATGTATTTTAAGGGTAAAAGTCTGACAGACTGAATTCTATCAGAGATATCAGATGTGGAGTAAATGCAAAGAGAAGAATTAAGGGTGGCTTGGTTTTGTTTGTTTGTTTGTTTTGTCATTTTTAATATTTTGTTGGACCAGTAGGTATATGGTGGTGGTAACACATATATTGCAATAGGAAAGACTTGAGGTTTCAGAAGATAAAAATAAAGATTTCATTGATTGTGTAAAGTTTAAAATGACAAATATGCTCGAACATGTTAGTACATAATTTGTTTAGTTGGTTTCACATTCTGATTGTATAGGCAAGAGTGTGTAGCTATTACTTAAAGTTAAGAGACAAATGAAAAAACCTAGAGAAGGTATAGGAAGGGGACTTGAGAAGGGGGAAGCAAAGGATGGGACAAAATATTGGAAATTGGTTAGGAGGATAACAGCAGTTTTCATAGACAGATAGTGGCAAAAAGCCTAGTTGGAGTGCAGTATAGAGAGATGGGAGGTGAAGTAATGGAAGTAAGAATAAGAAACATTCTTAAGAAATGTATAAAAATATTTTTAAGGAATGGGAACTAGAGAAGATATGTAAGATTAAGGAAAAAGTTTTCTTTTTTAATGTGTTCATATTTAAGGTTGAAAATAATAACTTTCAATCTCATACAAGTAAATACTCCATTTCCCAAGCACTGATGAGTCAAGATAGCAAAATATTAATTACATGAGGTAAATCTAAAGATCTGAGATTTAGTTTAATTTCCCCCCAAAATCCCAAAGAAGTTAGCAAAACCAAGATGCAAACTCAGACTAGACCCAGGCCTGCAACTGCTTCTTGGGGAGAAAAGCAGAATTTTGGTAAAACAAACAAACAAACAAACAAACAAACAAACAAAATCTCCTTTAGCTACAGTGGCCAGTGGCATCAAGTAAGAGGTACTTGATTTAACCTAAATACAGTGTGATAAGAATCCAAACTAAGACTGGAATTGTGCAGAGAAGAAGGAAAGACATGATGGAAAAGACATTAACAACCGAACAAAATTTTAACTAAAAATAACTTTAGGCTCAAAACTTCCTGCAAATATAAGTATACAGTAGTCCATATCTATCATGAATTTGACTTTTACAGACCACTTCAAATTAATACATTTCATCACTTCCTTCTTCTGTTTTGTTTTGTTTTGTTTTAATCTGAATTCTGTTTTTCATACCTCCATGGACTAATGATAATATTAAGCTATAACTTGATAGGACTGCCCCCTAGTTGTTTCAGGAATTTTTATAAAAATTATGCTTGATCTTCTGTTGTATATTTCAGTATCCCTTATGTGTAAGTTGAGTCTTTTAAGGGAAGTGTTGACAAAAATAACAAGCAAAGACCAAATTTAAAATAATTAGTTTAGACAGTTTGAGTTAGACAATTAGATTCTAATATGACAGAAAAGTTCATTTGAAGTTCATAGATATCTTTGTGGTTTAGTTCCTATGTAAAACTATGAGTAATTTTCAACCTTGTCTTTGCAACCTGAGTAGTGACTATAGCCTGCTGACTGAGCTCAGAGGCAGGTATCACCAGGATTTTCCAAAGTGGGAGGTTCTGTGTTAAACCAGTTACCAACACTCTTCTCAAAATGCTAGGATTGCACAAGTTAATCCAGGATCTTGACTACTAGCCAGTTAACCTTTCAAATTTGCTCAGCTGGTATTAAAAAGTCTCTAAGAAATAAATATTTTGGTATTATTTCACAGACAAAGAGACTAAGCTCTATGTAAGTGATATTTTCAAAACCTCAAGTTAATAAATGGCAGAAGAGGAATTTAACCCAGTTATAACTTATAGCAAACTCTACACTCTTAATGAAGCATTGAACTGCCCCCTGAGAAACCACTTGGGAAGTAAATCCAGTGATCACTTGTGCAGCTTCACCATAGAAGTCATTGCCATTTCTCTGTATGTAATTTCTGTTACAAGACATATTACTATGAATTCTCAGTGGTCTGAGGAGTAGAAGATTGCACTTGTTATGATAAGGTACAGATGACTACAATTAGGATCAGAAAAAGTGAGGAATTAGGTTATTAAGTTTCAACAGATCAGTGATATTTGATAGAAGCCTATAAATATGGATCATGGAAATAAATTTTCCATTCAATAAGTGCTTTTATCTATCATTATTTTGTCTGGTTTTGTCATTGCTGATTACTTTTTTGTTGTTGTTTGACTTTAGTGCTGCAATTTCATGTCAATTCTTCCTTGATGCATTTTCAATTTTTTAAAAACTTTCAAATTTATTTGGGTGATATTGGTTAACAGGATTATTTAGATTTCAACTGTACATTTCTATGATACAAAATTTGTACATTGCACTGTGTTCTTTTTTAAAAATTTACTTTTTGAGTCTTCTTTCTTGTGGCATACAATTGTATGATATAATCAAATGGGTCCATGCATCATTTAAGGACTCAAAAGATGCTGTAAAGCCTTTGGACCAGTGATTAATTAATGATATTAATGATAACCTTGGACAAAGTCAATGCAAAATATTTGCAACCCAAAGAACTTTACTGAGTGTCTTAATTTTGCTAACTATTTTAAAGCCTCATTAGGACATGGTAGCTCTTTCCCTTTATGACTGTTGAGAAATTGTATGCTTTTAAATGGGCCACCTTTACAGTCAAAGATTATAGGTCAAATTGTTAAATTCCAGTTAAACATCAAGCACCTGTTAGAGTCAATTAATTTAGCAAGAGTGTCCACAGCAGCAGTTCTGAATAGATCTATAGAAAGAGGCTGTAGTTCAAATCCTGCAAATTACAAGTGAAGCCAGTAAAAGAAGCTTTTCTTTCTTCCTTCCTTTCTTTCTTCCTTTCTTTCTTCCTTCCCTTTTTCCTTCCTTCCTTCCTTCCTTCCTCCCTCCCTCCCTCCCTCCCTTTCTTTCTTCCTCCCTCCCTCCCTCTCTTCCTTCCTTCCTTCCTTCCTTCCTTCCTTCCTTCCTTCCTTCCTTCCTCTTTCTTTCTTTCTTTCTTTCTTTCTTTCTTTCTTTCTTTCTTTCTTTCTTTCTTTCTTTCTTTCTTTCTCTCTTTCTTTCTTTCTTTCTTTCTTTCTTTCTTTCTTTCTGTCTTTCTTTCTGTCTTTCTTTCTGTCTTTCTGTCTTTCTTTCTGTCTTTCTTTCTTTCTTTCTTTCTTCCAGTGAATAAGCATTTACCTCAAGCCTGCTAGGAGCTTGGCAGAAGGTGGAGTGCTAAAGATGCAATCATTAGAAGACCTGTCAAGGAGAATAGTGGAGGATATAGACACATACTCCAATAACCAGTAAGTATTACAAATATTCATGTGTTAGAAACAGACCTTTTTGTGTCTTTTGTTTTATCTTTGAGCAGAGGTGGGAAAAAACACATTTTAATTATTTATTCTTTCTTTTAGGGGATTAAGTTAGACTGCTTTACCTCATCTATTATCAGGTTCCAAAGAACCTTAGTCAGTTATATGGTTATGACAGAAATATCCATGGCTGTTGTATTTCTGTATTTTCATATTTGTGTTTGTGTTCTATTCTCCTAACTCTTCTTTCTGAGTCATTGTTCCTGCCCCATCTTTTTATATATTACATAGCACATTAAAAGAAAAGAAAATATCTTCAATGATAGTGAATTCATTGGGAAAAAATCAAATGAGTTCCCAATTGATAAATTATATTAAATAGTAAACATCAAATAAATACACATTATGAGTTGTGCTAGGATCCTTGAACATTATCTCTCTATTACTCTCAGTCACCCCATGTGCCAGAGATGATCTCCATATTATAGATTAGAATATTGATGCGCAGGGGAACCAGTAAAGTGTATAGTAGGCAAAAATAAAGGTAGCGATAACAAGTTTCTCTAGAAAAAAAATACCTACATGTCTAGGATAATATAAAAATTATCCTAAATGACAGCAGACTCACACCTATCAACAACAGAATCTAAAAAATAAAAATAAAAACAAACTAAGCAAACAACCAGAATAGGAACAGAATCACAGATATGGGGATCATTTGGAGGGTTATCAGCTGGGAAGGAGAAGGGGGAGAAATGGGGAAATGGTGCAGGGATTAAGAAGCACAATTGGTAGGAACAAAGTAGATAGGGCGAAGTTAAGAATAATACAGGAAAGGGTGAAGCCAAAAAACTTATATGCATGACCCATTGACATGAACTAAGGGGAGTGAGATTGCTGGAAGGAAGGGGTATACTGGGTGGAGGGGAGCAAAGGGAAAAGAAATTGGGACAACTATACCAGCATAATCAACAAAATATACTTTAAAAATTATTCTAATTTTTAATGACAGAGAAAGAGTTTGAAACAGGAGGAAGAAATGGGAGAAAAAGAAGAGCTTTTAGGAAAAGGAGGAAATAACTAATCAATTATTATTTATGCACATGCAGCAAATGCTTCCAATATCATTTCCTAATAATGGTGATCATCATCTTGATCATAGTGAAAGAGCACCAAAACCAGACTGTGAGAGAGTAAATTTGGGTTATAAGTGGTTCAGCCAGGGTGAGAACCACTTTTCTGTCTGCAAAATACAATAAATACCTGGCTGGCAGCTCAATGGATAGGCACCGGCCTGTAAATCCAAAGGCCACTGGTTTGATTCCCCAGTCAGGGTACTTAACCAGGTTGTAAACCAGGTCTCCAGCCAGGTCCCCAGCTGGAGGCAGGTGAAAGGCAACCATACATTGATACTTGTCTCCCTTTCTTCCTCCCTCCCTGCCCTTCTCTCTAAAAATAGTGAATAAATTTTTTTTAAAAATACAATAAACCCCTATTTATACTGCATGATTAGGATTTGGGATGCTTTGGTTAATTGTATAATCTAGTTAGCTGAAAAGTTGTGTGACCAGGGAGAATTGACAGATGGTTATAAAAATGTAGTGTGTGTATTAAACCTGTTAGTCCTGGACTTGCTACTTTTTTATTCATTTTTAATATATTCATGAAAATATCTTTGATGCTGTGTAAATTAAGCATGTAGCATTCATAAATTGTTTATAGAATAGGTAAGGCAGAGGGCACAACATATAACTGATTACATTTCTGAGAGTGTGAACATTTTAAGATTTTTATGTTTAACAAGCTGCCATGATTACTGACTTCTTACCCATGAAATAATCAGTAGCTATTAAAAACATCGACCAAAGCTGTTTTTAGGTCAAAACATTCGAGCCAGTGGTATTCAGGGTACATCCACAGGAACCACTTTCATTTTCAATAATATATTATTTTTTCCCAAATACTATATCCAATCATATCTATAATAAAGCTATGGACAAATTTTGTATGTCACTTTCTTTATTTCAGCAAAAATTACAAGGAACTGCATGTCAAGTACAGTCAGCATTGTATGAGGCTCTCATTTCATTATTTGACTATATAATACACATATCTGTAAAGTGAGTAATTTTCAATCACCTGGGGTCATTTCCATTCATGGGTGTTTCATAGACCAGCCATATCTAAAGGCCTGGGGTCCTTAGAAACTCAACTATAAATTGTTCATTAAAATTTCAATCATTTCACACCTAGTAGCTATACTGTATGCTAGATAGCCAGAGAAGAAATTGCATAGCACTCTAAAATTCCAGTGTGGCCAGCTTGGGGTAGCTTTTGGAGCAGAGGCCAACCTGAGCTGCCCACAATTTTATGTTTCTTTATTGACAGTTGGACCCATTTTTGTAGAATAGTAGAATGCATGTATAAGAGGAGATATTTCCTGATCACAACACACAGAAAGTGGGTAGAGTCATATTATAGCAGACTGAGTCATGTTATCTTAGGAGAAAATTTAGGTTTGGGCTCCTCACATTTTCATTAGATGCATCAAAGAGTGGGGACTTAAATAGCTTTCCTAATCTGTTACATTAAATATCATCTTCAGAACAGCTTTTTTCCTCATCAGTGGTTCTGACCTTTTTTTCAGATTCATTCCGTAATATTCTACAAAATTGCATATGCCTTCTAATGAGACAAATGTACATATATAGATATATTCATAATATTGCTTCCATTTTGAAAGGTTCAAGAAGCCACCAAAGCACTTTGGTGTGTCCACGGACTCAAGATTTCTAACCACACAAAGGGGAAAAAGCTTTGGCATCAACGAAAAATTAAACCTCAGTCACTCAAGGTAAAAGTTGTATGTTAAAAAGTCTGTAAGGCAATTTACCTCTCAGATGGGTTGCTCATCCCCAGTTCAAGGTAGGACATTTTTGAGGGGTGTTACTGGGGCCCCTCTGGGGAGAGAAAGAACTCTCACTGGAGCTGTCTGGGAGAGTCAGATGCTGTATGTGCCCTTGAGATGGCTTGTTCCCGCACATGCAGAAGAGGCCAGCTTATGTAACCACTTCTTAAACATTGGCTTCATTTCTGTACTAAATGTACTCACACATGTTGAAGGAATTTAATGTACTAGACTGAAATCTGCTGAAAAGAATATTCATTTTAAAGTTTTCCTCAGCACATGCCCAGAATTTTCTCTAGCTCACAATTCAAAAGTATTGATTTATATTAATTGTGGGCAGCAGATTTTCAAAAGCAAAAGAGTTTTTAACAATTTTAAGGTACTACTAAAAACTCACTAAAGGTGTGTATGTAACCAATGAAAAATTGTAAAGTACAAGTTGATCTGTAAAAACATTTGTGTGGCGTATTTCACTGTAGGCTGTGTCTCCAGAACTCATCAGTGGAGAAGACAAGCTCTTTCAAGCTCTATCCCTCCACCTTCTTCAACACAAATAGCATACATTTTGCACAGTCTATTGCATTTGCTTAACTGCAAGGAGAAAAGTGTGATCCTGAAAAAGGAAGCTCAGGCACATTTCCAAGATGAGCCAACCAAGGTAAAGAAAAATATATTCTGAGAAAGTGTGTCTTTGTTTCTCCCAGGAAGACCAGAACAGAACCTGGAAGTAGTCCAGCATAAATTGTGAGTGTTACACCTATTCTTTCATTTGGATGCCTCACTCAATGTCCCCCTCCTTCCACATTTTTAAGCAACACCCTTACTGCCTCTCCCAAATCTAAGCATATGTGTCAAATTGAAATGGACCATTCTTTGTCTACTCCAAATTTTATCCTTGAGGAACCACCCTTTCATCATATCACAGTAATCCTACTTGGTCCTTTTGTTTATAGCAGGGCTTCCCTTTTCCTATTTGCTGCCCATAGCTAAGTACATGGCCAAAAGCTAGCCCCTCAGACCACCCACCAACCATCAGACTGCTCTGTCTTGTTGGTCACAGCAGGTATTTTAGAGATGGGCATAGAATCCAATCCATGCAAACCATAGTCTTTCTCAGAATTTTGTCACTCTTAGAGGAAATGCTTCTATTCATTGGAATATATATATAATATTAGAGGGCACTAAAAAACTGGTATTCAAGACAAATAATATTTTAATGAATCAAAATTAATGCAAAAATTATATCCTGAACAAAAATTTTCAAAATTTATCAAAATTGTAAAGACAGGGCCGGACCTGAGCATTCATTATGTACTTTCAGTCTGAAAAAGAAAAGAGGAACCCTATTGTAAAGCATCCAGTATACTCATGCAACCAGAAGTTAAGGGGTGGATTTGTTGCCTAACTGCTGCAGGCAGAAACAGTGAGATGGGTTGCTAAGAGACAGAAACTACCAGAATTAAATTAAGATTTCAGATGAGATGCATCAACCTTGGACACTGGTTACCAATCTAGGGAAGAAGCAGGAAGCAGCCAAACAAAAGTCAGCTCAGGTTTTAAGGGCATTATTTTGTTAGAGAAACTTTAATCTGGGCAACGTTTCAATGTTTAAGACAATTTAAATATTTCTTGAGTTGACATAGAAACGATGCTGTCTACCAAAGCAGTGCTGTCCCAAAATGGAACCACTCAAATAATCTCAGGTACAGCCATGGAGGAAAATTGGCAGAAGCCATTCTGCAATAGGACAGAGAGCCAGTCTGATCAAGAAATGAATTCAAGTGGCTCAGAACAATGGCCTCTGGCTCCTGTCCACCAGGAGTGATATGTGCTCTGGTTCAAGATCGCTGTATGTAATTCATCCTTTTCCTCTTTGTCATATGAAATTGTATATTCTATGTGGTTATCTCATTGTACCTACTTCATTTTGGACTTGATATTTTGGGGCTGTTCAGCTTTATTGTGTGGTTGCCTATCTCAGATTTATTTAGGACCAACATCCAGACTGAACAAGAGCAAATTAGATCACCCAAGGGTCCTGGTCATGGAACTGGGTGCAGAAATTGAATAAGACTTGGGTTGTTAACCTTTGGGTGGAAAGTAAATCATTTTCAATTTTATGTGGAAGTAGTCGCATTCTGGTAGAACTGGTATTTTCTTTTTTAAAGTTTATATATGAGAAGAAAATGTTTGTGGACTACTAAGGTGTGAACCTAATGGTTATATTTTTTTCTATCTAGATTCCCTTCAACTGGCAAAGAATTATTATACATTGCATAGTAATTCTACTTAGCCCAGGTATTTTTACAAGGTCATATTTATCTCTCCTTATGCTTTTTTCTGTAGTCTACTCCTTTTCCCAGAATTAAGCCTAACACCAACATCTGACCAATCAAACTACTCTTTCTTCTCCTTTGCTGTATCTCCTGCCCTCATCCCAACCCCCCAGTTTAAGTCATATTTCAGCCCTCACTAGCACACCTACATTTTGTTCTCTACTATTTTCATCGTCCTTCTCATGAGACAACTGATTAATGTAAAACATTTAACTATTAAACAATTCAAAGACCTATGTCCTCTGTACCAATTCCAGTCCCTCAAAATAAATCTCTATTTTAAAAGTAACTATAACAGTCATTTCTCAAAAAGTAGTTAATTTGTCAAAATATAGAATAATCATACAAATAGAAAAAAGAACTAGAGCAAAACTAGCCTCAGTGGTTTCTTATGCACTATACAAATAGCACTAACTATTGAGTTCTAGGGACTATGATATAGGAACTATTATAATCATCATTATTTTAGAGGTAACAATAATGAAACATGGGTTGTTCATGTTTGGTTCAATGTTGTTAATAATTAGTGTCAAAGTTGTAATTCAAGCCCAGACAACTTACTATAAACAAAACAGTCTGGTACTGGCATAAGAATAGACATATAGATCAATGGAACAGAATAGAGAGCCCAGAAATAAACCCAGGACTCTACGGTCAATTAATATTTGACGAAGGGGGAATGAACATAAAATGCAGTAAAAACAGTCTCTTCAATAAGTGGTGTTGGGAGAACGGGACAACAACATGCAAAAAGGTAAAACTAGACCACCAACTTACACCATATACCAGAATAAACTCAAGATGGATAAAGGACTTAAATATAAGTAGTACCACCATAAAAGTCCTGGAGAAAAATATAGGTAGTAAAATTTTAGATATCCTATGCAGAAATATGTTTACTGATACTTCACCAAGGGCAAAAAAAAAAAAAAAAAATAATAATAATAATAATAATAATAAAAGAACAAATCAACAAATGGGACTATATCAAATGGAAAAGTTTCTGTTCCAATAAAAGAAATACCAGCAAAATTAAAAGGGAACCAACTGTATGGGAAAACATATTTACCAATGATACTTCAGACAAGGGTATGACCTCCAAAATATAAAAAGAACTAATGTGACTCAACACCTGGGAGACAGACAGTCCAATTAAAAAATGGGCAAAGGACCTGAATAGGCAACTCACTGAGGGAGACATACAAAGGGCCCAAAGGCATATGAAAGAATGTTCAACATCACTAGCCATCAGAGAGATGCAAATTAAAACCACAATAAGATACCACCTCACACCTGTCAGAATGGCAATCATCAACAAATCAACAAACAACAAGTGTTGGCGAGGATGTGGGGCAAAGGGAACCCTGGTGCACTGTTGGTGGGAACACAGGTTGGTGCAACCACTATGGAAAACAGTATGGGGTTTCCTTAAAAAACTAAAAATGGAACTGCCTCTTGATCCAGCAATTCCACTGCTAGGACTATACCCGAAGAACCCTGAAACACCAATTCATAAGAACCTATGTACCACTATGGTCATAGCAGCACTATTTACAATAGCCAAGTGCTGGAAACAGCCTAAGTGCCCATCAGTGGATGATTGGATAAAAAAACTTTGGTACATGTAACACAATGGAATACTATACAGCAGGAAGAAAGAAGGAAATCCTACCCTTTGCAACAACATGGATGGAACTGGAAAGTATTATGTTTAGTGAGATAAGCTAGTCAGTGAAAGATAAATACCATATGATCTCACCCATTTCAGGACGATAATGAATAAAACAAACAAATAAGCAAAGCAGAACCAGATACATGAATACAATGACTAGATCTCCAGTAGGCAGAGGGGAGGTGGGAGGTGGGAGAGGAGAGGAGGAGGCAAAGAAGGGGAGCAGTTTAGTTAAGGAACTAGTATGGAAGAACCATTGACATGGACAACAAGTGGGACTGATTTTGGGAGGAGTGGGTGTGTGGGGAAGGGGACAGAGGGAAGGAAAAAAGAAGATGGATGTAATAAAACAACAATAAAATTAAATTAAAAAAAAAGAATCCAGGCCCATAACCCCCTTATAAATTCCACATATATCATAGCAGAAGTGAGTATAACATTGGAAAAGGGACAAGAGGGTCAAGTCTATCTTAAGCCAGACCAACAACACATCTGGGCATTTAAGGAAAGACAATCTTAGTGAAAGGGCTACACAGAGGGGCATGTGGTTCACTCCTAGAAAAATGCTGCTCCTGTAGGCATGATGGCATACTCACTATGTTTATAGACATTCTCTCTCCATAGCAAAAAGAGTGGAATCCCTCTCTTCCCTGTTCCAATTATTCTTCCTTCTTCACATCACTTCTCCCAGCATGCATGTGAATACGCCTTCAGCACATATAAGCAAATGTTGTCTCTGAGCCTCTTCTGCCATTGCTGTTTAAGTATGTTCGACTATATGCTGCATAGACCTTACTTTTTCTTACTTGAAAAATAAAAGCTACTCACCCTAAGTGCTTTATTTTCACTGTGCTTCCAGCTAAATCTTGCACGGTAAAACAAATTAAGCAGATGGCAGTCTTAAATGTTAAAGATGGGAAGAAAAGTATGAAGGAATCTTGAGATGAATTAGAATGTAGGATAGAATATATTGAAATGTGATGAATCAGAGGTTAAAGTCACAGAGAATTTTAAACAATTCAGCTTCCTTGAAGATATATGAATGATTCAGGGCAGGAACTGAAAGTGCCCTTGCACGACAAGTGTGCCTCTGTACCGCCTAATTTCCCAATCAGTCAAATGCCTTATTATGTGGCTCTCTTGCTTCGTAAGGACATGCACATAACCATTGCTGTCTTTATTTGCAGAGTAAAATGTTCACAGTCTCAATCAGCACTGGGGGAGGTACAAAGGACAGAGGTTTATATGGCTTAATATGAGTAATTTTTATTTGAGCGTACAGATGACAAAGAAAATAGATTCTCATCTGCTACCTACTACTGGTTTCCCCAAATTTTCTTGGTAGGAAATGTGCATTCACTTAGAAATTTTGTGCTCTGTTAAAATGTAAATTTTCCTGGAAACTTTCAATCACTTTCAACAATGAGTAAACAAAATTGGCAGATCAGTTCCTAAGACCTGGTTTAGGCAGGAAGAAGAGGAGTCAACATGAAGCCATCAGGGACCTGGATATCTCATAAAACATATTTCTAAACTATTCTTACCTGTTTAAAGATATTTTGTTTAAAGAGAAGTATGGTGTTGATTCCATTTAAAAAGGAACAGAAAGCAAAGAAAATCACATATTTTAAAATGTAAGTATAGTCGATATACAATATTACTGTAATTTCAAGTGTATAAGAACCTAACATGTACTGAGTGTTTTTTATGTACTAGATAGTGTTATTATTTCTCGCCATCCCAACTCTGAAATATTTTCATGGGTCCTCCTCCACATATGAGGAAAATGAGTCTCAGAAATGTTGTTTTACTTGATGAAGGTCACACATTTAATAAATAGTGTAGGGGAAGTGGTCTGGCTCCAAACTGTCTGAGAAGTCTGGGTCTTCTCCACGCACCAAATGGCAACAGCTGTCTTATTTCAAATCGTCTAATTACATAATATTCTAAAATCATTTAAAAGGGAATTACATATAATTTTATTCCATAAGTAAAGACACTAAACACATGGATGCCAATAAGATGGAACAAATATCTTTGTCTGTGATCAGGAACAGGTAAGAGAGAATAAGAAAGGATTTCGGGAAAGAGGAAACAAAGACATTGCCACAGGGACCCACAAGGCACCTTGAACTAACATTATTGTCCTTGGGTTAATGGGTTAGGATCCACTTGAATGCTAGTGTAATTTCCACAGACCCAAGACTCACTTCTTCTGACACAGAGTATTAATCTAAAGATATAAAGTAAGGGGTTAAATAATGACTTCCAAAATCTTCTCAAGGTCAGCTAATGTTAAATAAAACAATAACAATATTTAAAAAAACCTTCTGTTAAGGACTTTAAGACAGTATCTGCTGTTAGTATTTTATTTTTATAATATTGAAATCCAGGTATGTCATAGTCCTTCTTCTCTGCAGTTAAAATGTCCTTATTTCCTGTGAAGCAGAGCAAATAACAAAATACAATGAGATTGGTCTCCTTTTGTGGCTCAGACTTTGGGCAGAGAAGAAGCATTGTCTCTGAAGTATATTTTACAAAGAAAATCTGTGCGGGCATGTTCAGGTAAATAAAAATCTACTTTTTAAGTGTTTATATCAAGGAGAAAATGCTCTAATAATTTAGATTAACTGCAAAAATGCTCCTAGAGTTTAAAGAAATGCATTTATGAGAACTGTGAGGGAAGAGCCATATAAATAACCACACAGAACAAAGACTGTTTCCTTGAGAAGTTTGTTTTAAAATGTTTTAAATAAATTTATGACAAAGGTATCATTTCTTAGTAAAGGGTGAGACTCTTTGAATAGCCCAAGTCACTAATGGTACATATTAACATATGTATCTTCAAAGCATTTGAAGTCGCAGGGTGATCATACTGAATATTTTCTCATAGATTATGCATTCTTAGCATTCGTTGGACATTTCTCTTTGAAATATAATTATATTTCTCAGTTTAGTATTTAATAAAATATCAACTTTTATTAAAATTTAAATGATCTTTTCAGATGAAACAGTCATTCTCCCTCAAGCATTTACCATGAAGAGTAATGATTTCAGAACCAGTTGAGGGGTGATGCTTTCCTTGGATGTAGCCTCCACATGCTCTTCAGTTGCCCTCACTCGGCTCCTCTCTCCTCCCCAGCCACCCCTGGCACATGGGCACACAGGTGGTCCCAGTGGCACATAGAAATGTGCAATTGAGACCACCTGTTCTAAAGCACAGTAACTCTGCTATTTCACTGTATTTTAAGTAAATAGGAGCAGCACTTTAAGCAGAAATCAGAAGAGAATGCCAAGCATTCTAGAGAATAAATTCTGCTCTTCATGTCAACCTCTGGACAGAGCTGCAGACAGACAAGCTGAATCGCCTGTGAACAACGAAGAGTGGGAACTTGCTCTTTCAAGTCTGGAGGAGACAATAGACACATCATGTTATTGAAAATCTTTGTAAAACTTCATTCTACTAAGACAAATACAGTACCATACTTTATATGTTCTAGTTTGTCAATTACTTTCTGGCTTCCTCTGTTGATCTTTCTTTCTTTTTTTTAAATCCTTTAACCTGCCTCCAGCTATGGACCTGACTGGAGACCTGGCTTGCAGCTTGGTTATGTGCCCTGGCTGGGAATCGAACCAGCGACCTTTGGGTTTGCAGGCTGGCACCTTATCCACTGTACCACCAGCCAGGGCTTGTTGATCATTTTTACTACAGAATACAGAGGAAATAATGAAGAAAATTCTACTTGGAACTTTATTCGGAGCAACAGGGAGGGACAGGTTGGTAAGTGGAAATGACCGAAAGGTTTGGAGAGAGTGGTATTCTTCATTTATAATTTAATATTGTATATATATTTAAAATAAATATGATTAGAATGTATATCCTCTTCTTGAGCATGGTACTAACTTTAACATACTAGATCTCCTCACTGAACAGCTCAACATCATCTTTTTTATCTTCCTTTTCTGCTCTTTGGATATTTAGTTCCAGGTTTTTATTTTTTATTTATTTATTTTTAAAGGTTTTACTTATTATTTCCAGAGAGAGGGGATGGGAAAGAGGTAGAGAGGGAGAGAAGAATCAATGTATGGTTGCCTTTCACCTGCCTCCAGCCACAGACCTACCTGGCTGGAGACCTGGCTTGCAACCTGGCTATGTGCCCTTGCTGGGGAATTGAACCAGCGACCTTTGGGTTCGCAGACTGGCGCCTTATCCACTGTGCTACCAGCCAGGGCTAGTTCCAGATTTTTGTGTAGGAAAAATGTTTTTCTGATGGCCTATGTCCAAGTACATGAAATAATATATTTATTATTTGCTATTTATTAAATAGTAAAACACCACGTTGTTTTACTATTTAAAACCTACTTTAATCTGTGTTCACAATTCTTATTGCTAAAATGCATTCTTTTAGGTTTATTTTAATGATGTTCTATAAAGCATTACCTCTCTAAAATTGTCTTGATTCCTCCTAACTATGATGAAGTTTTACTTGAGTATAGAATTACCGGTTGCCAGTTCCTCTGCATCAGCCCTGTCTTAAGGAATTCATTATTTTTGATACAAAGTTTTCTGTAAATTTAATTTTATATTTAAAGGTAATAATTCACCTTTAATAAATCTTTAATGTTTTTTCAGCAAGTTTGAATATTACTTTTATAATGTAAATTTATAATATGCACCTTTGCCTCCATAATACCTTCCCACACAGAATGATCTATCTAAATGCAATACAGTTCAATATTGCTCAAAATCCTTCAAAACCCTCTCTCCCTTTAAAGAATGAAGTCCTTCTTTCTTAAGGAAACATGGGTATTCATGCCCATTTTTAAATTTTTAAAAATTTCTATAGCCTCATTTTTCACCATTTCAGGACTCACACTTCATACCCAGACAAACAAAACTACTTTGAATTCACTAATCACTCCATGCTGTTTTCAGCTACTTAGCCTTTATTTATTCTGTTCTCTTTGACAAACTATCTCCACTCCCATTCCCATTTTTGACTACAGTTAATTCCCTTTTAAAAGTTACAACTTAGTTGAAGTATGAATTCTTTGAAGAAGTCTCCCTTAACATCTCAGTGTGTGGTAGATGTGCCTCCTCTGCGCTCCAGTAATTCTCCAGTGATGAGCCTGACTCTCCCAGTGAATCTTAAGTTCATTGTGATCAAAGGTTGTTACACCTTTTCAGTCACCACCATGTCATATAGTGACTTACACTTATGAGATGTGCAGTATATATTTGATGAATATTGAAAATAATAAAGGAAAGAAAAAAGACAACATAGGATGAAGAATATTCTAATTTCATGGATAGACACACATGTTACCCTTAATAAAATTTCAAGTGCCATCCTCACTTTTTAATTAATTTACTTGCTATGGAATACTCATAAAATCTAAATATTTGATATGGTCAGTAATCTAGGATTAGGAAAAGAAATAGCTGTGTTTTCCCCACCTCAGTTCTCATAGAGGAAAAGAGTAGTATGTGAATGTATGCATTGACATTTCTTTATTTCTAGGTAGGAACAGAACCTATAGTTCATTTCTAAAAAAAAAAAAATGTAAAAACCCACTACTACTGAAATCTTCAAAACTATGATTAGAAAATCATGTAAAGGTTGAAAGATTGTTTCATGGGAAAGGGACAGAACGAAGAGACTTAAATGAGAGAGGGTATTAAAAAGTTAAGAAACTGACTTTCAGAATGCCTAGGGCTCAAACCCTGGGTGAAAAGAATTTTATAGGGGAAAAAGGGTAAATATAGTTATGAAAAGAATCAAGGATAGCCCTGGTTGGTGTGGCTCAGTAGATTGAGTACTGACCTGCAAACCAAAGGGTTGCAGGCTTGATTCCCAGTCCCAGCGTAGGCCAGTTCCGTTTGGAGACACATGAGAGGCAACCATACATTGATTTTCTCTCTTTCTCTTTCTCCCTCCTTTCCCCTCTCACTAAAAGTAAATGAATAAAATCTTTTAAAAAAGGAAAAAGAAAGAGAGAATCAAGGATAGGAAATAAATCTACTTTCCAAGGACAATAAAAGAAAATGGGCTGAGAAATAAGTGACTTGCCCACGGTCAAAAATGTATTGTTGATAGAGTAACATGGCTTCCAATCTAAATATATTAGAGTTGAGGCAGGAAATTAGGATCATCACTTTTGGTTTGATTTAATAAATTCAAACTAGACATGTATAATTGCTAGTTGTTAACCTTATGTAGGATAATTAAAGTCTATATAGTTAAGCTTTTGTATCCTCCAGATTTTATATCAATATGAAGTACTATGACTATGTATCAGAAATGTGGCAACCAGTTTCCAAAGATGTCTATTTCTCCATGGATGAACTACCCTCCCATTATTTGTACCCTTACATAACCATAGTATTTGCTACTTGAGTCTGGTTGACCTTGTGATTTACTTTTTGATCAATTAAATGTGGCACACTTGAGCCCTATATTTCTCATAAAAGGCTTCAATCTCTCTTTGCATCATTTGAAATGCTTACTCTTAGGACTCTCTGACTTTCAGCCCAGAAGTTATGCTATAAAAAACTATAGTTACAGGGAGGATCCATGTGTGGGCGTCCTGTTGAACAGCTCCAATAGAGCTCCTAGCAGGCAACCAGGGTGAACAATCAAGCACAGTTGAGTGGGCCATATTGGAAAACAAGCCCATTTTGGACTTGAGATGACTGCAGTTTCAGGAAAATTTAGACTAATTGCATAAAAGTTGCTAAGTAGAAAGCTTTCAGGTGAATATAGTTAACCCAAAGAAGCAGGAGAGATCATAATTCATTGTTGGTTATCCTAGATAATTATTTAAAAAAATATTTGTACACATTTGTTTTACATGTTAAAAAATCTTTGACTAAAAATTGCATTGTTATAAAATATCTATTTGTTAATCTTTTGCTTGTTTCCTCCTTAGGAATCATTATCTAATTTTACATTTAGTTATGAGAAATTAAATAACCTGAAGTTATTTTTCCCCAAAATTAAGTTTTATCTTCTGTTTTTCACTCTAAAGACTATTATATGTCCTATGTCATGCTAATTTGTTTTCTATTTTTATTATTTATACTGTGATCATCCAAATATACAGGCATTTCAGCCCATAACAAGGAAAACAAATTGGCCTTACCACAAATCCTATCTCACCAAAATAAAAGTATTAACAATTTGGAGTATGTTTCTTTAGTTACATACATTTAATAATATTTTCTTTTACAAAGTGTTATTCTAGAGATTCATATTATCCTGTGGTAGTAGCCTGTTTTAGTTCACCTTGCAATATGTCATCAACTTTCATTATGTCATTTTAGCCTCTGCCATAGTATTTTATCACCGTAGCATTATTTGTCCAACCAATCCATATTTATAGTGACTTAGTTGCTTTCAAAGCTTCATATTTATAACGTCTGTCTTTATATTGGCAAATATTACATTCTTTTGTTTTTTAACTTGGCTTCTTTTACTTTTTAAAAAAGATTTTATTATTTTTAGAGAGAGGGGAAGAAAGAGAGGAAGAAAGGGAGAGAAACATCAATGTATGGTTGCCCTTCATCTGCCTCCAGCTAAGAACCTGGCTGGAAACCTGGCTTGCAACCTGGTTATGTGCCCTGGCTGGGCATCAAACCAGTGACCTTTGGGTTCACAGGCCAGTGCCTTATCCACTGTGCCACCAGCCAGGGCTAATATTACATTCTTGATATTGTTATGTAAAGGAACCATTTTCTTATATCTTTACAAACAAGAAATGCAATATTTAAAATTATTAATAGTATCTTTTTACATAATTATTAACCTTTTTTATGTAAATGTTACTCCATATACTTGTACCATATACTTATAATGATGATCATACTTCTCTGAATCTTTTTTTAAATTTTATTTATTATTTTTAGAGAGAGGGGTAGGGAGAGAGGCAGAGATGGAGAGAGACAGCAATGTATGGTTGCCTTTCACCTGACTCCAGCTACAGACCTGGCTGGAGACCTGGCTTGCAACCTGGTTATGTGCCCTGGCTGGGAAATGAACTAGTGACCTTTGGATTCTCAGGCCTCCGCCTTATCCAATGTGCCACCAGCCAGGGCTTCTGAATAATTTTTAAGTTCCAATAAATTGTCAACATTACCTTTTTGTCTTATATATTGCAAATATTTTTCAAATGTTTGAGTCATATTTTATTTTGGTGCTTTGCGACACAAGTGTTTAATTCTAGGTAAATATATGCCTCTTTTAGTTAATCTCATTAATTTCTTACCTGTATAGTCAGATGCACACACACACACACACACACACACACATTCCTATAGAGTATGTCAAATATTTCCTATGTTAAATCCCACTTAAATGTAAGAAATTTTAATCATTTTGGGAGAAAATAAGTTGAAGGAGTGATAAATAAAAGAGTCTATAAATTCAGTAAAAAGCCATTAACTTCCTATAGGAAGAGAAAATATATTGGAAAGGTTTTCCTTTTCTTATCTGGGACAGAAGAAGGTTGAAAACATGCAGCTTCAATTAATCACTGTTTGTGGTACTTGAGAAAATGTAGTATAGGTCAGGTCAAATGAATCAGACCAGTAAGTTTCTTCAACTTAAACCGCACACGGGCGCGCGCGCGCACACGCACACACCCTTAAAGCCCTAGACAGCTGCTTAAGGTCATTGGGGAGAAGTAGGAGGGGCCGTGGGAGGAGTTTGTGAGGCCGTGGAGAGCGGTCTGGGACGGGATTGGCTGAGAGGCTGATGCTCCTGAGCAAAAGGAAATAGAGGGCGGGCTCTGTGGCCCGGGAGCTGTTCTGGCTCCTGCGTTGGCTCTCTCTCAGGTTCTGGCTCTGACCCTCACCCTCTAGTTCCTTCTTAGGCTCTTCTTCCTCCATGATGTGTGGATGATGGTGCTGCTCCCTGCACTTCCCAGCGGAAGGTACGTTGTGTGGGAAGGAACTCCGGGCACAGCCTGGGGTCGGGCTGGCCTGGCAGAGGGTGGCAGGTTTATCCTTCGGGTGTCTAGAGGGAACAGGCTCTGAGGCGGAAGCCTGCCATTCTCCCGGAATTGTGTAGCTTTTGTGTCTTATGTTGTTTTAGTTTGTAAACTAACCCTACAGAAGCTAAAAGGAGAAAATATAGGAGAACCCAAGTGTAAAAGTTTAGCCTTAATTGATAGGCTTAAGTGATTCAAGCTGTGACTTAATAGGCTTATGGGACTGCTTTTGACTAAAGACTCCTTCCTTTATCCCCAGACCTTTGCCTCTGGCATTTTCCCTAGAGGGTGGAGATGGGCAGCAAAACCCCAAAATTCTTAGATTCCCCCACAGTAGCTGCCTGTTTGTTGTTGTTGTTGTTGTTGTTGGCATAGATTCTTAATGTAAAGTGATGAGAATAATTATTCTTTAATTTTTGTCATTTTTGAGATCAGGGTCACCATAATATAATGATGCTTAACTAAAAGTCATGATTGTTGATTTGCAAGCCATTGATTTAAATCTTTAGTTAAGTGGTTTTTCATGAAATATAAATTTTTGTGCTTCTGATAGCATTTATGTTTGATTGGAGAGTGGAATGTGAAGGATAAGCATGTAAGAAACTCTGTGTTGTGTACTAGGCTCTGAAACGATTTCAATTATATAATGGAAGAAAGGTTGTTAAACTTATACTTCAAAAAAATAGTCAAATGAAATAGGGCAAAGGAAAAATTGTCAGGCTTGAAGTACTAAATTTGGAATCTGTAACTTGTAGAGAGAAGAAATAATTGATATTGTTTTGATAGCTCATATTTGATAGCTAAAAATAATGCATTTACTGCATTTAAATATTTAGTATGTGTCAGGTAATGTTCTAAGTTCGTTATGTATTTTATCTCATGTAAGAATCATTTTTTTTAAAAACCTTACATAATGGGTATCATTATTATCTCTGTCTTAAAGATGTGGAAGCAGAGTCTAGAGAAAATCAATAATTGCCCATGTGACACAGCTCACACTGGCAGAGCCAGGATTTGTATGCAAGGCAACTGCCTTCAGAGTCCATGCTTTTCCCAGTATTATGCCCTGCCTTATTGTGTGCCATAATGCCATGACACCAGTTCTATATTCTATGCAGAAAAAAATCTAGGCTCCAAAATCTTAATAGTCTTGAGTAGGAATAAAGTTCTGAAGAAGGAATCATTTCATTTACTGGTATGCCTAGAAACGTAGTATTGGAAAGATTCTTGGTATCTTCTCAAATTTTTCAATCTACTTTATCCAACTATACAATTTCTTTTTAACATCAATGAAATTATTTGGTAATCAGTCTATATTTTTGATCCTCATTGCTGAATGTGGCTAAAATGGTTATTTAAAAATTATGGAGGTGTTTTCTAATTGTGTTGCAAAAATCTGTTTCTATCCCTTCTTGATGGTGAATGTTTAAGATGCCAAGTCTAGGATCTGCTGATAGCTTTATGCCTACCATGTAGATGAGCTTTATGCCTACTATGTAAATGAGCCTAATCCACAGGGCAAAATAAAATTGAAAAAAACAGGAAAATGAAGTGATAGTGGTCTGCTTGTGTTGGGAAAGGGGAGCGAGGTAGGGTAAGAGTTTTAACAGTGTTCCATTCCTTAGGTCCAATCACTACAGAGACCTTTGCTTTTCCCATAGTTACATGAACTTTTGAATGAATTATATTTTTATTTAATTTTTTAACCATACCTAGTGTTTTTATGTGTGTGTGTCTGCAACAAAAAAAAATACATATGACTGTAAATAGTTTAAATATGGCTTCCCTAATATTCTTAAATAGCTTTTATTGAGGACAGGGCAAAACCTTTTCAAAAATTGTTAACTAATCACGGACATCTCTTAAAAGCAAGGGGTAAAAGTGAATCCTTAAAAACAGAAGAAACAGCAAGAGCAAGAGAAAATTTCTATCTGTACAGGGAGAATCCTCTAACCAAGTTGTGCTGGCTTTGACCTCAGGGGAAAACAGTTGTATGAGTAAATCTCAGAGGAACACACTAGTCCATAAACAATGGGATAAATGATATTCACTGTTAAGTGCTCTTGTATATTTAATAAAGTTTTTAAAAAATCAGCAGCTTTGTTTAACCCTGATCTGGAAAGTAAAGTCCTATCGTCCTATTTTGGAATGAAATGATACAGGGGATGACAGCAGTGAAGAGTTGCTCATGTTTTCAGGGCAAAATAGGACAAGCCTCCAATAGCATGTGTAAGCTTTTTCCAGACCTTGATCAAAGACTGAAGAAGGGGCTATAGTTTCTAATATTAAATATGGAAAATGAATTATTCTTTTAGATATGGAAGGGTAGCTTTCTGTTCTAAATGAGAAGTCTGAAAACTTGGATATATAGGTTGATACATTTATTATCTTCTATATCAACATTGGATTTATCAGGTAACACAGTGAATACCATTCCATTGAATTTTCTAGCAGGTTTACTAACTAGAATAAAAGACTTTTTTTTTTTCTAATTCCATATCTCATTTAGAAAACAGTAGAGATACATACTGAAGGTGAGTGGGTACTACCTGAGTTGTTCATATTTTCTGAGAGGGTAATTAAAGGTCAGGAGGCTGAGTCATGGTAGCAGACCCTGATTGGATGTAGTGCTAATTATTCTGGGGCATTGACATATACAAAGAAATATGCCTCAGAAATCCGGGCCCTTCTATGTTCTGTTAGCAGCAAAATAAATAAATAAATAAATAAACTGCTTAGCAAATCTCCTTTTCCTTATCCACAAGATACAATTCTCCCCTGTCACTTTAGAGAGCCAATTTTCTCTTGTCTTCTGTCTGCCATGAATAGATTTGGGGAATACAATATTGTTAGCTGAAATATTCTATTCAGTTTGACACAGTAAATTTGCTCCATTATTTTATATCTTAACTTGCATTTGCTTACTCTTCCAAATCGGTTTCTAAACTTTTCCACAGACTGAAGGAGCTTTTGGCCTAGGACTTATGTTATTCATTGAATCATTTCATTAACTTCAATGCTTTGCACATTTTTCTTTGATAGTTACATCCATAATCATTCTGAACAATAGTTTCAGCATTCCAGTATATTTTAAATTTTCCATTGCTTGTCCATTGTCTTTAATATAAACAGAGAATACAGCTTAGCAATTAGTAATTTTCTCTTTTGACTGCTCAAAGCTTTAGTCATTATAAAAATTGGAAATGCATTCAGTAGAAAATATTAATAATGTTGATATCAATAATTTCAAGTTTGTACCTCATTAACTATTATATTTAGGAGGGACAAAGGAAGCTAGATCTTAGTAGTTTTATTTTACAAACAAAAAATATGACACACTACAGAGAAAAAGTGTGTTTTATGTAAATTAGGTTTTATAACTTGATAGTCAAGTGTATTTTGCACAAACAAATCCCCAGATAGCAAATATATTATGCAGCAGACACACATGAGATTTTTGATAAGAAAAAATAGAATATGTAAATATTTTACATCCATTCCCAAAAGACCAGTAACAAATTAAACATATGAGATTGATTACAAGATCTGTAGTCTTCTAGGCATTCCCAGTAAAGCCCCTTGTGTCCTGTCTGGTTTCATGGAAAAGATGCCTCTGAGGAGAAAGTATGTACATTGAGGTGGGAGCCTCCATTGGGTGATTAACCTGGGAAGGGTATTGGCAGTTCTCAGCCTGAAGCTCTGAAGGGAGAGGCAGAATCACCTGCAGAGAACTGAGTTCCATATAGCTAAATGTCACAAAGACTGCTAAATACCCAACTATATGGGTCAAGGATAAGAAAGAAGGACAAACAATATAACTAGACCTGAGGCCATTGAATTCATAGCATGATTCATAGCATAATGTTCAGTGACTAGTAAAAAGACAAGCTCAAAATTACTGTGCTAAATACTATGTGCTGTGATATTTCCTTTTATGCAGTTCTTGGTGACACTGCAAAAAATGGAAGAAAAGAAAAAAAAACTAAAGGTGCTCTAGTAACTAAGAAAGGAAACATGGCAGAGGATGTAGGAATGTTAGGGAGAAACAAATAAGACAGGGATTGTGGAGGTAAAAGACTTTAATTTTCTCTTTTGAAATGAGTTACATTATTGTTATAGAATCCCTTGTTCTAATTGGAATAGAAACCATTTTAGAAATCAGCTCTGGAAATCCCCCTTGTTAGAGCTTTCTGCTTCAAGGATTTGAAGCTCCCTAGGGCCACTCTTCCCCAGCAAAGAAAGAAACAATATTTGGATATCTGATAACTCCAAGTCATTCTTACAAGGACTCTTGTCAGAGAAATACATTTTAGTCTAGATTTTTCATAAACTTCTGTCCTAATTATACCTAGTATGACCTTTACCATCTAGAAGAGTTCACTGCATTAAGTATAGTTGAATTAAAGTGAAAAATTGTTTAACCTCCAGATCTTCTACATACCTGGCAGTTGACATTGACCTCGAGGTCTTGAGAAGAGTGTCAGTTATCTCTGAATTTCCTCCTACCTAGCACAGAGTCCAGATGTAGCTGGAATTCCAAGCATGTCATATCCATGAGTGATTCTAATTTGAAAAACAGCCATATGATTTTCACATTTCTCAGTCTTTCTCCTTGTATATTTATATATTTAGATAAAAGGGGTCAAGGATATCTAGGTGCTAAAATAAAGTAAAAGAAATTCAAATGAGAGATACATTTTTATTTTTAAAGTATTTTTTCTCAGATAGCTAGCAATCAGCAGGGTAAAGGAGATTGCAAAGACTTTTTTCTCCCTAAAATAGTACATGTACACAGAACATAATCTCAAATGGGCCAATGGATATAGAATGAAAAAAGATTCACTATTCCACCCTTTTCTAGTCTTCTAGTTCTTCCAAGAAGCAATGATTGGTACCAATCTCTTGTATATAATAATCACAGTCATAAAATTCTATTTCATTATTTCTAATAACTACATAGTGTTCTAATGTAGAATTATTATCTTTACCAAGTTCACTAGTAATGGTTCAATGAATATGACCATAAATAATTCTCTTTACACAAATAAGTTTATTTGTAAATTCATTCTTAAAAGTGGAATTCTATAAATATTTCCAAATTATATTTCAAGGGAATAGTTCCAGCTTATACGCTCATGAGGACTGTGTGGTATAATTCTCATTGTTCAAGTTATTTTGTTTGGAAGAAAATGACACCTAAATATGGTTCTAGTTTTCATGTATGCAGCTATTGTTATAAAATATAGTTAAGCATCTTTTCATATTTAAAGGTAATTCTTTTCTATTAATTACCATATCTTTTCCCCATTTTATGTGTTTGGGAATAAACTTTTCTTTCTACATATTTAATATAGAGTTTTTATAAATCATCAACCAAGAAGCTCTGTTTAATTTTGAACATTACATAATAATATGAAAGTTCAACATATGTATCTTTAATTAAGAAAATAATCATAGTTAATGGACTAAATTTTTTGGTTAGCATCTCTCAAAGTTTAATACATAAAACTCTTGGTCTGTATGGCAATATAAAAATATGTTTTCTGTGGTTAAATAAATTTATTGTATGCTGAATTATATAGGAATAACTGGTTTCTTTATTGCAGTATTTCTCAAAAGTTTTTAATAAGATTATGTGGATAATTGTATCTTTATTTTCACAGATTTAGAATCCCATTCCTGCTCTCTCCCCAGAGCAGAATCTGGGTCAAGGATATCATTGTAACTGGTTTATTTGGGTGGTAATTGCAGGAAATGCCAGTAGAAGAGTGGGGCAGCGACACACAAAAGAAAATAAATCACTACAGGTGGTATAAATAGCAGGTTCTCACTGGGCAGCTGGGGCACATTCTTACTGAGGACCTCTGAGAGACTGGGCAGAATACAGAGAGTTGTCCTACACAGAGATGAGGAACCTGATGTATTTATTCTTTAATCTCTATCTACCATTACTTGAGAACTATTCCCAATGAAGTTGACTGCCTGCCACTTTCTTAATAGGAAACTTCTGGCATGCTCAGGAATGATGAGTGTTAAATAAGATTTGTTTAGTACTGGTTTGGTATTAACAATCTCCTTTAACTTTTTCTTGTCTGGGAAGCTCATTAGTTCTCCTTCAATTTTAAATGCTAGCCTTGCTGGGTAAATAGCCTTGGTTGTCGGTCCTTGTTTGTCATCACCTTGAATATTTCATACGTTTCAGAGGTTGAAATGCTGACAGTCTAATTGGTGCTCCCTTGTAGGTTACTACCTGCTTTTCTCTTGCAGCCTTTAGTATTCTCTCCTTGTGTTTAAGCCTTGTTGTTTTAGTTATGATGTGTCTTAATATAGGCCTCTTTGGGTGCAACTTGTTTGGGATTCTTCTCTGCTTCCTAGACTTGTGTTTCTTTTTCTTTTACTAGATGAGGGAAATTTTGGTCTTCAAATAGGTTCTCAATTCCTTGCTTTCTCTCTTCTCTTTCTGGTATTCCCATGATGTGGATGTTGTTATGCTTCATGTTGCCCAAAATGTTTTTAAGCTCTTCTAATTTTTACAATTTTTTTCTTTTTGCTGCTCTGCCTGCTGTTTTTTTCTACCTTGTCTTTCAAATCACCAATTTGATCCTTTGCTTCACCTAACCTACTGCTTATTCTTTCCAGTGTATTATTTATTTCAGATATTGCATTCTTTATTTCTGGCTGGTCCCTTTTATAGTGTCTATGTCTTTTTTCATGTTGTTGAGTATCCTTATAATCATTACTCTAAATTCTCTATCCATTAAATTACTTGCCTCCTTTGTATCTAGTTCTTCTAGAGAATTCCTTCAATTCTGCACTTGGGTTCTGTTTCTTTGTCTTTCTTTTTTAGCTGCTGCTTTTATTTGTCTCTATGTATTAAGTAACAAGGACTCTAGTGTTGGCCTTTGTCAGATTCTGCTTGTAACTGGACCTGGCCAACCTATTTGGAGCTATCAGCAGCCCATAACATTTGAATCCCTTTTCCGAGCCTCTTTGTGTGAGAAAGAATAAGGCTATGCACCAAGGCTGGCTTTTATCAGCATCAGGCCCTGGGGAGGGAGGATCAGCTGTATTCCCATATAGCTCCCAGAAATCAGCCTTAGTTATTAAACTTATCAGTGATTTTGCCTCAAGCTGTAAATAGCAGCCCATCTTAAGCTCTACTGGATCAGGAAGAGTAATTCCTGTGGGTGGGGCTATTGCTTCCCCTCAGCCTGATGCCATTCAGAGTAGAATGCTCTGCCTAATAAAGATGGTTTGTGCAGTATGAGGAATGACCAAGCACAGGGATCCTGGTGGCAGTTCCTTCAGTTTTATCTCCAGAGCCACCAACCCCAGACAATACTCATCATCTCTAGGACTAGAGGACACTCTACCCTCCCTCACTGGAGCCCAAGGTAAGTAGCTGCAAATTAAACTTAGTGCTTTGGTCCTTTAAAGAGCTCTCTGTGTCCCCAGCCAACTCTCCCTGGCAGACATAAACCTTGCTGCTTTTCACAGCTGGATGTTGTCTGGGTACCTTTCCAGTTCTGATGCTGCAGGCTAGGGAGCCCAGCTTGGTGTTTAGACCTCACATTTCTCAAGGGAAAGTCCCTGGCTACTGAAATTTCCCTCCAGAACTTCAGCTACCACCTGTGGGAGCCCAGTCAGCCCTCTCCTGCCTCCTCCATACTTGCTACCAGTCTTGTTGATGTGAAGTGTTTTCTTCTATCTGTCCATGGCTATAAGGCCAATCTGGTTAGTTTTACATGTAACCTTCACTAGGCAGTAGTATCCAATTATTTAACACTAATCAAAGTGGTACTGTGGCAGCATTTTATAGACAGAGATAACAGCTAAATCCAGTGATTTTAAGTAAAAAAGATTACCCTAAACAATGTGGTGGGCTTTATCTAAGCAGCTAAAAACCTTGACAGAAAAAACAGAGGTTCCTTAGGGACAATATCCTGCAGCATAAATGCCCATTTTCCTGCCAACTTGCCCTACAAATTTGCTGAAACCCAAACTTACCAGAACTCTGCATTTGACTATAAAGCCCTGGTCCATCTAACAACAGCATGGCCTTTTATCCACATTATGACTCCCTTAAAAATCTTACAGAAAAATAAATTGACAAATGAGATTCAGATAGTCTTTGAATATCAAGCCAAATACCATCTAACGTGACAAAAATTATATCTTAACTCATAAACTCATGTGTTTTGAAAGTAGTTTAAGAAATTCTTGTTTAAAAAAGTAGTTTAAAAATTGTCCACCTGATACTTTCTCTAATTCTGTTACATTAACAATAAAGACCAATTTGACTACTACTGCCTCAGGTTTGAAGTGCTAATTCCCTCCTATTATTTCGTTTAAGCATAATCACAGTTTATTACTTCTCTACTTTAAGGATATTGTTAATAGGGAATTACTATCTGAAATATTTATATTTGATGATTATTTGGCTATATTATGTCTAATTTATGCATGATATGCCCTTAGAATAAATACACAACTTTCTGTGATAACCTGTTACATATCATATTAGTTTATTTTGTTGTAATTAAGATGTTTTGTTAAATTCATATTATGTATTTTAGTTTCATGTAATTTCAATATATTTTATATTAACAACTTCACAAAAACATAAAAACACTCTTTAGGTCCTGAGTTCTAGTTTGTAGTTTCAAAAATCTATTATCAAATGTATAGTGACTAGATCAGTTTTTATTTTACTTTACTTTTTTAAAAAGATTTTATATATTATTTCCAGAGAGAAAGGAAGGGAAAAAGACAATAAGGAGAGAGAAACATCAATGGATGGTTGCCTTCCACCTGCCTCCAGCCACGGACCTGGCTGGAAACCTGGCTTGCAACCTGGATATGTGCCCTGGCTGGGAATTGAACCAGTGACCTTTGGGTTCACAGGCATGCGCCTTACCCACTGTGCTACCAGCCAGGGCTGTTTTTAATATATAGCTTTCATTTCTAATGAATCACCCTCATGCAACATACATATTCCTACCTGGAAGCAGATTATTCTAATCTCAGTTCAACTAATTTTTTTGTAGTTTGTTTTCATTTTGTTTCTGTAGGCAAATGTGCAGCCAGAATATCAACATATAAAACAAGAATAAATGGAATTTTAAAAGTTGAAAAATTAAAATATATTTATTAATCTTGAGAATGAGGTAAAAGGACATATTTCCTGAGAAGAAAATTAGTAAGAAAATGTACTTAAATCTGACTGAGAAAATATTAAAAACCAAAATAGGAAGCAGGGTAGGAGAGGTCATGAGATCTGCTTAATTTTGTCATATGTAGAATTTGATCATGTTTTCTGTTTAGTTATTGCCCAGAAGAACTTATAAAAATGACAAGCTAACAATGTGGAATAATGACAGCATTGGGCTATATTAGTTGACAGTGATACCAGAATAAATGAGAAACAGTAACAGATAAACCAGAAATATTAAATAGATAATTATAAGTATGTGTATAAATATTAAATAGATAATTATAAGTATCCATAATATCCAAAAAGGTCATTTAAAAAAGATAATGCATTATTTTTTTTCATGATGTATTTGACTTTAACACATGAAATGACTGTAGTCTTATAGAGGTAACTTTTCTTAAGATAAAACTTGATCTGTTAGGGCAGCTAAAATGACTTTGGCATTTTCAAAACCAAATTATCCTGTTTCTAGAATGTGTTTCTTTGGGTTATCTATTAAATCATGAATATTTCAAAAATAATACAGTTAAATATATCCCTGTGAAATTTAAATAAGCATCCAGCTAATGTATTTCAGCTTCAAGTAAAATTAAAGATAGCATAGATTATAATGTGATAATACACAATCCCAAAATCCTACTGATTTAATACTACAAAGATTAATTTCTTCTCAAAGTTTTTTGTGGTTCTGGATATCTTTCTAGGGTGCTTATTCTCCACTGTCTTCTGAGCACTTGTTTACAGCAGCTCCACCATGCTGCTTCGGCTGCAAAATCTGCTATCTGTTGCCTTCTTGTTCAGTGCAGCAGGAAAAGCCTGCAGGTATCCGACCATTAACTAAATGCATTGTTCTGGGAGTGATATATGCTCAAAACTCATTTCTAGAAATAGTCACATGCTTCTATCCAATTTCAACCATGCATTGGAAAGTAATCCATACCTTCACCTAGAACAAAAGGAGAATTAGATGTGAAAAAAAATACCATGTCTCTACCCCAAGCTATGGAACTTTAAATTAAAGCACCATGCAGAATCTACAATGCCCAGAATGTCCAGTGATTCTTCCATGTTGCCTAAGATACAAAGTTGGCATTACTGAACATGTAACATTTTGCATTACTGTAAACATAAGTTTGTAGTAATGAATATGTTCTGTGTATCTGAAAGGCATGGTATCTGAAAGGCATGGTATAAAGGGATTTTTGAAATGACATGCACAGTGTAAGGAGAGCAATGAAAATAGAGCAATAAGGCCAGGCATATGCATCATTAATATAAAATTTCCTACTTATCATTGTAATGTCTAATCAGAATAAACAACTACCTAAGCTATCTGTAAATGTAAAGAAACTAAATAAAACTAATTTTGCCACATTTACACAAACTTATTGAACAGGTTAACACTTCTGTTCAGTGTTAGCCTATGGTAATTCTACAAGGCTTTTTCATTTCCCAGGTTGGCTTCCACCAGAGAGAAGACCTGGCAGTTGCCACAGATGTTCTTGCTGAATTTGAATGTTATTTTATCCATGGTAACAGGTATTACACCTGAAGATTTATCTTTTACTTTCAGTAAAATTTCACTCCAGAAAAAGAAGGCTTATGAAACCAGTAATTTCACAAAATAAATGGTCAACCTCAAATTTAAACTGTTCCATTACAAAAAAATTAGCATGCTTTAATTTCAGTTAATTGAAGTTGGCCATCATTTCAAAGACTTTCAAGTATCACTACTAGATAAATAAATGAACATTTATATACAACTAGCCATAAACCTAGTAATCCTTGAACATAGGAGAGATTTCCCCCCACAAACACACTCTTTAAGTATAACTTGATCACAGCTTCTAATGGTGGAATTAGAGTTAACCATATTTCGATTTCTGTGACTGTGACTAAGATGGTTAAAATTTCCCACCACAGTAATCAGGGTATAAGTCTTTCTTTAGCTATCTTTAAAACATAGAAACATATAAAGATGTTGATTTGCTTTGTGTGTATGTATGTGTGTGTTTATTTTATTGATTATGCTGTTATAGTTGTCCCAATTTCTTTTTTCTTTGCTCCCCTCTGCAAAGTTACCCCCTACCCTCCGGCAATCCCACCCCCATAGTTCATGTTCATGGGTCATGCGTGGAAATTCTTTGGCTTCACCTTTTCCTGTACTATTCTTAACATCCCCCTGTCTGTTTTGAGCCCACCAATTAAGCTTCTTAATCTCTGCACTGTTTCCACTTTTCTCCCCTTTCACCTCCCCCCAAACTGATGTCCATCTAAATGATCCTCATACCACCATCATTCTGTTCCTATTCTGGCTGTTTGCTAAATTTGATTGTTTTTATTTTTTAGGTTGAAATTTGATTGTTTTTATTTTTTAGGTTGTCGTTGATAGTTGTCACTTTGTTGCCATTTTAATGTTCATAGTTTTTACCTACTTTTTTGTAAATAAGACCCCTTAATATTTCATATAATAAGGGTTTGGTGATGATGAACTCCTTTAGCTTTACCTTGTCTGGGAAGCACTGTATCTGCCCTTCCATTCTAAATGACAGCTTTGCTGGATAGAATAATCTTGGCTGTAGGTCCTTGCTTGCAATCACTTTGAATACTTCTTGCCAGGCCTTTCTAGCCTGAAAAGTTTCTTTTGAGAAATCAGCTGACTATCATATTGGAACTCCTTTGTAGGTAATTCTCTTCTTTTCTCTTGCTGCTTTTAAGATTCCTCTATATCTTTAACATTTGTCATTTTAATTATGATGTGTCTTGGTGTTGCTTGATTTGGATATAGCTTGTTTGGAACTCTATGCTTCCTGGACCTTTATGTCTATTTCCTTGCCAAGTTTGGGAAGTTTTCCTTCATTATTTTTTCATACAAGCTTTCAATTTCTTGCTCTTCCTCTTTTCCTTCTGGTACCCCTATGATTTGGATGTTGACATGATTAAAGTTGTCCCACAGGTTCCTAAGCCTCTCCTTTTTTTTTTTTTTTTTTCCTTCAATTTTTGGTTTCTCATTCTGTACTGGTTGACTGTTTTTTTCTTCCTTATGTTCCAAATCATTGATTTGAACCCTCATATCATTCCTTTCACCATTAGTTTTGTGTAGATTTTTCTTTGTTTCACTTAGCATAGCCTTCACTCTTCCCTTCTGCATTTGCTATACTTAGGCATACCTGTTAAGTCTGTGAGCATCTTGTTAGGTTGGCTATCTTCTTGTCACTCAGTTCTCCCACTGAAACCTTGATCTGTTCCCTTTTGGGCCATACATCTTTATCTCTTCAACTTGACAACCTTCTGTGTTTGCCTCTGTGTCTTAGGTAGAGCAGTCACACCTATTGCACAATAAAGGGTGGAGCCTTAGGTATCCATCAGTACAGGGGCGACCTGTTTCACCGTGTTGTGGCACTGTATGTGCCGGAGGGGTCCAAGAGGGAATAATGCCACTTGCTCAGCATATACCCCTTTTCCACTAAACAAATGGATTCTGTTGAGATATAGGCAGTTTCCTCTACCACCCCAAAACCCACTGGTTTTCACAGTCAGAAGCAGTGTGGCTTCATTTCCCTCAGTGCTAGAAATGTGAGCTGGCCAGTCTGGTCCGGGATAGTTCCAAAGGTGCTGCTACTGCTGCTGGTGACACCGCTGCCACTACTAGTGCTGCTGCACCCCGACCTCTCTACCCCAGCTCCACCCCTCCTACATGCCTGGATGAATATTTCTTTTTTTTTAAATTTATTCATTATTGTTGTATTACAATTGATTCACTTGTCCTCCATTGCTCTTCTCTGCTGCACCATCCCCTTCTCCTTTCCCACAGTTAACCCCCACCTGGTTATCCATGTCCGTGGGTCTTTCACATAAGCTCCTCAACTAAACCCTTCCCCTACTTTCTCCCCTCTCCCCTATGTTTTCCCATTCAGTTAGTTCTCTTTTTAATTTTGCGGATGTTTTCTTTAGCTGAGCAGAAACTTTTCAGTTTGATATATCCCATTTTTTAATTTGTGCCTTTATTTCCCTTGCCCTGGGAGAACTATCAGTGAAAATATTTCCGTGTGGGATATCTGCAATTTTATGGCCTACATTTTCTTCTAGTACTTTTATGGTGGCATGGTTTATGTATAAGTCCTTTATCCATCTTGAGTTTATTCTGATGTATGGTATAAGTTGGTGGTCTAGTTTCATGTTTTTGCATGTTCTTGTCCAGTTCTCCCAACACCACTTGTTTAAGAGGCTATTCGCACTCCACTTTATATTCCTTTCTCTTTGTCGAATATTAGTTGCCCATAGAGTCATGGGTTTATTTCTGGACTCTCGATTCTGTTCCCTCTTGTAACAGTACAAGACTTTTTGATTACAATGACTTTGTGATATAGTTTGATAGCTGGTATCGTGATTCCTCCTTCTTCGTTCTTCTTTTTCAAGATTGTGTGGCTATTTGTAGTTGTTTTTGACTTCATATAAAATTTTAAGTATTTTTTCTAGGTCTGTGAAATCTGTTGTTGGCACTTTAATATGGATTGCATTGAATCTATAAATAGCCTTGGGTACTATAGAAATTTTTATGATGTAAATTATTCCCACTTATGAACATTGTATATGCTTCCGTTTATTTGTATCTTCCTTATCTTCCTTAATTTCTTTCTTCAGTCTTAGATCTGCTTTGATTTAAATCACCTTTCTTACATGTATTCTGTTGCCAGGTAAGTATGCATAATATCTTCATATAGTGACTCTGAAATGTATGATTTTAAACTATACTCTTAATACATTGTCTTGAATTGCGCAATAGACAAAGAATGTACTACTATATTTATTGCATCTTATTGGGCTACAGGAACATGTATGTATATAATAGAGTATTCATAAAATTTTGAGGTGAAAAATAGTAGCATGATATTCCACTTAGAAGCATGTTAATAAAAAATGATTTAACTATAGTGTCATAAAGAATGTTATTACACAGTTATCTGAAGCAGACACTTGTTATTAATTTAAGCAGAATCATGAGGATTTGCCTACATCACTTACTATATGTAATTTTGAATGACCATTTAACCTTTCTGTGGATTCAACTATTTTTGTTTCAAGATAGGATTAAGGGTTGTTCAAATATGAGCTAAATGGAGATGTATAAAACTGCTTGCAACAGCATTCGATTCTGCAGTTGTCTTACAAAAATGTCACCCTTCAGGGGACCTGACCTCCAGGATATGTTTTCTATGCTCAAAGGAACAGAAGATAATGGAGGTTTTAATGCAGCTATTCTGAAACTAACAGAGCATTTGAGACTTCAAAAAATAAATGTTCCCTCTGAGAGACATATGTTCCAGGAGATAGCTGGAGATCATGGTTAGCCCATTGATTCCTTCGTTAGCAATCTGAGCACCTAGTCTCATCAGATGAACTACAGGCATGAAATCACACCATACTAAAGTCAAATGAATTCATTTCCTGGAAATATTCCATATGAATACTAGCAGTCTAGGATTTTATTCAATTTAGAGTATGTGACTTTTAAGGCCATGAGGGTATAGTGTACCAGCAAAATAGAATTGCTCTTTAGTACGCTAAGCAAATCAAAAAGCAAAAAAAGCCAAAAGGTCAAAAAAAAATTCATCAGATGTTCAAACTTTGAAGTACATTTTGTCAAACAAACCTGGTATGATAGCCCTGGCAGTGTATTTTGGGGGTACTTGCCACCCAGTAAAACAGTTACTCTTTTATCTTCAATGTCTATTGATGTAAAAAGATATTAATGTTATGTATTGAGTAATATAAATAAAATTGAACACGTTATTGAATGTGAGTCACTGTGACAAGTTTGGAATTGCAATCTGAAATTAGAACATTTTTCCAGATGTTTCCCTTTTTCAAAGTATAAAATATTAATGATTCTAAAGAGTGACAGAGATTTGACACAGTATTTTTTATTCTATAAAATGGCTTTAAATAAACTAGCTCATATTATAGTGTATAGAGCCCAATGAAATGACATACATGTGTTGAGCTTCTAGATAAGGGGAAACCTACATGAACAAAGCAAATTTAACTCCTGTAGTAATTTCAAGAATAGACAGATTACTCGTCAATATAAAGTCAGAAAAAGTTATTGAGGGGCTTAACTTTTGCTATCTATTCATGGGAAAATATTTTCAATTTATACAAAAAATTTAAGACTACCTCATTGTTATATACCTACATGCCAAATACTTCTTCCTTTGACTATTGGCTAGTTGTGTCAAGAGGAAAGAATTGCTGTCACCCAAGATCACTGTAAAAGAGTGAAAATGTTACTAAAGATTTAAGAAAGGGGAAAGGGCATGGTATAGCAGTGCAGGGGTGGAGCCACTAACAGTACTTCCATATATCATCAAGGAGACCGAATGTCTGACCTTGATGCATTGTCTGTACTCATCTCTCTCTAATGAGCACCCTTGGAAAATGGGGTAACTAAATGCACCTTAGGCCTTAGAAGAATAGTTGTACATAGAATAAGGACATTAGGAATCAAGAAGCAGCAGAATGGTTTAGTTAACTTGAACAAGTATTGTTGGCCCTCAGGTTTTATATATCAGACAGGTGAGTTTGGTTGACCATTGGAGTTTGTTGTTGTTGTTGTCTTCTGTATTTTTAAATTTAATCAGCTATTTACAGTTAAGTCAGAAAACTTCTATCTCAAAAAATAGATTTCTGACTTAGATGTAACAACACTGAATCCATTATCACCACATTTTATAATCAACTCGTGCTATCTTCTTCAAAAAGACTTTTTTCTTCGTTTTGTTTGCCTAAGTTTTATTTATATTTGCATCACAGACTCACCAACCAACAGTTGTTATTTTCATGGATTTTTTTTTTTGTTTTTGGTACAATCAGCTGCTTCCCTCATTTGTTTCCTGCCTGTATCCCCTATGTTTCTGAGTCAACTGCAGATGTAAACTAAAGAGAATCAGGCACAAATTCTTCTAATATCAACTTTGAAATGAACAGAAATGGAATATCTTTAAAGCCCAAGATTAATATGGACTTTCCATTTTAACATTGAATTAAAATCAAAGTTTTTGAGCTCATGAAAGGATAGAGTTTATTGGTAGTTTAAACAAATCTATGAAACTAATGTTGAAAATTGGCTTTTTACTATATGGATTTCCTTCCAAGGATTCTTTTGAGAGATTAAAAAATATACATAATGAGGTTTGCCTCTTATGTTTTTATTTAGATTTTTATATGTTCCCACATGTTAAGCATATGGGCCAATAAAATTGATTATATTGTTTTATTTTTCTATTATATGGAAATAGAAGTCCTTATTCAATTTTTCTTAAATAATATTTTAGATAATATTCTAAAATTCTGAGTTATTATTCACTTCAGAAAGTATTGATATAAAGTAGAAAATATAGCATTAAATATTTCCTAAAATACCAACAGTGTGTACATGTACATTTTTTACTTTGAAAAGTATTGGTTGATAACTACAATACTTGCAATTGTATATGAAAGAAAGTAACAAAGTACAGTAATTGTCCAACGTAGACTCAAATACCTTGCTTTACTCAATATTTATTAATCTTGTCTATAATACTTATTTGATCCATCATATTATAATCTAACAACAAAGAACAAAATATGTAAATAATAAAACAAAATAGAATCTTGATAAGATTGGGGTAAGGGGGATATTTTTTGGTGATTGTTTTGATCTTAATAAACTTTTAGTTTGAAATGACTTAGGATCAATTGTTACATTATTTCTTATAAATAACTATAGATTAGTGATGTAAAACATTGACATTGTTTGCTTTAAGAAAACATGATGAAACTGGTGCTGTTTTTATATGATGTGCTTGGTATGAAATTCAGCATTTCCAATTATATTATAAAATGGAAAAATCTTTTTTTTAATTTAATTTTATTGTTGTATTACATCCATCCCATTTCCCCTCCCCTCTTTCCCCTTCCCCACCCACTCACCCCCATAGTCAATCCCACTTGTTGTCTATGTCCATTGTGCTTCCATGCTAGTTCCTTGACTAAACTGCTCCCCTTCTTTGCCTCCTCCTCCCCCCTCCCCACAAATGGAAAATTCTTAAATAGAAAAAATAGCAGAGAATTATTACTTACTGGACAGGCATCATTCCAGTGTTCAATACAGTATTAAAGTCAAATAATTAAAAGGAAGTCTTAGTTAAAAAATTAGAACATTCCAAAAAAGAAAGTATCAGTATATTAATCAAGTAAAGGTAAATTTTTAAAATTTTATCTTAAAAATTTAAGATAACTTTTAAATTGCTAAAAGAACAGGATTTATGTAAAAAAAATAGTTAATATGCTATCAGTGACATATAGGTTGAAATGTTTAGGGTTGAATTATACTGATACCTGCAACTTATTTGTGATGTATAAAAGGCAAAGTGGATTAGAGGATGGATAAAAAAATAGAGAAAGCTATGATAAAGAAAATATGGTAAAATGTTTAAATAAAATTTACTTAGTTTTCTCATGGATATTTACTATTCAACTTTTATGTGTGTTTAAAAAAATTTTATAATAAAATGATGAGAGCAAAAAATATATTTTACTGGATTCTAATTACATGCCAGAATTATTGAAAATTTACTGCCCTGGCTGGTGTGGCTAAGTAGATTGAGTGCTGGCCCGCAAATGAAAGGGTCACTGGTTCAATTCCCATTTAGGGCATATGCCTCCATAGTGAGCCAGGTCCCTAGCTGGGGGGTGCTCAAGAGGCAACTACACATTGATGCTTCTCTTTCCCTTTCTCCTTCCATTCTCCTCTCTCTAAGAATAAAAGAAAATAAAATCTTAAAAGCAGAAAATTTACAAATATAAGAGAGAAGCATGGAAGTAATGGACTGTTTATGCCAAAGCCACAAATACATCCTGTCTAGATACAACTGTTTTTGAGGACTATAGACTCATTTTCACTGGAACATTTTCCATTATGACAAACTTGAATAACTCAAACTACAGAACTATTTAAATATGGAATTTACAGAAGGAGAACAAGAAAACTATTAGCAGCTCAAGAAAGAAAAAAATGTTATTGGAATCCATTGCAGTATTCTCTGCAACTTGAACAATAAGAGACAATCATTCATTGTCAATGATTAGTCCCAAGATGCCATTTTTGAGATTCTGCATAAATTTATATCCTGGGAAAATATCAAAATACTTTAAAGCATCTTACAATAAAGAGAAATAAAATATTTGCTTCAATGACTTTTACCAGACAGAAATATTACTCTTAATGTATAGTATATACAAATAGTTTTACATATAATTTAGAGCAGAAGTATGCGAACATTACCATGGAATGGCATATATGTCATCAATATTCTGGGTCTAAAGTACATTAGCTCTACAAAGGTCCAGGATATCACACATGTTTTCAATGCAAATTTTTGAGAGTCATCCCCCATAAGAATTATGTCCCATGAAAGTATCTTGAAATTTTATTTTGTAATTTTGAAATTAGTCTTTTGGAGATATATGTTTCTATTCTTTCATTTTAATCAGCATATTGCTGATTAAAATATCTGCAGAATCTTTGCTAGTTTATGTTGTACCATTTTTAGTCCATAAATTAAAATCCAGAATTTCAACTTCTCAGCAATGGTGGGAAAAATAAAAATCTATAATTAAATTTAGAATTCCAAAGTGCTCTTAAGATTAAATTTTCTTGTTTATTACCTAAGTTTCCAAGAGAAACTCTACATGTCATCCTGCTTGGCACCAGTCAGAGGCTTTAACTGTGGTTAAAGACACAATTGGATGTTCTTGTGAATGAATCTTAAAGACACACTTTAGGGAATAAAGTATTACTTGTTTTCTTCAGAGAGCACATATTCCCAGGCATTCCAAGTACTTGCATGGTGCAAGTACTTTATTTAAAGTCTGCCATGTTTAGTTCTAAGCAGTAGATAACTCTAAATATTTTAATTGATTTATAAAGTGTCTTCTACCAACATAATCAATTTACTAAGAAAGAAAAGAAAAAAAAAACTAAGCTAGGGTTTAAGATATTTTAGCCAAGGCCCTGGCTGGTAGCACAATGGATAAGGCAACGGCCTGCGAACCCAAAGGTCTCAGATTCAACCCCCCAGCCAGGGCACATATCCAAGGTTGCAAACCAGGTCTCCAGTCAGGCCTGTGGTTGGAGGCAGGTGAAATGCAACCATACATTGATGTCTCTCTCCCTCTCTGCCTCTCTCCCTTCCCCTCTTTCTGAAATTAATGAAATAAAATCTTTTTTTTTAAAAAAAGATATTTTAGCCAAAATAAATAAGTAGATTGATGAGGTGGAACCTTAATGCAATGACATTTTTATAGCCTTAAATTTTCTCTAATTATTAATAAACTTGAAAGCCACATGACGTAGGACTTGTGCATTATAAGTCAGATAAGCCTATATTTAATTGGATTCAGAATATTTAGCTAGAAATGTTTAACATCTTCATAAAAGAATCTCATATTTTATCAAGGTTTGTATCTGCCAGGATTCCAGAATTGTATAAAATTATACTTCATGCATATTTTAAAATAGTAAAGAGCATTTTTGAATATTGTTAATGGGGTCCCAGTCTTTTCTTTCATTAATCAATATAATATACTTTGATAAACAAAAATGCTTTAGTTAAGCAAATTTAAAATCATGCCATTCAGTCTAATATTCAATTATACAAGTTGTCAGGCAGAAATATTAGTGGGTTTACTTTCATTTTAACTAAACAAAGAAAAGCCTACAATTAAAGATAAACCACTCCTCCTACCACATGCATGTTGTATACATGGCAATAATTTTATCCGTTATCAACACCTCACAGATTTATTTTTCATTTACAAAAATATGCTCAATGCCTCTGCATATCTATAAAACAGCAAACAGAAAGAAACAAATGTTTATTTTTATTCAAAGAAACAAGTGCTTAATTTTAGGTTTTTTTGCACATTTGATTAAAAATAAGTTATTTTAATGTAAGCAGTCAAGGAAGTAAAGATTCTTTCATACCACAAGATGGTTGTAGAAAAGTTTAATTCAGTGCCTAGAAATTAATTGATATATATATATCAAAATCTTGAATGAATTAATGAGTAAAAAATATAAGTGAATGATAATAAACAGCTAGTACAAGAGGTTGTTACAAACAAATGAAAAACCTTACACTCTGAAGCAAATAATCTAATTTTATTTGACCAGATAAAAAATTTATCTTTCAAACCCTAGGGTCAGGAATTAGAATTGACAGCATCCAGACCTAATTATCATCAATAGGAAGAAAACATTTAAGGAGCTAAGTGGTATGGGTTCAAGTGCCCATAGCCTATTGGAATGAATAAGAAGGAAAAAAGTATTATTTCTGGGAAACAGCATTGAGGAAGTGGAAAGCCCTGTATAGGATGCGGTGTGAATGATCAGGAAACTCAGGGAATTGGTGAGCCCAAGTGGAGTTAACTGATTCTCATGCCTCTTTGAATGTCCAGAGCTGAGTGCAGATTAAATAATATAGGTGCCCAATAAATATGTTTGCAGAAAAATTAGTAGGGGAACTCCAGTTCTCACCATGAATCATGGTTCACCTGTCTCTCATGTGTCGTGACTGATTTCCTACTTGGACTTTGCTGTTCTGTGATTATTCTGCAATTCAGAGGTCACTCCACTGGAGGGAAAAATAGGAAAAGTGAATCAGGTGAATCTTAAATCAGTCATTATGGTCAACAGTAAGAGCTTATTCTAACAAAACTACAGAGAGGATTTTAGGACCAACTAAATAACAGAACATACAATGTCATACTAATTCTAATGTATATAATTTAGGCAATTTCTGTTTCTCATTACTATACAATGACAAGGTTTGTGTTCATTATAATCACAAAAATAAGAATCATAATACTGGAGAGGCAAACAAAGAAAATGCATGAAGAAATTTTTTAGAGTCTTCTCAACTTATTCCTAGTAACCAATTACCAATCCATTTTTAGTTACAAATTATATATGTTTATATTTAGTAATCCTGTTGACCTGCTGCTATCAGACAGCAACATGTAAGCTAGTGAATGGGAATTGTTTTATTCTTAAAAGCAAAACTGGATCCTTCTTACTGCACATTTGGAGATCCAAAAAAGTGTAAGTGAAGTGTCCCCTGTCTCTTGACTATGAAGCTAGGGCCTACCTATATGGTTAAAAAAAAAAACAAAAAAAAACTAAGAGCCTAAAATTATAAATAAATAAAGTTGACTAAGTGTATGTACTGAAAGAGATTAAAAAAGTATTGGTCTAGGTATAAAAAGGGACTATTTAAATATTTCATGTATTATCAAAGTAGTTTATAAATTGATAATCAATGTTTTTATGAAGACATCAAAATATCTAAAAGTGGACTGATATTTTCATACAGAATTTTATGTGTCAGAAGAAAAATGATCACACATCTGCTTTGTTGATAAAATGAATTGGAACATTTACTCATGGATGAATATTTATGAGAATAAAAGTAAGTTTCACTGACTCACCTCATACAGATTAATAGATCACTGAATGTTAATTCACCAGTTTTCCAATAGGGAACATTCTTTCTAATGACCAGACTTATAGTATGTAGTGTCTATCCAGAATATTCTTTTTGAGAAAAGTTACGTGGAACATTAAATTACCCATTTATTATTTGTGAACAGATAACAGAATAGAAGGGCGAAGAAAAAAAGGTAGAATGAAGGAAGGAGGGAAGGAAGGGAAGGAAGGAGGAAAGGAAGTGGATGCAAAGGAAAGGGAAGACAAAAAGGGAAGAGGGGGAAGAGAGGCAAAGTGAACAGTCAAATGATACTTTGTATGGTCTTAAAAAATTGTTGGAATATCCCTATTTTGAGAGAGAGAGAATATCTCTTTAGGGCCTGGATACATATGCATGCAGATTAATTTTTCACTCCCTGCCTCAGATTGTGAGCTAATACACTGACAAATTTTCTTTCCCTTAATTTTCTTTCCCTTAATATTATGACAATTTACTGTGTTAGTATTCTATTACTGCTATTAGAAATTATTGCCAATTTCATGATGCAAAATAACAAATTATTTCACATTTCTGTAAGTTAGAAGTTTGAATGTGTCTTACTGGGCCAAAATCAAGGTGTCTGCAAGGGCACATTCCTTTCTGGAGGTTCTAGGGGAAAATACATTTCTCTGCCTTTGCCACCTTCCAGAGATGCTTCATTTTTTTTTGGCTCACAGCTCCATTTTTTCATCTTCAAAATCAGAAAAAGCTGGTCAAATACTTCTCATATTATATCATCTCTCTTCTTTGCCTCCCTCTTACATTTTTAAGGACCCCAATGATTACACTAGGGGCACTCAAATAATCCAGGATAGTCTTGTATTGCAAAGTCAGTAGACTAGTAGCCTTAATCCATAGGTAATCGTAATGAACTTTTGTCATGTAAAGTAACATATTCAGAAGTTCCAGGAAATAGTACATTGATATTTTGAGGTGTTGGAGGCTATTACTCTGTTTACCTTACTTATCATCTTTGTTATGTTCTAATTTGTTAATATGAATTACTCATCAAGTTTTGGTCTAGAAGCGCCTCCTATTGGAGTAAGAGACATTTTCCTTCTCAAGTTACATCATTTAGTTTATCAGTCTGGTATAGTTTTGTGTTCTCCACTTTCAGAATCCACAGAGAAGGTTGCCCAAATACTCTAGCAATAATCATAAAATCCATCTTTCATGAGAGTCATTTTTGGTTGATATTTTTATTATACAAAAATAAACCATATAGCATAATAATGATTTCTACTATCAAAGGATTTAAATGGTTTTCAAGGTAAGTTGCATCTTAAAATGACTACGGAATATTCAGGAATGCATATGTTCTGGCCTCATGCAAGACTTAGTGAGTCAGAACATTTGGAGGTGGAACCTGCATGATTTTTTAAAGTGCTCAAAATAATTCTAATATGCAGCAAGTCCTAGAATCTGTATTGTGTGTGTGTGTGTGTGTGTGTGAAAATTCAATTTCCACTCTTCCTCACATTTGATATTACTAAAAATTAGTGAGGTTATATATATTCCTTTCTTATAATATGTGGGTTCTACATATTTTCAAATATGTTGTGTCACATTAAGACTCAATAAACGCACCTTATTTTTATAATAGCACTCAACATTCAAAAATGTAAAGGATAATGAATCAAACAAATCTAATAAGCAAAAAAAGTTTTAAAAGTCCTCAAACAACTATACAATTCAGTGTTGTATATATATGTATATCACATTTATAATGTGCATATATACTGATAGTGAAATATGAACCAGGAGTTTTTTTATTATGTGTTTGCCAAATAGATTTTTAATACCATATGGCAGTTTCTGAATGTACCAATAAACATAACATCAGAAATGGTCACTAAAAAAAATTAATGTTCTCATGAGTCAACTTAGCTTTTTCTAGGACAGGATTGAGCAACATGTTTTCTTAAGCCTCTTTCTAAAACATGAGTGGTTGAATTAGATCTAACCTATATTTTACAGGAGGGCTGAGCTTTAGTGCTAGATTAATTCAAAAGTACTTTTACTTGCAATTATAAAATAAATGGTTTATGGAATACTGCTAATTTTTAAAAGGATGTTTAAATATTTCAATTTAGATACAGTTTTGAGTTTCTAAGAATTATCTTCCTTAACTAATTTGATAGCCATAATTGTTAATATTATATGATTAAAAAGTACAGCAACAGAGATTATATTCCCCATAAATGCATGTTCTGTAACATATACTAAAGTGGCAACATTTTATCTTTAATTTGTCAAGTAAAAGCATGGTAGACTTTTACCATGCTAAGAGAAAAAAATACGATTGATAAATTAGAAAATCTTTCTGAGGGCATAGTTACATCTGAAAATGTCTAAGCAGAATAAGGAAAATGATAAAGTACATTGATTTATTTATGAAAGGGCATATATGGCATTCTTCATTTAAAATATATGATTTTCCTGTGACTATGAAAAAGAAAATTAGGAAAATTGAGAAAGCTCAAGGAATAAAATAGCAAATAAAAGGGGGGATGTACAAATAGTTTGAGTATTGGTTATGAAATTCCATAAGATCCAAAGACAATATTGAGTAATACAGGGCACTTTGAGATTTTTTTTTAAAAGCATATTTTTAAAATGCCGTATATGGTAGTAACCATATGAATTGATCTGTTAACATTTTCTGGAGAAACAGAACATTTTCTGTTTCAGAACTACTGCTTTCAATAACATGAAGGACAAAATTTGCATTTATAGACAAATAGATTAAGTGGAAATACTTTTTGTTGTAGTGAACTACAAGTTTTTATAAATAGATACTCCACCAGTCTAGTTAAGTGTGTATGTATAAATCAATATCTGCTTGAATGAGAATCTGAGCCCAAGGGGCAGAGGAGCCTAAGCCTGAAATATTTTAAATTCCTACTTACTGAAAATGATTTGAAAATAAACTGTTTAAAACATAATTCAATGGAAAATATTTAATTCATATCCCCTGGCAAAAATCTAATACTTCTGTATGTGGACTCTAATTATTTTATGAATCTGCCTAATGTTGTTCATATTGTGCAATAAGAAAAATAAGCAAGAGGGAGAAAAGGAAGCATTACTATTATAAGACTCACTAATATTCTCTTGTCTCTAGTAACATACATAATTTGATTTCCATAACTGGGTGGTACTCAAGTATCCTATTATAATTTGGAGAGTAATAATAACTGAGACTTATATTTGGCTTTAAAATATGTATGGAAATTCTTTGTATTAATAAAAGATTAATTTAGATTGATTATAATTAATCCAGAATTACTTCCTTAGTATTAAAAATTAATGTTTTACTTTAGAAGAAATTGTGTTCCAAATAATTAATTTGGAGAGACTAAATAATTCAGGAAAAAAGCTTGTCATCTAGGAGTTAAAATATTAAAAACTATATGTCAGACCTTATACCAGATAAAGGTAAGTCAGCTTACAGTAATACTCAAGTTAAAACATGACCATAACCTCATCAATAGTCTAAATATTCTTAAAAAGATTCTGTTTATTAGATGTGTGCTTACTAGAAATATAAGGTGTGAAATGGAGAATCATATAGCCATACAGTGTGCTCTAACACTGTAAAGGTTGGAAGCTGCTTTGAACTATTGACATAGATAGGAGAATGGGATCTGATATCAGAATATTTGGATTCAAATCCAAATTAATTCACTGTAATTAATTGCAATGTAGTAGCCTAGCTTGTAAAGTGCCATCTCTAAGATCTCCATATTCTGTTACTCATGTCCTTGTGTAATATCTTTCTCTGGAGTGTGGGCTGGACCATGCCAGCTTGAATCTGACCAATGCAATCCAGTAAAGGATTATAATTTCCACCTTGATATCTGACCCCATGTATTGCTGTCTTAATTTACATGTTATGTATAAAGCATGGTGCCAATGTGGGAGAGGCCCAGGTGGCAATTAGGTGAGGTTGACTTCTAGTTGGTATCACCCTGGAAGGAACTAAATATTGCCAATAATAACTCAATGACTTTAGAAGTGGATACTTCCTCAGTTGAGCCTTCAAATAAGATTTCTGTCCTTGGGCCTACCTATTCATTGCAGCCTCCTGAGATGCCCTGAAGGTAAGACTGGATTGCTGGCCCACAGAAGTTGTGCAATGATAAATTGGTGTTGCATTAAACCACTAAATCTTGGAGTAATTTGTCACACAGCTATAAATAATTCATACATTTTAGTGTGACCATTAACTTATATTTTAGTTTCTCAAAATTTAAGTGTACACATCTGTCAAATGGTGGTAATAAGAGTAGTTTTCTCATGTATGAAAAGTACTTTAGCATTTAGTAAATGCCCTAACTGTGGTTGAAAGTATTAGGGAATATAGCAGGGCCTAAGAAATAATAGATACATTTTCTGACTCAATCTGAAACAATTTAGAAATAAGGTAAAATAAAGCAGATGTAGAAAAAAATTTAATATACATGAAGCTAAATCTAAAGCATTATTGCTTATATCTACATGGAAGTAGACTTAAAAATACTGATTCCAGATTTAGGCAGAATTTGCAACCAGTAAGAGCAACACTAGACCTAGCAAGTTCTCCCCATTAGAGGTTTCACTTCTGTAAGACGTATAGTGTGAGAAACAAAGCAGTATTTGCATTGTCTATGCACATGGTTCTCAAGAAAAAGAGAGAAAAGAGCAAGGGGTTCCTCTAAGCTAGTTAGGTTTTTCCTTCTAAACCTACCCATAAGATAAGGTCACTCCAGTATAACAACAGATTGCCCAGGAAAACAAAAAACAAAAGGGGCCTGATAGGCTATTCTAATAAGCAGCCTTCCATGGAAACCTCAAGAATAGCTAATAGAAGTAGTGGAGTTGAGATTACAGTAGCTGTGGTGGTGGTGGTGGTGGTGGTGGTAGTAATATTAATAGTAGGTGTGGTAGTAACATCACTGAATATTTAGTTCATGGGTTTGTTAAGACCTGTCAGTGGAAATGGGCACTTCTGTGTTTTTGTAGACAAAGTATACGAAACATAAAAAAGCATTTCATGTTTTACCTTGACAAATTCTACACGTATTAAGAAACCTTATGATTGTTAAAGGTCTGCCTTTAAACAAAGTATAGTCAGTGAACTCAATCCCATGAGCACTTATTATGAAATATCTTTAAAAATAAAAAAGTAATCCTCTGATTTTTGTGCCTGCCCTGTAGCTACTGTTGAGTTTGTTGCCTTTCCCTGCACTAATGGAATCAAATTTTTAAGATTAACAGATGCTTATTACGGAAGCAGATCAGGCCAACATGAGAATACCAACATACTGCCATCCTGTGGAGACTTTTCTAAGTAGCCCCTAGATTTCCTTCTGAAACATATTACTCAAGTTGTTATACATGTTGATAAACCACATAAATCACTGGGATTAGTTTGAGAGTACTTAACAGTGATATTGGCATATCACTTTACTTACATATTTGAGTTGTTCCACTTAAACCATTAAACTTCACTGGTCTTAGATTAAAAGTTTAGCTCTGGTGACAAGATAAAATAGAAATTTCCAGGAAATTACTATATTAAGTAGACCAGAGCATAGAATATTAAGGTAATGTAAATACTAGGAAATGTTTGGAGAATTATACCCAGACAATAGTTATTAGTGGTAAGATACTATGTTCCATGGAAGTCAGTCTCATGCTCACAGATGCTAAATGATATTTTTTCATCCACTACAGTTACAATTATTGACCTTAAAGATTTATTATTTATACCTTGAATGATATTATAAAAAATACACTTTTGCAGATTCTAAAATGGAAAGTTATAACTAATAGTGACAATAAGGCTGCAAACAAACTCCTCCATCTGTAAGATTTGAAACAGGCAGAAATTACCACATTTATGGATAAAAATACAGCAGTCTAAATGATAGGCACAAGGAAGACTACCATTTAATTATGCCATTTATTTCTTGTACTGACATTTTAAAATATCTCCAATATATGAAAGCATTATATTTTCCCTCTTGGTATCTGTCATTATCTATAGAATTATGTAAGTTGAAATGATAGGTAATAGAATCATTTTAATTTGATGTAGTCCCATTTGTTTATCCTTTATTTCCCTTGCCCTAGAAAATTTATCAGCAAAAATACTGCTCCATGAGATATCTAAAATTTTACAGCATATGTTTTCCTCTAGGACTTTATGGTGTCACGTCTTACATTTAAGTCTTTTATCCATCTTGAGGTTATTCTGGTATATGGCATAAGTTGGTAATCTAGTTTCATTCTTTTTTTTTTTTTTTCTTTTTGCATGTACATGTTCAGATCTCCCAACATCTCTAATTGAAGAAGCTATTTCTACTCCATTTCATGCTTTTGCCCTCTTTGTCAAATATTAATTGACCATAGAGACCTGGGTTTATTTGTGGGCTCTCTATTCTGTTTCATTGATCTATGCGTGTCTGTTCTTATGCCAGTACCAGACTGTTTTGATTACACTGGCCTTATAATACAGTTTGAAAGCTTCTGCTCAGTTAAAAAACATCAGCAAAATGAAAAGAAAACCAATCAAATGGGAAAACATTTGTCAATGATAACCTTGGACAAGGGTTTGATTTCTAAAATATAGAAAGAACCCATACCACTCAACACCAGGAAAATAATACAGCTCAAAAATGGGCAAAAGAGGAAAACCAAGATGGTGGAGGAGTAAGTGGAACTATACCAATCTCCTCCCAACACCAAACTGGAATTACAACTTAATTGGGGAGGAATCATCCAGAATGACCAACAGAACACCAACTAGAGAGAAATCTTATCACCAGGGACAGAACAGAAGAGCCGATTCATCACAACGTGGCTGATAGGAAGTGTGAAGACACAAGAGGGCTGGCGGGGCTCCCATGGGCAGCAGCTGAAGGGACAGAGAAACATCTCAACAGCCGGGGTTCCACCTGAGAAGGGTGGGATCTAAACCCCAGCTGGGCTTCCCAGCCTACAGCCACACAGCTGAGAGTAAAACAGCATCCACCTAGGAAAAGCAAAAGCCACCAGGTTTAGCCAGCCTAACAGAGAGACTGAGTTCTTAAAGGGACCACATACAAAAATACAGTGGCACCCACCTACCCTGGGCTGCAGCAGAGAAAGGGCAAAGTGGGCTAGAGACGCTTGGGGAAAATTTGGGTCAGTGGCATTAGGGGAAGAGTTGAGGGAGCAGCCTGTGAGCCCAGTGCTGACCCATCCCCCATACAGCCAGCAGACCTTATTCTTCTCCAAAGGGTGGGAGCCTGAGGGGAAGCCACAGCCCCACCCAGCAGTGCCTAAACCTGACCTCAGATCACAGACATTGGATTAACAACTACAGGAGACAAAGACAGTGAATCTCTGATAGTCTCCAACTGGCTGACTAGGCCTAGACTGGGACATGAGCTGACTTCACCAAGCACAGATCCAGGTAACAAAGTGCACCTCTACACCACAGAAGGTCACACCACTAAGACAGTAAGTCAAAGCAGACCAATCCAAGAAGCAGAAACAAACAAAAGCCATCTAAAATGGAGAGACAAAGCCTCAGGAAATGGAAAGGTGGAATCCCCAGGAAGAATGCAAAATGAAATAGAGGCAAGCACCCTATCAGACATGGATTTCAAAAATAATGATGATAGAGAATCTCAACAAGCTCAGCTAGTTCATAAAAAACTACAAACAACTCTAGGGGAACTACAAAGAACTCCAGGAAAGCTATAAGGAACTTACTGAGAACTACAACAGCATTAAAAAGGACATAGAAACCATCAATAAGAGCCAGGAAGAAATGAAGAATACAATTCCTGAATTGAAGAACACAGTAGAAGGAATCAAAAGCAGTCTAGAGAAAGCAGAGGATTGGCTCATTGAGCTGGAGGTCAATGTAGAAAAAAATTCCCAGGTAGTGCAACAAAATAAAAAAAAGACTGAAATAGAATGAAGAGGTTTTAAGAGAGCTGCAGGACAACATGGAATGTAGTAACATCCATATCAAGGATACTAGAAGAAGAGGAGGAGCAAGGGATAAAAAACCTGTTTAAAAAAGTAATGACAGAAAACTTCCCTAACTTAAAAAGAGAAAAAGGCATACAACCTCAGAAAGCACCGAGGGTCCCAATGAAGATGAACCCAAATAGGCCCACTCCAAGATATATCATATTAAAATGGCAAATTTCAAAGACAAGGAGAGAATCCTAAAAGCAGCAAGAGAGAAACAGCTAATAACATAAAAGGGGCCCCTGATAAGGTTTTCAGCTGATTTCTCAACAGAAACACAACAAGCCAGAGGGGAATGGCAAAAAATATTTCAAGCAATGAAAAACAAAGGCCTGCAACCAAGAATACTCTACTGAGCAAGGACTTCATTCAAAATGAAAAGTGAAATAAGGAGTTTCCCTGATAAAAGAAGGCTAAAAGAAGATATCTCCACCAAACCAACATTGCAAAAGATGCTAAATGGTCTTCTTTAAGAAGATGAAAAAACACAGAGACATACAGGAACACAGACAAAAAGGGAAAAATAGATAATGAATAAGTGCCTATCAATAATAACCTTAAAGGTAAATGTATTAAATGCATGAATCAAAAGACAGGGTAGTTGGATGGATAAGAACCAACTTTAACTTATGAATGTTTTAAAATGATCTTGTTATAAATAGATTTTAATAAATAAGGTATAATTTTCTACATTACTTATATCTGCATTACTGCAGATTGTTTTCTTAGATTGGAATTATTTCACAATATGGGAAAATCATGTTACAATAACTCAGAAAAATTGAATGCAGTCAAGGAAGAAGAAAAAGTAAGAAAATATGTATGTATATTACATAGAATGCATGCTGTCTTTCTTATTCACTGTTACAAAATATGTGCTTATTTGTGGGTGTGTAATATATAGATTTTCTTAGCAATTTATGTTTTTAAAAAATTTTATTGTTGTTTTATTACATCCATCCCCTTTTTCCTTCCTTCTGTCCCCTTCCCCACCCACCCACTCCCCTCCAGAGTCAATTCCACTTATTATCTATGTCCATGGTTCTTCTATGCTAGTTCCTTGACTAAATTATTCCCCTTCTTTGCCTCCTCCTCCCCTCTACCACCTCCCCCTTCCCCTCTGAAGGGCTGTTCATTGTGTTCATGTATCTGGTTCTGTTTTGCTTATTGGTTTGTTTTGTTCATTATTATCCCGAAATGGGTGAGATCATATGGTATTTGTCTTTCACTGACTGGCTTATTTCACTAAGCATAATACTTAGCATAATACTAAGCATAATATTGCAAAGGTTAGGAGTTCCCTCTTTCTTCCTGCTGTATATTATTCCATTGTGTAAATGTACCCAAGTCTTTTTATCCAGTCATCCACTGATGGGCACTTAAGCTGTTTCCAGCACTTGGCTATTATAAGTAGTGCTGCCAGGAACATAGGAGTACATAGGTTCTTATGAATTGGTGTTTCAGGGTTCTTTGGGTAGAGTCCTAATAGTAAAATTGCTGGATCAAAAGGCAGTTCCATTTTTAGTTTTTTAAGGAAACCCCATTCTGTTTTCCACAGTGACTGCACCAGCCTACATTCCCACCAACAGTGCACAAGGGTCCCCTTTGCCCCACATCCTCGCCAACACTTGTTGTTTGTTTATTTGTTGATGATTGCCACTCTGACAGGTGTGAGGTGGTATCTTATTGTGCTTTTAATTTGCATCTCTCTGATGACTAGTGATGTTGAGCATTCTTTCATATGCCTCTGGGCCCTTTGTATATCTTCCTTAGTGAGTTGTCTGATCAGGTCCTTTGCCCATTTTTTAATTGGACTGTCTGTCTCCCTGGTGTTGAGTCACATTAGTTCTTTATATATTTTGGATATCAAACCCTTGTCTAAGGTATCATTGACAATTATGTTTTCCCATACAGTTGATTCCTTTTGAATTTTGCTGGTGTTTTCTTTATCTGAACAGAAACTTTCCAATTTGATATAGTCCCATTTGTTTATTTGTTTTTTTATTTCCTTTGCCCTTGGAAAAGTATCAGTAAACATATTTCTGTGTAGGATATCTAAAATTTTACTGCCTATATTTTTCTCCAGGACCTTCATAGTGGCACTGCTTATGTTTAAGTCCTTTTTTTTATCCATTGTGAGTTTATTCTGGTGTATGGTATAAGTTGGTGGTACAGTTTTATTTTTTTGCATGTTGCTGTCCAGTTCTCCCAACACCACTTGTTGAAGAGACTGTTTTTACTCCATTTTTTGTTCCTTCCCCCTTTGTCAAATATGAATTGACCATAGAGTCCTGGGTTAATTTCTGGGCTCTCTATTCTGTTCCATTGGTCTATATGTCTATTCTTACGCCAGTACCAGACTGTTTTGATGACAGTAGCCTTGTAGTATAATTTGATGTCCGGTATTGTGATTCTTCCTACCTTGGTCTTCTTTATCAAGATTGCTGTGGCTGTTTATGAGTGTTTTTGGCTCCATATAAATTTTTGAAGTATTTTTTCTATTTCTGTGATGTCTGTCATTGGTATTTTAATTAGGATTGCATTGAATCTATAGATTGCTTTGGGTAATATGGACATTTTAATGATGTTAACTCTTCCCATCCATGAACATGGTATATGCTTTCATTTATTTGCATCTTAATTAAAGAAATTTCTTAATTTCTTTCTTCAGTGTTCTCTAGTTTCCTGAGTATAGATCTTTTGCTTCCTTGATGAAGTTGATTCCTAAGTACTTTATTTTTCTTGTTGCTATGGTAAATGGGATTTGTTTTTTCGCTTCTATTTCTGTTGTTTCATTATTGCTATACAAAAATGCTTTTGATTTCTCGATATTGACTTTCTATCCAGCTATTTTGCTAAAAATGCTTATTAGGTCAAGTAAGTTTTTGGTGGAGCCTATTGGGTTTTGTATGTACACTATCATGTCATCTGCAAATAATGACAGTTTTACTTCCTCCTTTCCAAATTGGATACCTCTGATTCCTTTTTCTTCTCTGATAGCTATGGCTAGAACTTCGAAAACAATGTTGAACAGAAGTGGAGAAAATGGACAGCCTTGTCTTGTTCCTGATCTTATGGGGAAACCTTTGAGTTTTTGCCTATTGAGTATGATGTTGGCTTCTGGTTTGTCATACATGGCCTTTGTTATGTTGAGGTATGCTCCCTCTATTCCCATTTTGCTGAGGGTTTTTATCATAAATGGTTGCTGTACTTTATCAACTGATTTTTCAGCATCTATTGATATGATCATATGGTTTTTTTCTTTCATTTTGTTGATGTGGTGTATTGCATTTATTGATTTGAGAATGTTGTACCATCCTTGCACCTCTGGGATGAAACCCATTTGATCATGGTGTGTGATCTTTTTAATGTATTGCTGGATCCGGTTGGCCAATATTTTGTTGAGAATCTTAGCATCTATGTTCTTCAGAGATATTAGCCTATAGTTTTCTTTTTTAGTTGTGTCTTGACCTGGTAAATAATATTGGCCTCATAGAAAGAGTTTGGGAGTCTTCCCTCTTGGATTTTTTGGAATAGGCTGAGAAAGATAGGAGTTAGTTCTTCTCTTAATGTTTTGTAGAATTCACCTTTGTAGCCATCTGGTCCATGGCTCTTGTCCTTTGGAAGATTTTTGATTACATCTTCAACTTCACTAGTTGTTACTAGTTTATTCAGGATTTCTGCTTCTTCTGGATTCAGTTTTGGTAGATTATACATTTCCAGGAATGTGTCCATTTCACCCAGGTTGTCATATTTCATGTCATATAGTTGTTTGTAGTAATTTCTTAGAATCTTTTGTATTTCTGAAGTATCAGTTGTGATTTCTCCTCTGTCAGTTCTGATTCTGTTTATTTGGCTCCTCTCTCTCTCCTTGATGAGTCTGGTTAAAGGCTTGTCAATTTTGTTTATTTCTTCAAAGAACCAGCTCCTGAACTTGTTGATTCTTCGAATTGTAGAGTTAGTCTGTAAGTTATTTAATTCTGCTCTGATCTTGATGATTTCCTTCCTTCTACTTGCTCTGGGCTTCATTTGTTGTTATTGCTCTAGTTCTTGCAGCTTTATGGTTAGGTTGTTTGTATAAACTTCTTCTGACCTTTTAAGGTAGGCCTGTATTGCTATGAATTTCCCTCTGAGGACTGCCTTTGTTGTGTCCCATAGGTTTTGAGCTGTTGTGTGTTCATTGTCATTTCCAGAAACTGTTTTATTTCATCTTTGGTCTCATTGTTAACTCATTCATTACTTAAAAGCATGTTATTCAGTCTCCATGAATTAGAATGTTTTTGGTTTTTTCCCATGAGGTTGGTTTCTAGTTTTAGCCATTGTGATCTGAGAAGATGTTTGGTATGATTTCAATTTTCCTGTATTTGTGGAGGCTTGTCTTGTGACCTACCATGTGGTCTATCTTAGAGAATGATCCATGTGCATTTGAAAAGAATGTGTATTTGGCTTCTTTGGGGAGAAAGATTCTGTATATATCAGTTAGGTCCATTTCCTCTAGAGTGTTGTTCAATGCCACAATATCCCTGGTGTTTTTTTTGTTTGGAAGATCTGTCCATTGTTCATAGTGGGGTATTAAAATCCCCTACTATTAGTGTGTTGTTGTCTATATCCTTTTTGAAGTCCTCCAAGATTTTCCTTATATATTTTGGAGCTACTTTGGGTACATATATGTTTACCAGAGTTATTTCTTCTTGATGGATTGTTCCCTTAAGTATTATGAAATGTCCTTCTTTAACTCTTTTTATGCCCTTCATTGTAAAATCTATTTAGTCTGAAATAAGTATTGCTACTCCAGCCTTTTTTCATATCCATTTGCTTGATATATATGTTTCCATCTCTTCAGTTTCAGTATGTGTTGATATTTTGTTCTGAGGTGGGTCTCTTGAAGTCAACATATAGGTGAGTTATGTTTTATTATCCATTCAGCTACCCTATGTCTTTTGATTGGTGCACTTTATCTGTTTACATTTAAGGTTATTGATTGATACTTATTTATTGCCATGTTTCCACTTTGTATCTGTGTTCCTCTCTGTGTCTCTCTGTTTTTTCCTTTTTTTTTTTTTTTTTTTTTTTAAAGTAGAGCCTTTAGCATTTCTTACAATGCTGGTTTGGTAGAAATGCATTCTTTCAGTCTTCTTTTGTCTGGGAAAGTCCTTATTTCTCCTCTATTTTCAATGAGAGACTTGCTGGGTACAGTATTCTTGCTTGCAGGCCTTTGTTTCCCATTACTTGGAATATTTTTTGCCATTTCCTCTGGCTTGTATTGTTTCTATTGAATAATCATTTGATAGTCTTATTGGAGCCTGCTTCTATGTTATTTGGCATTTCTCTCTTGATGCTTTTAGGATTCTCTCTTTATCTTTGAAATTTGCCACTTCAATGATAATGTGTCTTGAAGTGGGTCTGTTTGGCTTCATCTTCATTGAAACCCTCTGTGCCTCCTGAACTTGAGTAATGTTTTCATTCAATGATAGGGAAATTTTCTATCATTACTTTTTTGAACAGGTTTTCCATTCCTTGTTTCTCTTTTCCTTTTGGTATCCCTAAGATACGATGTTATTGCATTTCATGTTGTCCTGTAGCTCTCTTAAAACCTCTTTATTCTTGTTCAGCCTTTTTTCATTCTGTTGCACTGTCTTGGAATATTTTTCTGTTGTCCTCCAGCTCGCTAATCCAGTCCTTTGCTTCCTTCTACTGTATTCTTCAATTCAGAAATTGTGTTCTTTATTTCCTTCTGGCTCTTATTGATAGTTTCTATGCCCTTTTTAATTCTGATGTAGCTCTTAGTGAGTTCCTTGTAGCTTCCCTGGAGTTCTTTGTGGTTTTTTCTGAGCTGGCTGAGCTCATTGAGCTTCTCTGTCATCATTCTTTTGAATTCCATGTCTGATAATTTGTTTGCCTCTGTTTCATTTAGTGATCTTTCTGGGGATTCCTCCTTTTTTTTCGGTGATGGACTGATTCTTTTTTCCCCCATTTTGGGTGTTTGTTGTTGCTTATTTTTGTTTTGGATTAATCTGCTTTGATTCCTTTGCTTTAGTGAAGCACCCTTCTGTGTTAGGAGATTTGTGGAGTTGAGTGTTACACTCTCCTAGATTTCCTCAACTTGTTGCTCTTGTGGTGCCCTTTATGTCATTAAATTGGGCTGGCTTGTTGTATTTTGGATTTGTTGTATGTGTTGCTCTTTTCCCTCCAGTTGGCTGATTAAGAGACTCTCCTTCTATCCCATCTCATACACTGTTTTTGAGCTTCCCCTAAAACAGAACTACCAGTCCAGGCAAAATAACCACACCTTCAGCAATATCTTTCTCCTTTTATCCCCCTTTTGACTGCCTATGAACCTTGCTAAATACCCATACCCTCCAAGGTAACCCCCACTTTTAATCACAACTTCAGCTGCAACTGAGTCAGTCTTAATTGGGATATAAATATGATAAGACTGTTATAAGAGGGGGAAAATGATTAAGTTGACTAAAGTATAGATAATTTTGAAGGGTGCAAAGGAGTAGCAAACATAGTGGGGATGCAAGAGAGACAGCCAGCTTATTGCTTCTATAGAAATGGGGAGGGGAGAAATCAGAATGCCTCAAGTTCGAGTGGACAGTATAAGCTTATATATGTAGTTGCTGCATCTACCTCCCTGTCCACCTTCAGTGAGCCCTGATTGGTCCAGGTGGGGTCAGGACCCGTGTGCTTTTAGCAGAAAAAAAGAATGTGTAGTCCCTAGTAGCACAGCCACAAAAAAAAAAAAAAAAAAAAAAGGTTTAAGTGGCTGGGGAGGGGAGGAGTACTTAGATTGAGGACTGGGAATGAGTTGTAGCAGGAGAGTGAGGCTTTAAAATAAGAATAGGAGGAGGGTCTTGGGTAGTTAGGTGGATGGAGATAGGGGAGGAGTAAAAATACGGGAGTTGGGATACACTGGTATAAATAGTATTTACTTAAAATGCTCTATGAGGGTTGGAAGTAACTTTTGAAAAGGATATATTAGGGATTAATAGTTCATATAGCTCTTGGTGTAGTTTATGTGGTTGAGATTAGCAGCGATCTATTTCCTGAGTCTGCCTCTTCTTCTTGACCAAGTCTCTGCAGTCTACAGTCAGGCTGTGTGGTCTTGGAGTGGCAGGGACCATGGCCATCACAGGCAGGGCTGAGTACCACCCTCCACCCTCCCACCCCCTGTAGGCTGAGCCTCCAGTAGTCTAGCTGGGTTTCTGCACTGCCAGTATTTTGGGGCCCTCCCTTCTCTCACTGGTTTCATGTGAAGAATTGCAGGGTGCTTATGTGGTATTGATGGTTACTCCTCCCCCTCCAGCTCCTCGAGGAGGTTTCTGCCTATGAGGCCAAAAACTTGTTTTATTCACTGTTATTTATTTCCAATTCTTTTTTATTTATATTTTTCAGAGAGAGGGGAAGGGAGAGAGGCAGAGAGGGAAAGAAACATCAATGTATGGTTGCCTTTCACCTCCAGCTGGGGACCTGGCTAGAGACCTGGCTTGCAACCTGGGTCTGTGCCCTGACTGGGAATCAACCAGTGACACTTGGGTTCACAGGCCAGCAGCTATCCACTGAGCCACCAGCCAGGGGATAGATATAGGGAATTATGAAAAACTTGAAAAGGTTTAGCAGCAGCTGCAAAGATAAATAACATTTAGAAAAATAAGGCCAATAGGAAAAAGTTCAAAGAACTGAGATTTTTTAATCAACCTGAAACAAAAAACACAGTTTCTGTGTCCATTTTTTTTTTTATTCAGCTACCTCATTAGTTCATACTCTTAAAGAATTCACTGAAAAAAAATTTCATACCAAGAAGAGAGCAAGGGGAAAATATTTACAATGCCACATAAAGGACTTAAGCTTGTTTGAGCCAGAAAAAAATCAACCCATTGCTGAGGAAAGGGAATTAAGGAAAAGATAAGTGTAACCGATTGGGAGAGTACAGTAAGGAGCTCCCTTAGAAAATTGGCAAACGGCACTCAGTCATTTCTATAGAGGTTTAAAGACAGACAAGTCTCTATAAAATAGTCTAACAAGTTCCAATATTGAAGAAAGCTTTGAATGCTAACTCTGCCCATATTGATACAAGAACCCAGTTTGTACAATTGGTACAGATTTAGACTAAGGGAAGGAAAAGATGGGGTTTTCCATTGCTTTCTATGGGTTTGAGTGGATAGCTAAGGTTTAAGGATGAAGATAGTTTCAAGAATAGTCAGATGCATTAAGCTGATTAAAATAAAAGAGAGTCAAGGAACTAGTAAAAATGACCCATGAACATGGGCAACTGAGTGGGGATTAACTATGGGAGAGTAGTTGGGGTGGGTGGGGCAGGGGAGAATAATGAAGGAAAAATGGGACAACTGTAATAGAACAACAATAAATTAATAAAAAAAGATAAAGAAGAGAGAGATGGCTCCTATTCAGATGGGATGGAAGCTCTTATCATTACAGAATGCTGCATGTCCTGCTTATTAATTAAGGATTCTTAAATTTGTCTACATTGAGTGTCCAGTGATTTGTGGACCTGGCAGGCCTTGCATAATGGAAATAGCTTTTTAGCATTAGTAAGGGGAGGCACAGTCTGACAGATTCACATTAGAAAATTCATCTTAAATATTATTATTAATTCTCTGAATAACTATATCCCAGAACTTAGTAAAAAAATAAATCGGATTAAATCTTCATGTCCTATTTCCACAGTCTAATATGATTGACACCAGGGCCCAAAAGCATGACAATATAACACTAAAGAAAGTAATTATATTTTTTATTTCTTTTCTAATGTATATCCTTTTTAAAGCAAGAAAGGGGAATCCTAAAGGATATATCTAAAAGCAGTTATAGTTTACTAGAAACTATATTAACCACTACATTACTTTTAAGTTGGTGAAGATTTTACCGTAAATTGTGTTAGTCAGTATTTAAAAAAAAAGAATATCAGAATCTTTATGATAGACATTAAAGTAGATATTTCATTTAAAGTGCTAAAAGAAAGTGGATATATTACAGTTTTGACCTTGTTTTTGTAACCTAATACAGAATGTAATTCATTATAGTTTAAGTAATTATTGTGTAGAGAGCATAAATGTTATTTTTCTTTATTATTAAAAAAAATGATTTTCTTATATCTTCTATGAAAATTTTATTTATGGATAGAGATGATAGATCCTATGGTCATATACTTCCTATGAAATAAATTAAAATTCTATTTTCAAATGTAAATTCTAAAATGCAAAATTTATTCATTTTAATGGATGAACATACCTGAGATGAAAAGTGTTTGGAATGAGACATTCATTAAAATTCAATGGACTAACTTGATTTAAGAACTAAAGTACAGACTGTACTTCATTCTGTTATAATGTTTACAAAGTGTTTCTTTCAAACTCAGTAGCATCTGTTGAGTGATTATGAGGCTCTTCAGATTTTTTCCTAAGACTTATAGCAAAAATAAACCCCCAAAACATATTTTATTATTGTAGAAATTTTTTGGCAGCATGCACCAAGACTTCTATAGTATGAATGTGGCTAACTACTATAATAATTTCTAATCTATGTCCTAATTTATTGTGTCACTGACCCTGAGTTAAAGTTTCATGGGGCAATATTGAATAGTCTCACTTTGGTGAAGTAGCCAATATGCTCAATGGCAGGCATTAGAGAAGGCCAATGATGGAAAAAAGAAGATTGCCTCTTAAAAGACCTACAGAAAAATTCCTCCAACTCTGGAGGAATTTCAGCTGCCCCAGTGCTCCTCTTCAAAGAAATATGGCTCCTGAAGTATGTAAAGTTGAAACTTAATATTAAGGAATGTGAATGAAAAATATATACATGGAGAAAGAGAGAAAGTCCAGCCATTGCTAATATAATGAGAAAGTTTTATGTGACATTGATGAAACCTGTCAGCCAAAGAAAGTAGATTGGAATGAACATGTGTCAACAATGATAACTTCACTGTACTAGTCAGTGAGGGTGGTAGACACCATTGAGTGAGCATGTGTACTGTGCGGCCATGACATACAAAATGACTGGATAAGTAGAGCAACAGAAGAATCTGCATCAGATTTTGCCTTAAAGCTTGAACATTCCTCTGAGAAAACCAGTCAGATGATTCAGAAGGCAACAGCTATGGGCTACTGGGGATTCACAGCTTCATCACAACAGTGTGCCTGCTTATTTATCATGTCTCTTGCAGTTTATTTATTTATTTTTGGGCAAAAATCAAATCACCCGGGTGACTCAACCCTCTTACAGCTCAGATTTGATGCCCTGTGACAGCTGACTTTTCCCAAAACTAAAATCACCTCTGAAAGGGAAGAAGCTTCAGACCATCAGTGAGATTCAGGAAAATACAACAGGGCAGCTGGGCTTGGGAGAACTGTGAGTTCCTAAGGTGCCTATTTTGAAGAACATTGAAGCATTATTGTTCTATGTAAAAATGTTTCTTGTATCTTGTGTCTTCTTCAGTAAATGTCCCTATTTTTCGTAGTACATGGCTGGATACCTTCTGGACAGACCTTGGTATGTGCGTGCGTGCGTGCGTGCGTGCGTGCGTGCGTGCGTGTGTGTTTGTAATAAGACTGCTTTTACAAAGAATTTTTGCAACTAATACGTAGTTTTATAATAAAGTGTATAAAATCATGTGTCTGTGTCTTTCTTTGTTTTATATTTCATTGGCTGTAGTTCAAGCAGATACTTTTGGTTCCTGTGTTATTTATTGGATACATTTGAAAGATCTCTTTTTGGGCTAATTATTATTTCTGTGTTTTACTTTAATAGCTATATGACAACTAAAGTGGAAGAATGTACAATAAATTGTTTTTGAATAGACTCCATATCATAATTTTATTATTGACGGCATTAAATTGTTAAAGCATTTAAACTCTGAAAACTACCAAGCACTCTCTAAAATGAAATAATGAAATCAGTAAAATTTTCTTTTGAGCTTGATTTGCTATTTCAGATTACCTTCAGAGTGATATTCTTTCTACAGAAGAACTATTTTCATAGTGAGAAATGATAACCCAGTGTTATGATAAAAGAACCATATTAATATTAAAATGTAGTAAAGGCATTATCTTAAAATGATACTGAGATTGTATTTTCTAATATAGTTATTGTTACATATATTGCAGTAACAAATTAATCCTCAGAATTCCTGTGGTTTATCAAAACAAATGTTTATTTTTGCTTATACTACTGCTAATGCAGTGATTATGTGGGATTGCAGGGGGTGTCCATGCCTTCCACATTTTCCCTGGGCTCAGACAGACAGAAAAGCCATCATCTTCAGCTACTCTAATATTTTTAGTTGCCACAAAAGAGGAAAAGAGGTTGGAGGACAGAGCATAGGCTCATTGTTTCAGTATGGAGACAACATGCCATTCTTCATTTTCATTGGTCAACACAGTCATGTGGCTCTGCAAGGACATATTAAAAAGATAGAGGAGCAAGTGGACCATTTGGTATTTTTGTCTCTGCCACAGACAGTATTATATTGCTTTAATCATGTAATGGTATCTTGACTTCTAAAGCCAAAGTTTTTTATTTTCCTTAACTAGATGCATTTAAGGCATATGTTTAATGCCATTAGAAGGAATCATGGATTTTGTAGAATATATTTTCTCAAATTATTTTAACCTATATCTGGATAAGGTGTTTCAACCTGCCAGTAGAGTTTAAAGAAATCATGACTACAATCACAAATAAGGCTATATGACACTAAGGAAGGAACATTATCATCTGTTTTCAGATAATAATTTTATAAATGTTTTTATAAGTGGTACTAAATATTTGATTCACTTAATTTCTTTAACTCTTTAGTATATGTAATTATATATATACCTACAGATGCATGTATCAGGGAAAAACCAGCAGTAAGGAAAGGAACAAGTTAAGTTCAGAATATATACACACAATGAATCAAAGCAGCATAATAAGATTTTAAAACTTTTGCTTGAAGATTCTTTTTCCCTCCCCCTTGTTTTCAAACTGCCTGTTCTTTTCTAATTATACATAAAGTAAGCGTCAATACTTAGGTATAAAAATATGTGTTTTTTTCATGGAGAACATAAACACCTGCTGAAAAATGATCATGATGCATTAAAAATGTAGGAAAAGGCACCAGGATAAATAATTAAATTAGATGTAAACAAAGTGACTTCAGTTTTAAAAATACACCAAAATCTAAAATCATGCTTAGTTAACCATTTTTTACATTACACACTACATATGTATGTATGCACATTTATACATATATACACATACATGTATTTGTACCATATATTTGGGGTGTGCATGTGTATATGGTGAGATATTTTTTACTCAATAATATCCCAACCTTCCAAATTTTCTAGAAAATACATAATTTCTAAATGTAACATTTAAAAAATATAGGTTTACTAGTGTTTTTCACACAAATATGCATTGTGGTATTACACATATACATGTATACACATATGAAGAGAATAAAAAAACCCTGAAATTATAGTCAGGAGACTGGGTTTCTTGTAGTACAGGCTTCCATTAGGTGAGTGTTGTAGGAATCCATCTGTATCAGTGTACCAGCTGGTGTTGCTGTGAGAGGCTGTGTTCAGCTTTAGTGAATTTTTATGAAGTTGTTCAATGTATTTGCCCATTTTATGATGGGTGATTTATAATCACACTTGCTCACACCATGCTGATTATTTAGCAGTTTTTGAATAAAATGAGCATGACCCCAGTGCTCCACCACCAGTTCACCCAATATGGCCCCAGGTGACTTTTTTTTTTTTGTTTTTCTGGATGAAAATGTCCTGAAGGGAACTATTTTTCTGATGTGGAAGAGGTAAAACAAAAACAGCGGTAGTGCTACAAGACATAAACTGATTTGAGCAGTAGAAAAAACATCTTATAGATGTATTGCATCAAATGAAGAATAATTTGAAGATGACTGAAGTTTAAACATGTAAGAATAAAGACATAATTTTTATAAATAAATCCTGGGGTTGGGAGTCTTCCTTTATTTATATTGAGATATATGTGTGCATATACACACATATCATAATATATAGTCAAAAAATAAGATTTCCCTGGCCAGTGTGGCTCACTTGGTTGGAGCATTGTCCCATAAACCAAAAGGTTGCAGGTTCGATTCTCAGTCAGAGTACATACCCAGTTTGCAGGTTCCGTTCCCAGTCCAGGTATAACCAATCAATGCTTCTCCCACATTGATGCTTCTCTCCCTCTCTCTTTCCCTCCCTTCCCTTCATTCTAAAATCAATAAGCATATCCTTGGGTGAAGATAAAAGATAAGATTTTCATGAGTTGTATGGAAGAAAATTAACTTTGCTAAATGCACAAAGAAAGGTATATAAGTGAGTATTCTAGTTTCTTTAATTCCATTTGATTTAAATACAAATAACTAATGAGGGATTTGTACTAGAGAAGTTGGTGCCTCATGAAGGAAGGAATTGTTTGTTCGGCTTAAGAGTTAAGCAGAAATCTTACGGTGCTTCATGGGAAAGGAAATGTTGTAAAAGAAGACACGTGTTAAAAATACTTATTTTGTATTCTGTACTGGACTCATAATGATCTTATAGTTAGTAATTAATATAACCTAGACAAAACAATGATTATTTTATAGCATTACCCATGGAAAGGAGACATTGGGTAGGAGAAATAAACATAGAGTTAACAACAGGACGAGTAAGGTGGGGGGAGATCAGAATGCATTATTTTTCATGACTAATGAGCTGAGAGTGTTTTGAATAAATGGCAGTAGAAGAGTAAAGCCCTTCCAGGGGAATATGCGGACAGAGGGAGGGAAGGTTATAGGGAAGACATGCACTGAAATTCAGATTTAAGTTGGTCTACTTGGTGAAGACAGTTTGCATTATACAGGATGATGTTTTCAGAGAATGACGAGAGAGAGAAGAGTTGTCATGAAATCACAGGAAATGCCATAATTAATGGAATATAAGAAAGAAACAAAGTCTGTAAAGATGACACTTCGGAAGAAAGCAGTTACATGACCATATTTAGATGTTCCCTATCATTGTGTTGCCTTGGGGAATTTACATAGGCTCTATGAGCCTCATTTTCTTGATTTGTAAAAATGAATAATGTCTAACCTGAAGGACTCACTTTAAGATTAAATGTAATAAAGATGTAGAGATGCTAGCAGAATTACTAGTGTACAATGTATTGTAGTTACTATCTTCATGAAGAAAACCAAATCATGTTGTACTAGAAATCAATGCTTCTAGAAATTGCAAGGAAGCATTTACATTCAGGGTGTGCATGATAGATTGGCAATAGTGTTGCGTCTCCTTATTTCACATGCTTCTTATTAATTTTGAAAAACTGTTTCTAAGGTTATGATTTAACATCATTGTTTCAGATATAAAGTATTAAATTCTGAGAGCAACCATCATGTCAAAGGAATACAATGTTAGAGCAACCATAATTTCTGGACTGCATGCAGGGCCAACTGCTAAAGAAATTGTGGGCTTCAAAAACATCCCTTTACATACAGTAGACAATGTGAAGAAGGTATATGATGCTGATCCTGATGTCTCCACACCAACAAGGAAAATGCATAAGGTATGCAAGGATCGCACAAGTCCAGATGTTGTACCCAGAATCCAGAAGATCATCAATGAAGATCCAGGAAAGTCAATGAGCTCCATAGCCAGAGAACTGCAGATGTTGGAGGCAACAGTTCACAAGATTATTGTTGATGATGTCAGATACAGATCGTATGTTCTTAGAAGAGATTGGTTTATGACACAGCAGCCAAAGGAAAGGTGCTTTGAAAAAGCAAGGACACTGCTAACAAAATTGAAAAATCCCAAAAGAAAAAACCCTCATATTCTTCTCTGATGCAAAGAATTGTCAGCAAGACCAAATAGTCAACAGAAGAAACAACAGGTGGCTCTGTGAGAATCTTAATGAAGTCTCAGTTGTCATGAAAATGAAATTTCCTGCTTCAGGGATGGTGTTAGGTGTTGTCAGTAATGACCCCGCAGTTTTTCCCACAATACTTTAAGGTGACTGCTGATGTTTACCTTAACTTTTTGAGAGAAGTAGTTGTACTATGGATGAAGCAAGTCGCAAATGGATGTCGTTTTCTCTCCCAACAAGATGGTGCACCAGCACATAATGCCAAAATGTGGCAAGAATGTCTCAGTGTCAATGTTCCTGAATTCTGATCAAAGGAAATCTGGCTGCCTAGTTCACCAGATGCAAATCCTTTAGACTATTATGTATGGGCACTTGTGAGAGAGAAGTTAATAAACAACCTCATTCCAATAAAGAGGCTGTTCAAGCTAAGATTGAAAACATGATGATATCCATGGATTAAAAAAAAGTGAATTAAAGTGTGCTCAAGATTCTGAAGGCGAATTGAGTCTATTATTGCAGCAAATGAAGACTTTTTTGAACAATTAAAAAAATAGTGACTATGTGTATGTATTTACATATAAAAATAAATTTATTTCAAAATATAACACTTTTGTGGTATGTTGTTTATTTTACTAAAATTTTGCCAATTCATTGTGCGCACCCTGTATATGAGGTTTGTCCCCAAAGATTTGGCTACACAAACTGTTTTCTTTTTTTAAAGATTTTATTTATTATTTATAGATAGAGGGGACAGGAGTGAGGCAAGGAGGGAGGGAAACATCAATGTATGGTTGCCTTTCACCTGCCTCCAGCGACGAACCTGTCTGGAAGCCTGGCTTGCAACATGATTATGTCCCCTGGCTGGGAATTGAACCAGCGACCTTTGGATTCACAGGCTGGCGCCTTATCCACTGTGCCACAAGCCAGGGCCAAACTGTTTTAATTATATTGATAGTGGCTCAATACTTTTAGGACAGACCTCATATAAATGTGGGACAACTGATGACTGTGAAGAGTATTTCATAAAAAAAGTGGAAATGAAAGTCAGATAGCAAAGGATTAAAAAAGAAAGTGTGTTTTGAGACAGTGAAGCCCGTAGTAAACATTGTATTTTCAACTAGGTAAGCAATAAAGGAAGGAGAGGATTGAATTATGTTTCAAGTATAGAGGGTTTAAAGTAAAGTAGTTTTTGTATGCTCTATTTTCCACTATGTGAGGTGAGAAGAAGTAAGTTTACCTTTAAATTTACTGAGTTAAGCAAAGGTTTTTAATGTGGTTAGTAATAGCTGATACTAGAGGAAGTAGGCCCTAGATAAGGCAGACAGAGAACTGATCACACAGGCAGAAACAGGATGAGCTTCTTGCCAAAGGAGCAAGGACCTGGCAGTAGATGGATCTGAGCTAGAATCCATGCTGTCATTACCTCAATGTGTATGATGTTCAACAAGCCACTTACTTTCTCTGGGGCCAATATTATCATCTGCAGATGAGGAGATGATATTAACATCCAGGGCTGTTTTGAGCACCATGACCCATTGGCCTTTAAAAAATGTTAGTTTCTTCCTTCCATCCCTAATTCTCCAGAAAAGTAGACTATGAGTCTGTCCCAAAAGTATCGTCTGTGCATTGTTTTAATTATATTGACATTGGCTCGGGACTGTCAGGATAGACCTGGTATTAGCAAGTTAGCAAGCTGTTAAATGACCTTCATGTATTAGTAAAAGGAAGTTTGGGTGTATAAGGTAAATGGAGAGGGTTCTGGACAACTTCATGGGGAACATGGTGGGGAAGTCAAACAATAGGTGAGAAAAAATAATTGGCCAGATTTTGTGGGAGTTTAGTTGAATTTAGAAAATGTTTGAATTCACTGAGGCAACTACTTGCTAATACAACCTGGATACTGTCTCATTAATGTCCTCTTTACTACTTTCCAAAGATACTTGTTTCCCAAAAGAGTTAATAACACTAAAAACCAAAGAGTAACCAAAACTCTGGAAAGTACCTGCTCAAGCAGTGCGTAGCCAGCAGTATGTGGCTTTCTGTGAGCTGTTACAGATAACAGCTCTCAAATAACCCCTTAGGGATCCAAGATTTATTTCAGATCATGAATTTTAAAGCAGTCATCATTTCTCAAAAGAGCATGGGGCATCTCGCTGACCAGGGAGTTGCTTACACACTTACTGCTGGTTGACAGCACTCTGTCTCTCAGTGTAAATAATGAATGCTATTTGGAAGGAAAAGATGACTTTTATTTTCCCTCTTTAACGCTTAAAAACCTTAGAATGCCAGGAAAAAAAATATTGTTTAAGCCTCTATAATTGAATGTGAGAGGACGATTCTCCATGCTTAATGAGGAGATGTAGCACAGTCTGTGAAGACCAAGTTTGTTCTCTGGGCTGCTTATGCCCCATATTGTTTCATTAATATTAATATTAACCAAGGTTTACAAACCTCCTCAGGCCAGTGTATTCTGCAACTCAAAAAAGAGAAGCTCATAATAACTCACATAGTCTTTAGAAGCTAGAGGAATAATGGGGGCAGAGAAGTAGTGTTTTTCAGGTAAGGAAAATGCTTTCTGCCACTGCGAAGATGTTGCTTCTCTTTCAGAGGATAATGTGGACATATTTACAATTGTGTGACATTGACACAGAATTAAATTTGTAGCATGCATATTCTTGCCTTAGGGGCGTTTTTTTCTAGGTAAGCAATGCAACATATGGCATTAGAAATAAGGCAAAATAAAAACTTAATTTATGTAATACCTTCTCTTTTAATGTCCATGATTTTAAAACTAAAGCAATGTTTAGTTATATGCTGCTAATAGTAATATCTAGCATGCATTATTATTTCAATTAATACAACAACTCTATGGGGTAGATAAAATTAGTTTCTGTATTTTAGAGACAAAGGGATTGAGGGTTAACAAGGCAAATTAACTTTGTTACAGTAAAAATATGTGGAGACCAAAGCAGAAATCAAATTCAGGTTCTCAGCATATATTGTATAGCAGATATATGAGTATACTTAATATTTAGAGCAAATACTCTTAAATACTTGCATCAAATACAACGCATGTATATCAATCTTTCATAATACTGTTTGACTTACTGTTTATTTGTTAATCCTGAACTTTTATTATCTCTCCCATGATCATATGTTTTAAAATGGTGGGGATCAAGTAGACATACAATCAAAAAGAACATCTTGCATTTTTGGCAAGGTAGGTATAGAATCTGTTTAAAAAAACAAAATTAAAAGTATTTGGTTATACAGTTTTAAAGCTTTGGATTTGTTCCATCCAATTTGAGGGAATGTAAAAGGTAAGCTTCCATTGCCTAAAAACAGCTTCATTTTTTTAAGAAATTCAAATTGCCTTCTTTCCAAACAAAAGTTGATCTCCCTTCTCCATTGTACAACGTTAAATAAACAGGTAGATGTTTAGATCAGCTTGATTATGAAAACTTTGAGTACATGCATTTGCTATTAATAAAATTGCTTTTTTCTTTCCATAATCAAAAGTTTAAAAATGTCCCCAAAATGAATAAAGCAAGTTTATCAATATTTGAATGCATAGCAAGAGATTTTCTACAATAGCCTACTTTATATATCGATATTCAGTATATACTTTAGGTTCATGATCTTTGAGAAAATCTACTTACAGATATATGTCTCAGGAATGTGATCATCAGAAAAATTTTTATAGGAAAAAACAATTATAAAGTCTCTGTAGCTCTGCATTTGGTGATCTTTTATACATAAAACATTTTATTTTAGATTGGTACATGGTCCTGCTAATTAATGTCAATTTTATATTACTGTTATATACACAATAGTAATTTGTTATGTATATAATTGTGGGTATTATAAACCAAATATTTTTGCTGGAAAAGGTTCAACTAAAGTTCAGTTATATCAGTGGGATGTACAAGCCAGTTGGTTGAAATTGTGTAGATACAAACTGCACTTTCAGAAGGAGGGCATTGAGCGCCTTATTTTCTTGGCTCTATGCAAGATTCTGGGGATGTAACAGAATTCAGTACAAAGATAGAGATTACAGTCTCCATGCAGGGTCAGATGATAAAGAAGTTTTAAGGTAAATTTATTTTAAATGTATTAGGACAACGAATAAAAGGCAGTATAATAAGTATAGAGAATGAACTAATAGTTTTGGAAATAGTATGACAATGTAGTTGGGTTAAATATATAATGAGTACATAATTGTATGTTGAAGGATTAGAAAGACAGGGAGTTCTCTATGTCACATAAGAAATTGCCATAATTTAATGGATATGATATAAACCCTTATTGTCTCATAATTTCTATTAGTTGGGAGCTCTCAAAATGCTATGTGGGTCCTCTGTGAGACTGAGATAGATCATGCTTTGACTCCTACCAAGTTCTCATCTGAAAGCACAATTGGAGAGGAGCCTCTCAAGGAGCTCATTCAGGCTGCTGGCAGAATTGATTGTCTTACAGCTGTAGGATTTGTTGCAGCCTGCTTTTTCAAACTCACTGATAAAAACAAACAAACTTCAGAGTGATTCTGCTGGCACAATGGAATCCTGGCAACACTCAAAGACAGGACATTATATAATGGTGGGGAGGTGGAGATCCTGGGGCCATCCAATGTTTGTCTGTCACAGAAGGAATACAAATGTGATCATTTGAAAGAAATGACTCAAGGATAGACATGGTGAGCTATGTTACCAATAGTTAAATATTTCATTGCTACTTTAAGAAGATTCGCAAGGTTACTGGCATGATCTGATCTTTTAAAAGATAACTTTTGAGCCCTGGCTGGTGGCTCAGTGGATAGGCGCTGGTCTGCAAACCCAAAGGTCACTGGTTCGATTCCCCAGCCGGGGCACATAACCAGGTTGCAAGCCAGGTCTTCAGCCAGGTACTTAGCTGGAGGCAGGTGAAAGGCAACCATACATTCATCTTTCTCTTCCTTTCTTCCTCCCTGCCCCTCTCTAAAAGTAATGAATAAAATCTTTTAAAAAATGTTTAAAAACATTAAATAAAAAATGAAAGATAACTTTTGGATATATAAAATGAATTATTGGACAGTTAACTATGTCTCTTCCCACCCGGTATGTTGAAAGACAGCAGTTTCTAGTCCACTATTGCAGCACTTACACAACAAGTGGAAAAGAATCTCATGAGTGAATGCTTAATATTAGCCAGGTCCTGTGAATATTCTATTCAGAATATAGAATAGTCTTATAAACTAAATAGAATTACATCCTATTAAATGTAAAACAATTGGCGCAGAAAAATATATATTGCCTTAACTTATATCATAGAGATAGTAACCAGACATGCCTCAATCTGAATACAATACATGTTTTTTTCTCCTCTTAAACCAAGCTATTTGCAGAAAATCAAGTTTGTGTTTCAACAAACATTGCATATTGTTAAGGTGTACAACATGATTATATATTTAGTGTATGACTACATGTTTTATATGTAATGATTAATATACGTATATTAAAATGATTACAAGAGTCAAGCTAATCAACATACCTTCTCACAGTTACAATTTTGTGTGATGAAAGTACATGAAATCTACTCTTAGAAAATTCCCAATTTTCAATACAAATTTATTAACCATACCTAGTCTCATGCTGTATGTTACAACCCTAGACTCATTAATCCTACAAAACTCAACTTTTTATTCTTTAATCAACATCTCATTTCTTTCACCTCCCTGCTTCTGATAATTACCATTCCACTCTTTGATTCCATATATTTGACTTCTTTAGATTTCACATAGTTGAGCTAATGCAGTTTTTTGTCTTTCTTTATCAGGATTAATTAAGTATAATTTCTTCCAGGTTCATCCATGTTGTTGTAAATGAAAGGATCTTTTTAAAGCTGAATAATATGTGTGTGTGTGTTTAATATTTTATTTACTAGTCCACCCATACACACTTAGATTGTTTTCATACTTGTTTGTTGTGAATATAATGCTTCAGTAAACATGAGAGTGCAAGTATCTCTTTGAAGTGCTGATTTTATTTTCTTTGGGTATCTACCCAGAAGAAAAACTATGTTTCTAAGGTTATGATTTAACATCATTGTTTTAGCTATAAAGTATTAAATTCTGAGAGCAACCATCATGTCAAAGGAATACGATGTTAGAGCAAGCATAATTTCTGGACTGCATGCAGGGCCAACTGCTAAGGAAATTTCAGACTTCAATAACATCCCTTTACGTACAGTTGACAACATGAAGAAGATATATGATGCTGATCCTGATGTTGCCACACCAACAAGGAAAACACATAAGGTATGCAAGGATCTCACAAGTCCAGCTATTGTACACAGAATCCAGGAGATCATCAATGAAGATCTAGGATGTTTACTTTAACATTTTGAGAGAAGTAGTTATACTGTGGATGAAGCAAGTTGCAAATGGATGTCATTTTCGCTTCCAACAAGATGGTACACCAGCACATATGCCAAAAAGTCACAAGAATTTCTCAGTGTCAGCATTCCTGAAATCTATTCAAAGGAAATCTGGCTGTCTAGTTCACTAGATGCAAATCCTTTATACTATTATGTATGGGCACTTGTGAGAGAGGAGTTAATAAACAACCTCATTCCAATAAAGAGGGTGTTCAAGCCAAGATTGAAAACATGATAATGTCCATGGATAAAGAAAAGTTAATTAAAGTATGCTCAAGATTTCAAAGTTGAATCGAGTCTATTATTGCAGCAAATGGAGACTTTTTTGAACAATTTAAAAAATAGTGACTATGTTTATGTATTTACATATAAGAATAAACTTATTTCAAAATATTTTGTGGTATATTGTTTGTTTTACTAAAATTTTGCCACTTTATCACACATACCCTGTATAGTAGTTCAAGTTTTAGTTTCTTGATGAACCTCCATATACTTTTTTTATAGCTGTTGAACCAATTTACATTCCCACCAACAATGTATGTATGTATAAATAATAAACAAGTAAAGTGACTATTTTTACTTTGATAAAGCAGCTGCAATGAATTCTACACCTATAAAAGAATCAAGTCTTAATGCCAATTAGCCTTCTATATTTTCTCAATTCAATCTTTCCACCTTTCAAAAACCTAAGAAACAGATAATTTTTTTGAGAAATATTGGGCAGTCTTAAGTGCATAATTACATACTTACATGTATGTAGGCTTTCTTCAAAATATATTAAAATAAAATAAAAACTTGATTACTTGTTAACTTCTAAATGATCCTGTGCCTATTTCAGTTACAATTTGTTAATTGAAGATATTTCATAAATATTGAACAGCAATTTATTGATATTCTACTTTTAATAATTTTAGCAATATTCATTCATATTCTTGCATTATCACCTATTACACTTTTTAACAAGAAAGCAAGTGTTTAAATATTTTATTCTCATATTGTAAAAGTTAGCTTAATATAAAACCATAGAATATGAAAAAGAAAGATAATTTAGGACCTTTTTTTAATGATACTCTGCAGAGGCAATGCTGTTATGAGTATTTTTTTTTATTATGAGTATTTTTTTAAACATGAGAAATGTATATTTAAGCCATTGTTATTAGCATTTATTTATTTATTAGATAATTGTCAATATAATTATCTTCCACATGTACAAACTGTTGGTATATAATCAACATAATGAGAATCACAATTATTAATATTTACTGAGGCTTTGTCATGTGAGAGATATTGTCATAATAATGTTTCATGTATTATGAAATTTTCATAACTACCACAGGAGCAAGTTACTATCATTATTATACTGTTTAAATAAATTAGCCTAGGACATATAGCTAGTAAGGTTGAGTTTCACATGAACTATGTATGCAGCATCTACAGAGCATTCAAGATGCATCAGTAATAGTAAACAGATGATTATTTCTATAACCTTTGTTTGACTTAGAGCTTTATCTTATTTAAGAAAAGTATACTTAATATTTCCTAGGTGTCTACATAGAAAAGACCAAGGATAACCTGCTAGTAACTCCTTCCATAGCTACCCATTATACATACCACTGATCAATACAGATTTATTTACACTAAGCCAGGATGGGGTCTTAACCTTCTTCTGAATACAGTAATAAAAAGTTTCAGTCAGTACACTAGATCAGTGTTGGCAAATACAAAAGAATACATAGGCCATCGTTGGACTAAACTACAATTAAGTTTGCTTCTTCCCCAGTCAGAACAAAATTACTGAAATCAGAGAAACTGTTAAAACTGACAGAAACATCCTGGAATCTCTGTATGGGAATTATACATCTCAGTGAGGATTATCTCTGCCCAAATATTTCATTCTAATTTTCTTTCATAAATGTGAACATTACTAGATATAAAAGATGCAACTGAGGGAAGGCAGTCTGATTTGTTTTCAGCTGTAGGTCAGAAGCAAAGTGACAAATGCTTTTTAAAAAGGAGTAAAAATATCTACATTTTTACCATTGGAGGAAGTGATATTTTAAATGTTCATTTCATAATTAAACTATTTATTGCTCCTCCCTGTGCCTACATTTTGTGAAACAAAATGCACAGGAATCCCCTTTGTACATGTGCTTTGCACTACTTTCATTATTTAAATATTTTATTTTTAATTTAATTTTATTGTTGTTGTATTACATCCATCCCCTATTTGCTCCCCTCTGTCCCCCTCCCCACCCACCCATTCCCCTCAAAGTCACTCCCACCTGCTGTCCATGTCCATGGTTCCTTTATACTAGGTCCTTGTCTAAACTGCTCCCCTTTCTTGCCTCTTCCTCCCCCCTCCCCCAACCCCCTTCCCCCTGACCACTGAAGGCCTATTCACTGTATTCATATATTTGGTTCTGTTTTGCTTGTTGTTAGTTTTGTTCATTATTGTCCTGTAATGGGTGAGATCATATGGCATTTGTCCTTCACTGACTGGCTTATTTCACTAAGCATAATACTCTCCGGTGCCATCCATGTTGTTGCAAAGGGTAGGAGTTCCTTCTTTCTTTCTGCTGTATAATATTCCATTGTGTAAATGTACCAAAGTTTTTTGATCCAATCATCCACTGATTGTAAATCAGTGCTGTTTCCAGCACTTGACTATTGTAAATAGTGCTGCTATGAACATAGGGGTACATAGGTTCTTATGAATTGGTGTTTCAGGATTCTTTGGGTATAGTCCAAGTAGTGGAATCACTGGATCAAAAGGCAGTTCCATTTTTAGTTTTTTAAGGAAACCCCATACTGTTTTCCACAGTGGCTGCACCAGCCTGCATTCCCACCAACAGTGCCCCAGGGTTCCCTTTGCCCCACATCCTCGCCAACACTTGTTGTTTGTTGATTTGTTGATGATTGCCATTCTGACAGGTGTGAAGTGGTATCTTATTGTGGTTTTAATTTGCATCTTTCTGATGACTAGTGATGTTGAGCATTCTTTCATATGCCTCTGGACCCTTTGTGTATCTTCCTCAGTGAATTGACAGTTCAGGTCCTTTGCCCATTTTTTAATTGGGCTGTCTGTCTCCCTGGTGTTGAGTCACATTAGTTCTTTATATATTTTGGATATCAAACCCTTGTCTGAGGTATCATTGGCAATTATGTTTTCCCATACAGTTGGTTCCCTTTGAATTTTGCTGATATTTTCTTTAGCTGAACAGAAACGTTTCAGTTTGATAATAGTCCCATTTGTTTATTTGTTCTTTTATTTCCTTTGCCCTTGGAAAAGTATCAGTAAACATATTTATGAGTAGGATATCAAATTGACAAGCCTTTATCCAGACTCATCAAGAAGAAAAGAGAGAGGACCCAAATAAACAGAATCAGAACTGACAGAGGAGAAATCACAACTGATACCTCATAAATACAAAAGATTGTAAGAAATTACTACAAACAACTATATGAGAAAAAATATGACAACCTGGATGAAATGGACACATTTTTGGAAATGTATAATCTACCAAAACTGAACCCAGAAGAAGCAGAAAGCCTGAATAGACCAATAACAACTAGTGAAATTAAAGAAGTAATCCAGAATCTCCCAAAGCACAAAAGTCCTATTTCCGGGCTGGATGGATACACAGGTGAATTTTACCAAACATTTAAAGAACTAACTCCTATCCTTCTCAAACTATACCAAAAAATTCAGGAAGAGGGAAGACTCCCAAACTCTTTCTATGAGGCCAATATTATTCTAAACCCAAAACCAGGGCAAGACACAACTAAGAAAGAAAGCTACAGGCCAAATCTCAGATTAACATAGATGCTAAAATTCTCAACAAAATATTGGTCAACAGGATTCAGCAGTACATTACAAAGATCATATACCGTGATCAAGTGGGTTTCATCTCAGGGATGAAAGGGTGGTACAACATTTGTAAATCAATAAATGTAACACACCACATCAACAAATTGAAAGACAAAAACCATATGATCATATCAATAGATGCTGAAAAAGCATTTGATAAAGTACAGCAACCATTTATGATAAAAACCCTCAGCAAAATGGGAATAGAGGGAGCATACCTCAACATCATAAAGGCCATCTATGAGAAACTTGAAGCCATCATCATACTTAATGGACAAAAACTGAAAGCTTTCCCCCTAAGATCAGGAACGAGACAAGGCTGCCCACTTTCTCCACTTCTATTCAACATTGTCTTGGAAGTTCTAGCTATAGCCATCAGAGAAGAAAAAGGAATCAAAGGTATCCAAATTGGAAAGGAGGAAGTCAAACTGTCATTATTTGCAGATGATAAGATAGTGTACATACAAAACCCGATAGGTTCTACCAAAAACTTACTCAACCTAATAAGCAAACTTAGCAAAATAGCTGGGTATAAAGTCATTTTTTAAATATTTTTAACATAAAAGCTGCTTGCAGTCATTCAACATATTTATAAAATTTATAAATTGTAACTTGGATAGTACCTTTTTATTTTTAGGAAGTGAATGTTATATTGTAGAATTTTAAAAATCAAATGCCAAATAATTTTGTTAATGTGATTTAATTATCTTTGATTCAACAAATATTTATTGAACTTTCACTGCATTCAAAATCTCTGACATTAGACAGCTTGAAATGATAAAATTCAAGTTAATCATTAAAATATGTTAATTCATTTTTCTACCTTTTATGTAAATCCAACAACTAAATTTATTTTTTTCTTTTTCTATCCTCAAGCAATGTGTCAGCAAGGCATAGAGTTTCTGTCTAATACTAAGCAATACCAATCTGGAAATATACAAGTATATGTAAAAATTATAGCATTGAAAATGTTTTTCTTCCATTAATACACTAAATACTAGTAAGTTTTAATCAACAAAACAGATTTTTATCTTTGCATTGCAATTTTCTATCTGAAGGAATAATCCTATTTCCAATATTTAATTTCATATTTAACCTTTCAGCTCATGAAATCTCTCTAGTCAAAGAAATTGCCACAGAAGATTAGTGACATCTGACCTCAAGTGCTTGCTTGTGAAGTTCATGGCTTGAAGACATCCAATCAGATACATGTCAGGAGGTCACATTCTGATACAAAACACTAAAAATCACGATCCAATTAATTTGTTATAATACTTCCAGTGGCTCAAATACATTAAGCATAGCCAAAAAATTAAAAATAATATTTGGATAATTTGAAAGTTCTTAAGAGAACCACCAGCTAGCTAGAAGGAGATAGGTCACACCCCATTGGTGTCTATTGCTACGGTCATGTGTGATTAATATCCTAAGCACAGGGAAGGCATGGTTTTTGGAAACTTTAAAAACACTTTTGACTTTACTGACCCAATCTTTCTAAAATTATGTTTACCAATATAAGGAGCCTGATAATGAGGTATTAAAAATTACTATGAAGTCACTTTAATTGGATCAATATGGCAATAAACCCAAAAGTATAACAATATTCATTGTCTTCCCCCAGGAAATAGAAAACCCTTTAAAATTATTATGTGTTAATGATTTTTTAATATCTGTCTTATAATCAAATTATACTTAAGAATTGGGTAACTATATTACATTTGTGTTTTCCATTTTGCTATTTATTTTGAATGAGGAATATCTCCGAGTCACATCCTGCAAATCAAGCTAGCTTACTATGAGGAACCTGTTAATAAATAGCATGCATTGGTGTATCAAACATATACATATAATAGTTAACTGCTGGAGAAGATAGAATTACACAATTCTAAATGATAAAAATTACAGTGATGGTGATGATAATGATGATAAGAATTATGACACTTGTTGAGGGTGTGCTATATTCTAGTCACTTTATAAATCATTTATTGCCTTTTTTATTGTTGTTCTTTTACAGTGGTCCCAATTTTCCCCCCGTTGTTCTCCTCTGCCCCATGCGCCCCTCTCCCAGAGTCAATCCCCACCTTGTCGTCCATGTGCATGGGTCACTTATAGATGTTCCTTGACTAGACCCTTCCCCTTCTTTCCCCCCCATTCTCTTTCTCTGCTCTGTTAACTGTCTGTTCCTTGTTTCCATGTCTGGTTCTATTTTGCTCATTTATTTGTTTTGTTCACTAGGTTCCACTTATAGGTGAGGTCATATGATATTTGTCTTTCACTGCCTGATTTATCTCATTAAGCATAATACTCTCCAGTTCCATCCACATTGTTGCAAAAGGTAGGGGTTCCTTCTTTCTGTCTGTTGCGTAGTGTTTCTTTGTGTAAATGTACCACGCTTTTCTAATCCACTAATTTACTGATGGGTACTTAGACTGTTTCCAGCACTTGGCTATTGTAAATACACTGCTATGAACATAGAGGTACATAAGGTTCTTTTGAATTGGTGTTTCAATGTTCTTCAGGTATAGACCTGGGTGAGGTGGTACATAAGGTTCTTTTGAATTGGTGTTTCAATGTTCTTCAGGTATAGACCTGGGTGAGGTGGTACATAAGGTTCTTTTGAATTGGTGTTTCAATGTTCTTCAGGTATAGACCTGGGTGAGGTGGTATCTCTTTGTGGTTTAATTTGCATTTCTTTGACGGCTAGTGATGTTGAATACTCTTTCATATGTCTATGTGCCCTCTGTACTTCCTCTTTAAAGAAGTGTCTATTCAGGTCCTTTGTCCATTTTTTAAATTGCATTGTTTGGCTTTTTGGTCTTGAGTCATATGAGTTCTTTCCACATTTTGGAGGTCAAACCCTAATCCAAGGTATCATTGGCAAATATGTTTTCCCACATGGTTGGTTCCCTTTCCACTTAGATGATGTTTTCTTTAGCTGTGCAGAAATTTTTATTTGATGTAGTCCCATTTGTTTATTCTTCCCTTTATCTTGCCCTTAAGCATGTATTGGCAAAAAATATTGCTATGTGGGATATCTGAAATTTTACTTTCTACGATTTCCTCTAGGACTCTTATGGTATCATAGCTTATGTTTTAAGTCCTTTGTTAAAGTATATTTTATTGGTTATGCTGTTAGAGTTGTCCCAAAATCTTTTCCATTTGCTCCCTTCCACTCAGGACCCCCATTCCCTCCTACCCTTAGTTCATGTCCATGGGTTATGCATGTAAGTTTTCTGATTTCACCCTTTTTCCTATTATTTTAACATCTCCTTGTTCTATAATGTACCCACCCACCAAATATGTCTCCTAATCCCTGCACCATTTCCCCATTTCACCCCCTTACCTCTCTCAGCTGATAACCCTCCCAATGAGGCATAGGTAGACATGATGCTTCTCCCTGCACAACCAAGAACAGATACATCTACCTCAAAACTAGAGACAACTGGAAATTCCAGAATATTGAGCTACATGGAAATCCAACAATGTTTAAGTCTTTTATCCATTCTGAGTTTATTCTGACATATAGTGGAAGTTGATGGTCTAGTTTTTGTTTGTTGGTTTGTTTTTCATATACCAATCCAGCTCTCCCAACACCATTTGTTGAAAAGGCTGTTTTACTCCAATTTATGCTCCTGCCCCTTTGTCAAATATTAATTGAACATAGAGACCTGGCTTTATTTCTGGGTTTTCTGTTCTGTTTCATTAATCTATGTATCTGTTCTTATGCCAGTATCAGACTGTTTTGATTATAGTGGCCTTGTAATATAATTTGATATCAGGTATTGTAATCCCTCCAACTCTGTTTTTCTTTCTCAAGAGTGCTTAGGCTATACAAGGTTATTTTTAGCTCCATATATATTTTGAAATATTTGTTCTAAATCTGTGAAATATGTCTATAGATCACTTTGGCTAATATGGATATTTTAATGATGTTAATTCTTCCAATCCATGAGTATAGTATATGCTTCAATTTATTTGTGTCTTCCTTAATTTCTTTGTTCAGTGTTCTGTATTTTTCCAAATACAAGTCTTTTACCTCTGGTTAAGTTTATCCCTATATATTTTATTTTTCTTGTTGCTATAGTAAGTGGAATTTTTTCCTCTTTTCTGCTATTGACATTTTATTGTTGATATACAGAAATGCCTTTGGTTTCTGAATATTGACTTTGTATCTCACTATTTTGACCTACTCACTTATTAGGTCAAGTAGGTATTTGGTTGAGCCTGTAGGGTTTTCTGTGTATACTATTATATCATCTGCAAATAGTGACAGTTTTACTTCCTCCTTTACAATTTGGATGCCTTTTATTTATGTTTCTTGTCTAATGACTATGACATAGAATTTCCAGTACTATGTTGAATAAGAGTGGTGAAAACAAACATTTGTTCTGATTTTGATCTTAAGGAGAAAGTTTTAGTTTTTACCCATTGAGTATAATGTTGGGTATAAATGTCTCATATATGGCCTTTGTTCTATTGAGGTATGCTCTCTTTATTCCCACTTTGTTGAGTGTTTTTAACATAAATGGAGCCCTGGCTGATAGCACAGTGGATAAGGCACGGGCCTGTGAACCCAAAGGTCACCGGTTTGATTCTCGAGCCAGAGCACCGAACCAGGTTGCAAGCCAGGTCTCCAGCCAGGCCTATGGCTGGAGGCAGGTGAAAGGCAACTAGACATTGATGTTTCTCTTTCTCTCTGCCTCTCTCCCTTCCTCTCTCTCTGGAAATAATAAATAAAATCTTTTAAAAATTAAATTAAAAAATGGATATTGTACTTTATCAAATGCTTTTTCAGCATCTATTTAATATGATCATGTGATTTTTACCTTTCATGTTGTTTATGTGGTGTATTACATTTATTGATTTATGAATATTGTACCATCTTTGCATCCTTGGGATGAGTCCCACTTTATCATGGTGTATGATCTTTTTAGTGTATTGGATCTGGTTTGCCAATATTTTGTTGAATATTTTAAGATCTATGTTCATCAGTAATATTGGCCTATAGTGTTCCCTCCTTATTGTGTCTTTACTTGTTTTTGGAATTAGGATAATACTGGCCTCGTTGAAAAAGTTTGGAACTCTTCCCTCTTCTTGATTTTTTTTCGGAATAGTTTGAAGATAGGAGTTAGTTTTTCCATAAATGTTTTGTAAAATTTATCTGTGAAACCAGTCCAGGACTTTTGTGTCCTGGGAGTTTTTTGATTACTGCTTCAATTTCACTAGTTGTTATCATTTATTCAGGCTTTCTGCTCCTTCTTGATTTAATTTTGGAAGATTATATGTTTCTAGAAATTTATCAAATTTACCCAAGGTGTCCAATTTCTTGGCATATAGTTGTTTATAGTGATTCCTGACAATCCCTTGCATTTTTTAAATATATGTGACACTGGCTGTAGTTTCCTCCTCTTTCATTTCTGGTTTTATTTATTTGTGTCCTCTCTCTTTTTTTCTTTTTGAGTCTGGTTTATCTTTTTAAAGGACCAGCTTCTAGATTTACTGATTCTTTGAATTATCCTTTTAGTCTCTGTGTCACTTAACTCTGCTCTGATCTTGATTATTTTTTTCTTTTTCTCTCCACTCACTCTGGACTTTGTTTGTTGTTGTTCCCCTAGTTTTTGTAAATGTAGGGTTAGGTTGTTTATTTTGAATCTTTTCTGTCTTTTTTAGTTAGTCCTATATTGCTATGAAGTTGCCTCTCAGGACTGCTGTTGCTGTGTCCCATAGGTTTTGGTCTGTTGTGTGTTCATTTTCATTTTTTCCAGAAACTTTTTTAAAAAGATTTTATTTATTATTTTTACAGAGAGGGTAAGGAAGGGAGAAAGAAAGGGAGAGAAATATCAATGTATGGTTGCCTTTCACCTGCCTCCAGCTATAGACCTGGTTAGAGACCTGGCTTGCAACCTGGATATGTGCCCTGACTCAGATTTGAACCAACGACCTTTGGATTTGAAAGCTAGCCACATCACCCAGGGTTATATTTTTTCCCATAAACTTTTTAATTTCTCCCTTGCTCCCATTATTAAGTCATTCATTATTTAATAGCACATTATTCAGTCTCCATGACTTTGAATATTTTTGAGTTTTATTTTCCTTCAGGTTGGTTTCTAATTTCAAGTAATTGTGATCCAAGAAGATGCTTGATATGATTTCAATTTCATTGAATTTGTTGAGGCTTGTTTTGTGTCCTACCATGTGGTCTGTCTTTTAAAGTGTTTCATGTGCATTTGAAAAGAATGTGTATTTTGCTTCTTTGGGGTGAAAAATTTTATATATGTTAATTAAGTCCATTTGACATAAAGTATTGTTTAATGCCACAATATCCTTGTTGACTCTGTTTAGAAGATCTATTGTTGCAATGGGGTGTTAAAATCCTGTACAGTGAGTGTGTTGCTGTTGATATCTTTCTTGAAGTCCTCCAAGATTTTCTGTATATATTTTGGCACTCCTATGTTGTGTGCATATATGTTTACAAGGGTTATAGCTTCTTGTTCATTTACTCCCTTAAATATTGTATGATGTCCTTCTTTGTCTCTTTTAATGGCCTTGATTTGAAATCTCTTTTATCTGTTTTAAGTATTGCTACCCCTATTTTTATTCATGTCTGTTTGGTTGGAATATATTTTCACTTTTAGTCTGTGTATGTCTTTTGTTCTGAAATGAGTTTTTTGTAGACAGCATGTTTGTAGGTCATGTTCTCTTATCCATTCAGCTACCCTATGTCT